>JAAALK010000290.1:24789687-25356492 GCA_019279435.1 Zizania palustris
GCACAAGCCAAGGACGAGTTCTGAAGACGATCGTCGTAGATCATCCTCAGCTCCATGAGGGCCTGGAGGGCGACTCGTTGGCACGCGACGTCGAAAGTCGGGCCTCCAAGTGCGGTGGTGTAGGGCGGCAGGTGTTCTCCGGAGCCGTGGACGGTGAGGGAGACGTCACAAGGCCCGGCGAACTCGTCGGGGTATACTCCTTGAAATTCGGGTTCGAAGAGGAACCCGAGGAAGGTGAGCATCATACGGAGCTCCCGGACGAAGCCCTCGTAGTGGCGGCAGTAGCTGTGGACTTGGTAGACAGGCATCTACAAAACAGCAAGTTGAATAAAAGTGAGGAGAGGAACAAAGTTTATGAAGTAGATTTTCGAGAAATAATTTCCTGTGGCTAATGGCTAGGCGGGTCTGTTTGGCTTCCTACAGTCGAGTCGGCTCTGATACCATCTTGTAGCGCCCCGATTTAACAAATCGAGACATTATTGAATTTCATAAGAAAAACAATAATACAAGAGGTTCATCATGCGACAATCGTACATACGACAATATCCATGGTACGCAGACCATATTTATTACATCATTGTTTTAATAAAATAGTAAAGTAAAATAATTAGAAAACGGCATGACGAACTTCTTCTTCAGGATTTTTCTTCTCGACTGGGTCGCTACTCCAGACCGTCTTCGTAGTAGGCATCCTCTATGGGGTCCAATGGGTATGAGTACAAAAAGTACTCAACAAGCCACCGCAAATGCAAATAATAATGCAGGGTAATAAACAAGGAAGGATAATGGCTAATAATGCAGTTGCAGTTATGGCATTTAGTGTAATCATATTTTAATCATGCGGAAATTAAACATGAACATCATCAACATCAACTAACTCGAGGAGTACGTTTTACCTCCTCGCACAACGGTCCTTACATGTCAATACATCATGCACATTCATATTCAAAGTAAACTAACTGGGGGATGTCACGCAACCCGCCCTTGACCGTGGGCTCGGCTTTTCGAAAAGATTTAAAACTCTGATCAGAGATGTACTACTGTACCCACAAGGCACGCACTCATCCCAACGAGATGACCCATTTCACGGGAACTCGTGCCAAAACCTCAATATGAGATGTCCCAAGCGATAACCACCCGCTCTAGGTTTCGCCGGCGCGCCGGGCCGCATCCCGGCTAACGTCGCACCCCCTTTTGCGCCACATTGGTACAAGTCACCCGCAGGTGCAACTTGACCCATCTCCAAATGGTGGCCTCGGTTTGGAACAACCCATACCTTAGTTAGGACTTACCCACTAGACTTGTGGTTAGTACGTAAGTGTATTGCAACGGATCCCTCAGACCGGTCCTTATAGTGCCCCGGGTGCTACCGACCAATGCCCTAGCTTGCACCCGGAACCCACCATGCATACACTCACAACCATGACTCATCACCAACAGAATTTCCAAGGATAAGAAGTACGGGGATCATATAATGGAACCATTTTGCTACGACTCATTTTTATCCTATAGCGGCTGTGTCAATACTTTGGACACTAGCTAATATCATTGATCATATGGTGACAAGGAGGTTAGGCGAGATAGCATGGCTTGGATTGCACATCAAGGTCGGGGGATCCTAAATAAATATAATGTAAGGGTTCATTTGACTAATGCATATATAACCTATGTATTTTAGCGATAGTCAATTCAAACATGGGTTCAATATGTTCAAAAGAATGGTTTGGTGACTTGCCTTGTTCAGCGAATGGGGAAGGAGGAACTTCCGGGAAGTACTCCGGCTCCTCGACGGCGTCGTAGTCTTTTTGATATAGTAAAGTAAAATAAAAAGAACACAACATTCAATCAAACCATATAACATTACATTATAAGCACATAAGTTAAAGTTGGTTTGGTTATAAATAAGATAAATCCAATGGTTAAGGTTCTGTGGTTTATTTTATAAATAAATTCTAAAGGAATTAAATAGTTGTCTTTTCTTTGGAAAGGATGTTTAAATGTGATTATTGCCATATTAGATTCTCAAATAAGTGTGAAATGAAAAGTTCATGTCAATTTGGTGGTTTTCAGTGAATGGACAGAAAGGAATTAATATAAATTTTTCTGAAGTTTAAATATTTGAATCCATATTTTAATCCTAAAGGCATTTGAATAATTATTTGAATAAACATGAAAAAGTCAAAGTAAACCTACTGTTTTTATTGCATAAACATGTAGAGAATAATTTTATGAATTTTCTGAAATTGGAATGGTAATTTTTAGAGTCCAAATGCGCCAGATATGAATTTTACAAGTTTAAAGGTATTTCTGAAATTCATTTTCAAATTTTAAAACCCTCGGGTCCACGGTGAGCCAGGCCCACGGTGAACCCGCGCACTGTGCGCGTGCGCCGGGTTGATCTGGACCGTCGGATCCAGATCCGACGCGCGAGGGCGAGGCGGGGCGCGTAAGTGACTACGGACGGCCAGGATTAAAACGTTTGAAGGGGTACCACGTGGACGCACGAGATTAAACGCGGGGTTTTAAAACGAACGGACGCACGAGATTAAAACGTACCCCTTCGCCGAGATCTGACGGATCAGATTAAACCGCACGCGGGGATTAATCGTCACCGTCGGATCCAGATCGCATGGCGTGGATCGAATCCGACACGGCACGGGTACTCGACCCGTGCCGGTCGTCTTCTCCGACGACGGTGAGCGGGCCAGCGGCCACGGCGAGCGACTGTGACCCTAGCTGAGCCTAGAAATGGAAAGAGGGCACTACGGCGGTCACGACGGTACCTTGGCGGTGGTCCGGGGACGACAGGGCGTGACCGGCGACGAGGGTAGATGGCGAAGCACTTCGGGCTCCTCGTCGGCGATGGTGTTCCGGCGGGGTTCGACGTCGGCGGAGGGGTGGCCGAGGTCGGGGTCGTTCTTGCGGTCACGTTGGTGGCGGAGGCACGAGTGGAGGTGGTCCGGTGCGACGGTGAGCGGTGGCCGGAGACGAACCAGAGGGATGGCGCTAACAGGCGATGTGCGGGCGTTCTGTTGGGTCTAAGTGCGAATGGGTGCGTGAACCGAACGCGGCGGAGGCAGGGGGGTTTAAATAAGGCTTCGGAGGGGGCTCGCATGCAAGGAAACCGGGGGAGAGCTTTTACTCGCCGGCGATGGCTCGGCCATGCACGCGCAGCGGCGATCCCGTGGCGTAAACGCGAGGATTTAAGCGGGGAAACGGTCGGCCGAGCGCGGGGGGCTGTTTAATGGCGCCAATTTAATGCGGGAGGGGCCAGCGAGGCGGATCCGAGGCGGGGTCGTCGGCCGGCGGGATTTGGCGGCGGAGGCGGGAGGTAGACGACGGGTCTGACAGGCGGGGGCCACTGGCCAGTGGGCGCGAGCGGGCGAGGGTGGCGACTGACGGGTGGGGCCGGAGTGTCGGGTTCGCGCACGAGGGGAGGGATTCGGCGCCGACAGGTGGGACCGGGTTGTCAGTCTGAGCGCGCGGGTGGAGTGGGCTGGGCCGGCCGGGAGAGAGAGAGAAGGGAGGGAGGGGAGCCCAATACTGTTCTAATACATTTCTGAATAAAAAATAATTCCAGAAAATAGATTAAAATATTAGGGCTACTTCCAAGGTTAGTAAAAATTTATAAAAATTCTCAAAAATATAGTTTGGTCTTGGGATCATATACAAAAAGTTTCACCTCCTAGTTTGGTCATCTACTCTATGTTGTAGTTCAAAAAGGTATAAAAGGGAATTAAAAGTATTTTCTGAAATAATAATTCCAAGAAATTGAATTTAATAATATATTTATTGTTTTGAAAATTTGGGGTGTTACAGTTTTGGCACGAGTTCCCGTGAAATGGGTCATCTCGTTACACTTTGGTGTAAGTGATGAGTGCGTGCCTTGTGGGTACAGTGGTACATCTCTGATCAGAGTAATTTAAATCTTTTCGAAAAGCCGAGCCCACGGTCAAGGGCGGGTTGTGTGACTACTCGCAGTTAGTTTACCATTGGTTGAAAGATTGAGTTATTCATGGCATGTAAGGACTGTTGTGCGAGGAGGTAAAACGTACTCCTCGAGTTAGAAGATGATGATGCATTCACATGTTTACTTTTCCGTACTAATAAATTGTTCACATATAATGCTTTACAAATATGCTGCTTCCGCAAAACTAGCCACTATCTCCCTTGTTATTATCTTGCATTATATTTGCATTCGGTGGCTTGCTGAGTACATCTGTACTCACCCCGTTGACTTACACCATCAGAGCCCGTCTACTACGAGGAGGATGAAGGTCTGGAGTAGCGACCCAGTCAAGGCGAGACTGGAAGAAGGCGTTCATCTAGGACCCTTGATTTTATTAGTTTCTCTTCACTTTCATTCACTTTTGTATTAATGCGGTCTACGAACCGTGAATGATTGCTCGTCTTGTACGTGGTCGTGTGATGAACGTCTTGTTTTATTGATTTTCTATGGAATTTCAATAAAGTCCTGATTTATTAAATCGGGGCGCGACAAGATGGTATCAGAGCCGACTTGACTGTAGGAAGCCAAACAGACCTGACCCTAGGACTTATACTTACTATATTTTCTTACAAACACTACTTATCTTCTCATCTTCCGGGATTTTCACAAAAACTTTCTCTCTTTTGTAGATGCCGGTCCATACCATGAGCGGGACTCTTCGTGACGAGGCCGGATTCATCCGCGAGCTTCGCGTGCTCGTCGATTTCTTGGGGTTTCCCCATGAGCCTGCGTTCCACGGGATCTTTCCCGATGCGAACGAGAGCTACTGTGAGGTTACGGTTGTGATCCGCCCCTCCTCCACGCAGCCACCCTTCCACACCCTTGGAGTTGGAGGACCTTCATTCGTGGTGGCTAGCCAGCGAGCAGCTCTCTAGTCACTCGCCGAGCTTCGACTGGTATACGACTGCCACCTCCGCGACACCGTCTACCGCTTCATGCCCATGCGCACACCCGGGAGTCACCGTAGCATCTACATCAGCCCCCTCACGCAGAGCAACTCCGCCATCACCCGTACGATGAGACTCTTGGAGGTCATGGACAACCTCCACACAGAGGCCGTCCTCGATGCAGACAGCCAGCACGACACCATCGACTTCTACCGCCACACTTCAGAGAACCTGACCCGCAAGAATGCAGAGCTCCGTCGACAGCTTCAGCAGAACCCCCAGTTGACCCTCGAGGTGGAGGAATTGAGGCGTCAGAACGAGCTCCTACGCCAGGGCGCCATGGTCAATACCCAGCTCCGCCAGCAGCTCAAAGACTTGAAGAAGGATCTTGAGAAGATCGCACCTCTTCCGCCTCGCAAGAAGAAACCCCTTCAGATCCCCACCGTGAGGCCCAAGAGGATCTCCCGCAGTGCTCCACCCGCCGGACCATCCAGCTCCTCGACCCCGACCGTCTCCCACGAGCCCGTGATCGAGCCGTCCCCTGAGCTACCGTAGACGTAGTTTTATGACAGATTGTTTTCTTTTACTTGCTTGTATTGCCACCCATGTCGAATATAAGACATGAGTGAAGATTAAATAAAAATAAACATAAATGTAATCGCAAGAACGATAAATTTTGAAATAAAGCTTAATATCATTTCCCTAGACCTATTAGATCATAATCCCAATCTAAAGGAGAGAATCTACCTCTAGTTTCAAGTCAACGTGATTCGTTCGTCGCCGTTCTGCGAGATCAACTCCAATCATGAAGTCAAGACAAGTTGTCAAGAAAGCCCTAACATAGCCAAGCCCAATCTATGGAAAATGTAGACTTGAAGCCTACCTTTAACCTTCTATTTTTAGCCTTTCCGAATCTCGGGACGAGATTCTTGTTAAGGAGGTTAGGATTGTAACGCCTTGAAGTTTTGTCAGACGTTAAAAAGTAATTAACAAATAAATTGCAAGAAAATGACTCAGTAAAAGAGGAAAGCTAAAATACGAGCCTAAAAATTTCAATTAGCTAGAGTATTTTCCTAAAAATTCTCCTAAGCATTAAATTGCGTTCCAAAGATTTTCTGGAATTTTTGGTACCAAGGAAATTCAATAAGATATAATCAACATCACTTCATCTTAAACCTCTAACACTAATTAATAAAATATTTTACAACATAAATGTAGAGTGGATAAAATACATGATAAATCAATTATATTAAAAATAATATAAGGCATGAGTGTGAAAAATGATAAGGAACTAAAATAAAATATGTAAGCATCTAGGTCGATTTATTCATCTTAGGCAATAAAATCAGTAACAATTTCCCCTTAATGTTGGCACCTTCTTTTTGAACCCTTCAACTTTAGGATGGCCAATGACCAAGGATCAGAAGCCCCACGCGACGGAAACACCTCAGGCAATCTGCCTCAGTGGGGTGCACCTAGACATCAGCAGACCCCTGTTGTCTATCATCCCACACTTGCGGAGATGATGACAAAACAGAATCAACTGATCGACACGCTGCTTACCCAGATGCAACAACAACAAAAGCAGATGCAAGAGCAGCAGGCACAGTTGTTCCGTCTCCAACAACACCAACACGAGCTCTCCCTTCAGCTAATCTACGGGGACTTCGCCAACTTTCAGAGATTGGTGAATGAAGCCATTATACCAGAAACCAGAGTGATTCCACCTCAAGCCCCAACCCCTGCCAAGCCACGAACCACCCTCGGAGGGCCAAGCACAGACATCCCACCCCAAGCACCACCAGCCGAAAGAACTCCAGCGCAAGCTACCAGATACAAGAGGGACAGGAACGGCAAGTCGATTGTGTGCTACAACTGCCGCCAAGGAGGCCACTACGCCAACAAGTGCCCCTACCCCAAGCGGGCGCCAGCCTCCATTCCAAACCCAGAGCGACCTACCCTAGTTCACCACAAAGAGAACCCAGATACAACCGAAGACACCCTCAAAATAATCTCAACCAACCCAGTTCCAGAGGTCACTTTGCCTATTTCCGATGTAACACCATCTCCTAATCCGGAGCACCAGTAGAACTCCGCCCCTTAGTTTTCCCGAGGTTCGCTTCAAATCTCGAGGACGAGATTCTCTGTAAGGGGGATAGGATTGTAACAGCCCCAAAATTAAAAGGGAATAAAATAAAGGAAAAATAATATTAAATGAATTTTTGAATTTTGTTATTAAAAGAAAATCCTAAACGAGCTCTATTAAATCCAAACAGAGACAAATATTCAAAATTTGGACTTGAAAATTTTATGGGATAAACTAGAGGCCAAGAAATATTTTTGAGAATTTTTACAAAATTTTAGCATTAGTGCTTCAAGCCTTAAACAAATAATTAAATTTCTGGAATTATTTTAAACAGAAAAACAATTTTAAATGTTAATGGGCCGCAACCCCATATTCCCCTCCCAAAGCCTTTCGGCCCGGCCCAGTCCAGCCCTACTCGCTGACAGGCGGGGCCAGCCTGTCGGCGCTCCCCCTCCCTCTCTCCTCCGCGCCACACCCCGCCAGGCCCACCTGGCAGCCACCGCGCGTGCGCCCTCCCGCCCGCTGCCATCTCTGGCCCACCCGCAAGCCTCTTCCGCGCCCTCTCTCGCCCACTGCCAAGCCTGGCCCACCTGTCGGCACGTACGCATCCGCCTACGCCCACTGACATGTGGCCCCCACATGTCAGCATCTTCTTCCCCGAATGGAAGGAGATCCCTTTCCTTTCCACCGGCGGGATCCCCTTCCGCTTTCGTCGCCGGACGGCCCCCGAACCAAATTGACACCCGAATCCTCTTTCCTATCCACCGGCGACCCCTTTCCCCTCAATTTCGACGCGGTTTCTCCATTTATGGCATGGCTACAAGAGTTGGAAAGTTCGCCGGAGGGGAAAGAAGGAACCCTCGGTTCCCTTCCTATTGGACGCCGGCGAAGCCCCTATTTAAACCCCGCAACCTCACCGCCACCGATCACCCCGTTCTCATCCAAAGCCACCTTCATCCGACGCAAAACGACGCCAAAACCTTTTTCCCCTCTGTTTTAGCTCTAGCGAGCCTTCGCCGGCGCTCCGGACCACCGCCGCCCTTGCCGCCGCCCCCGTCGGGACCGCCATCACGCCCTCTACCCCGGCCTCACCTTGGATGGCCGTGAAGACCCCTGGAACCCGTCGCCGTCGTTGATCCCGAAGGACACCGCCGCCCCCTCCTCGACGCCGACCACCGCCACTACTCCAACGTCGTCGCCACCGGTATGCCAGGAACCCCCTCGTGCCCCTCTTTCCATTTCTGGCCTTAGACGCGCCATAGGGCCTCGCCGTCGCTGGGAATTCCTCGCCGGAGTTCTACCGGAGTCGGGGAAGAAGGGTACGTACCCCCTTCCCGTGCGTGCCGTGCCGGACGAGATCGAGGCCGTCCGATCACGATCGGAGGGCTACGATTAAATCCCTTCGGGATTTAATCCGGGCCCTCGGATCTGATCGAAGAGGTATCGTGCGATCGCAGCCGTCGATCGTTACTTAAACCCCCGGATCCATCTGGTGTGTCCACGTGTACCCGTCCGCCACGTTTTAATCACAGCCGTTCATTTTCATTTAAACATTCCGCCTCGCGCCCGGCCGCTTGATCTGGATCGGACGATCCAGATCGGTTCGGTCCACGCGCACAGTAGCGCAGTCCACCGTGGGCCTGGCTCACCGTGGACCGACGCAGGTTTTCTGGTTTAAAATAAAATTCAGAAAATGGTTTAAACTTCCAAAATTCATATCTTGCTCAAACTAACTTCAAATTTCACCATTTCAATTCTGGAAAATTTGTCTTTTTATTCTCTACACTTTTATGCAATAAAAACAATATACTTATTTGGCACATAATAATCTTATTAAATAATAAAGAAAAGTCTTCTTTAGGAATTAATTAACATTTCAAATAAATAATTCAGAAAAACTCTTAAAAATTTATATATTAATTTTGGATGAAATGTTGACTCCTGTACACTGCTTATAAGCCAATAAATATAATGATTCATTTTTCCCTTTCATTTTATTAAATAAACATTTCCAAGGCCCTTTAAAATAAATGATTAAATAAAAATGCAACCCCTTTACAAAATATCATGAATACTTATACAATAAAATCAGAAGACTTAATGAAGTTGTTCCACTATTTTAATGCAACAAAAATAACATGTTCACTTTGCCCACTTTAATCTAGAAATTAATATTGCAAAAGCCCTTGTAGGATAATTAAGTAATTCATATAATAGAAGTTAAACACTTTATAAAAATGCCATGACAACTTATATAATGAACTCAGAGGACTCTATGACTTTAGTCCACTGTTTGTAATATAATAAAAATAGAATATTCATCTTGTCCACCTTGATCTATTAAATAATATTACAAAGGCCCTTTTAGGACATGTAATTAATGCATTTAAGAAGAAGTCAACCCTTTATGGAAATATCGTAAAAATTTATATAACCACCTCAGGTAACCTAATAACTTAACTCTAGCATTTTTTCTACAATCATAATAAGGTTATTCAATACCTTTTTACTTCAACTTTAAAAAGGGAAAAATAAAACCCCCTTAGGAAAAATAATTACATCAAGTTATAAAATTAAGGAATCTCATTAAAAATTAATCTTAAATGTTTAAGTAACAAATCCCTAAAAGTTAAGACTCTATCTCCTTTACTTAATCCAACATAAACATGTATGTTAGTATGGTTGATTGTTTTGGATTGTTTATTGAATGCTTTATTTACTTTTCCGTATCGAGAAGACTACGACGTCGTCGAAGATCCGGAGTTCTATCCCGAGGTTCCTCCTTCACCCTTTGTTGAGCAAGGCAAGTCATCGACCACTTCTGTGGAAACAGTTGATCATTATTGAGCCCATGATTTAATAAAGTATCGCTATAACCCATAGGTTAATATTGCATTAGTCAAAGATCAAGCCCTACACTTATATTTATTAGATCCCCGTCCTTGTGTGCAAACCCAAGCCATGCTTATTGAGCCTTAACTCCTTGTCACTCTACAAATATTATATTAGCTAGTGCCCAATGTACCGGCACAACTGCTATAGGATATAAAGAATGAGTCGTAGATTAGATGGATTCTGGTATATGAAATACCCTGTTATTCTTGTCTCTGGACTCTGTTGGAGTTAGGCATGTCATAAGTATGGTGGGTTCCGGGTGCAAGCTCGGGTTTTGGTATGTCGCACCCGGGGCACTATAAGGACCGGTCTGCGGGATCTGTTGCAAAGCACTTCCGTACCAACCACAAGTCTAATGGGTAAGTCCTAACTGGAAGTGTGGAACACTCCGTCTCACGGCACCATAGTGGAGGGGGCAAGGGGCTAGCCCTCAGGGCGCCTTGTACCGACAATGGCTCAAGGGGGGGTATTGTGAAAACTCGACATGGCGAGACACGGTACGAAACCTATAAGAGGGTGCTGTTGAGTCGGGGGAGACCATATGGAAGGTTTTGGCACGAGTTCCCGTGAAATGGGTCATCTCGTTACACTTTGGTGTAAGTGATGAGTGCGTGCCTTGTGTGTACAGTGGTACATCTCTGATCAGAGTAATTTAAATCTTTTCGAAAAGCCGAGCCCACGGTCAAGGGCGGGTTGTGTGACTACTCGCAGTTAGTTTACCATTGGTTGAAAGATTGAGTTATTCATGGCATGTAAGGACTGTTGTGCGAGGAGGTAAAACGTACTCCTCGAGTTAGAAGATGATGATGCATTCACATGTTTACTTTTCCGTACTAATAAATTGTTCACATATAATGCTTTACAAATATGCTGCTTCCGCAAAACTAGCCACTATCTCCCTTGTTATTATCTTGCATTATATTTGCATTCGGTGGCTTGCTGAGTACATCTGTACTCACCCCGTTGACTTACACCATCAGAGCCCGTCTACTACGAGGAGGATGAAGGTCTGGAGTAGCGACCCAGTCAAGGCGAGACTGGAAGAAGGCGTTCATCTAGGACCCTTGATTTTATTAGTTTATCTTCACTTTCATTCACTTTTGTATTAATGCGGTCTACGAACCGTGAATGATTGCTCGTCTTGTACGTGGTCGTGTGATGAACGTCTTGTTTTATTGATTTTCTATGGAATTTCAATAAAGTCCTGATTTATTAAATCGGGGCGCGACACCCTCCCAGAAGAAACTCTCCTTCTTTATCTTGCAACAGCAGGCTCCGTAGTAAGTGCAGTATTGGTCAGAGAGGTTGAGCTTAAAGGAAAGCTGGTGCAAAACCCAGTTTACTTCGTCTCAGAAGCTTTGTCTGGAGCAAAGACAAGATACTCTGAGCTCGAAAAATTCGCTTATGCTTTAGTAATGGCCTCACGGAAGCTCAGGCATTACTTTCTAGCACATAATCTAATCATTCCTACCTCGTATCCCCTTGGTGATATGCTTCGGAGCAAAGATTCTACGGGTAGGATCGGAAAATGGGCTGTCGAGCTAGCCCCCTTCGGTATTTCCTTCACGGCGAGAACGGCTATCAAATCTCAGATCATAGCTGACTTCGTAGCAGAGTGGACTCCATCTACAGTTTGGGCTCCAGAAGAGACCTCCGAAGGTCTATGGAAAATTTTTTCTGACGGAGCCTATCCGACATCTAGTGCCGGAGCTAGAGCTGTAATAATATCGCCGTCAGGGCAAAAGGCCATGTATTCTGCAAGGCTTAACTTTAAGACCTGCTAGGCCTCTGAAAGGCAAAGGCACTTGGAGAAGCAAGGATTATAATTAAAACAGATTCCCAAGTCGTCACAGGGCATGTTGACAAAAGCTTTCAAGCAAGGAACCCGCATCTTGCAAAGTATCTAGAAGAAATCCGTAAGACAGAAGCAATGTTCAAAGGGTTTTCTGTTCAGAGTATCCCTCGAGCAGATAATCAACTTACAGACATTCTAGCAAATGCTGCTGCCGGAGCATTGGACCTCCCGGAGGGTGCTTTCTATGAAGAACTAGTTAAGCCTACAGTAAGTCAATTACCCTCCGCAGAAGTCCTTTGCATCCCAGGTACAGACTGGCGGGCTCCGATAATGGATGTCTTGCAAAACAGTCCAGTCTTGTCAGAAGGTTCGGACTTCCGAAGGTTGCAAGCAAGAGCTCGAAATTATGAGCTTGTCAATGGGATATTATACAAAGCCGGAGTTTGTTCTCCCTTACTCCGGTGCATCTCACAACCCGAAGGCCAAGATATACTTCGGGACATTCATGAAGGTTTATGTGGAAGCCACCTGGCCCCCCGTGCTCTAGCAGGAAAGACACTTCGGCAAGGGCTCTACTGGCCAACAATTGTAAGAGATGCGGAGGAATTAGTTCGAACCTGTCAAGGATGCCAGTGGATGGGTAGACGGGGCCATCATCCACCAGTACCACTTCAAGTTATTGCCCCGGTGTGGCCAACGGCACGATGGGGAATGGACCTCATCGGTCCTTTTCCAATGGCAAAAGGCAGCTTAAAGTTTGCAGTGGTAGTAATTGAGTATTTCTCTAAATGGGTTGAAGTTGAACCCCTCACTGCTATCACTTCAAAAAATGTACAAAAATTCTTCTGGCAAAACATCATATACATGTTTAGGGTGCCAAGGGAGTTAACTGTAGATAATGGAACCCAGTTCGAAGCCGAACACTTTAAAGAATTTTGTGAAGAACTGGGCATCAAGTTATGCTTCGCAGCAGTTCGCCATCCACAGTCCAACGAAGCCGTAGAGCGAGCTAATGGAAATATTCTCTCTGGCCTAAATCGAAGGATTGTCGGGTTGGCCAAGGGGCTATGGACCGAAGAACTCCCTAAGATTTTATGGTCCATTCGGACCACTCAAGCCAGGTCCACAGGCTTCACCCCATTCAGGTTGTTATTCAGAGATGAGGCCATGACTCCTACGGAGCTCAAGGGTGGATCCCTTTGCGTAGTAGAACCTGGAGATGAAGATGAGAGAAGCACTTCGTTGGACTTGTCAGAAGAAACAAGGCTTCGAGCTGTCGCCAATCTGACGAAGTACCAAGACCAAACAAAAACATGGTATGACCCGAAGATAAAGCTGAACGAGCTTAAACCAGGTCATTAATTTCGTGAAGTGTAATAGATCCGGGGAAGCTAGGAAATAAATGGGAAGGACCATATATTATCCTATGCTCAGGGCGCCCCGGCTCGTTTAAATTAGATAATTTAGAAGGGGAAGAGTTGAAGCATGCATGGCATGCGGAGCACCTTAAATGTTATTACGCTTAGGGGCTCCTTGTGATCAATTGTAAAAGTATCTTTCTAAATAAAGATGGAGGTTCGAATTTTGTTTGCTCTTCGAATATCCCTTACTCCTGGTGGCGCATCAGGAGAACAGAGATGCTTGCGGAGTCAAGCATCTTTCAAAGAACCCATACAACGGCCTTTGAACCATTGGTTCAAGGATTCTGTTGCCAGCCTATGGATTCCAGGCTCCGGCTTGTTAGGATCCATAGAAGAGTCTAAGGACTTTAAAAGAACAGATTTCCGGCCTTCAAGTTCGAAGCATCTGTAAAAGAGCCGAAGGTGGCTAGCCTACGAATTCCAGGCTCCGGCTTGTTAGGATCCGTAGAAGAGTCTAAGGACTTTAAAAGAACAGATTTCCGGCCTCCGAGTTCGAAGCATCTGTAAAATAGCCGAAGGTGGCCAGCCTACGGATTCCAGGCTCCGTCTTGTTAGGATCCGTAAAAGAGTCTAAAGACTTTAAAAGAACAGATTTCCGGCCTCCGGGTTCGAAGCATCTCTAAAAGAGCCGAAGGTGGCTAGCCTACGGATTCCAGGCTCCGGCTTGTTAGGATCCGTAGAAGAGTCTAAGGACTTTAAAAGAACAGATTTTCGGCCTTCGGGTTCGAAGCATCTGTAAAAGAGTCGAAGGTGACCAAGTAATAAAGTTTCAAGGCTCCAGCCAATGAAACACTTTTAAAGTCCTAAGCGACTGCTATGGGAGTTTACAAGTATAAACTTAGCTCCGAAACTTATAAACATCATAATACGAACGTATAGTTCGAAGAACTCTACGAAAAAGTAAAGTATGATTACTAAGTGTTGTGCGAAGCGTCAGATTGTTTTACAGATCATTGTGTCTGACGGACCCTATCGCAACGCGTATGGTCCCCCACCCACAAGGAGGGGCAGGGGAGTAAGGAACAACAAGATGCTTTCGAAGCAATTCACATTAATTGAATAATCATACTTTTACATCAAGAGAAATTTTGGTCTAAGCCTAGATAAAATCGGAGACCCATCCGACCTCTAGAGATACTTCTAAGCTCGAAGCCATCGGGACTGTCATCTTAGTTCGAGTGCGTCTCTTCTTCGAAGCTCGTAGTTTTTTCTGCTCCTCTTGAAGTTCAGCCCAAGTCAGAAGCCTTTCAGAGCTAGCCTCTACAGGATCTTCGCCCTGGTACTCTAAGTCAGACCAATCTACGTACTCGGAGGATGAAGATGTTTTTCCTTTTCCTCTTCTTTGATATAAGCTAAGACTTCACGGTGGACTTCGGGTGCTATCTACCCTTGATCTCCGTGAGGAACAGAGAAGCGCGAGCGTCGATAAGGACTTAAGCTTTCGAGGACTGTCCACTGCCGACGGAGCCCGTCGTTAAGTTCCAATACTTCGAAGTCAAGCTCCGAAGAACATGGCAAAACCTAAAAGAATAAACATCCTAACAAGTTCCTCGTATATAAACTTTTCATTCATTAATGCAAGGGGCTTTACAAGATTTCTTGTACACGCTTAAGCGCCCTATAGGACTAGACCTACGGGTTGGTTTGCAGAGTAGGAGGTGTCAGAGCTGGCGAAGCTAAAAGCGGAGGCCTTGTTTGCGCTTGCTTTTGCCGGTGGGCCTCGTCAATCCATGTTTTGGTTGTAGCCTTGTGGTCAATTTTTCAGATTGACCGGAAAGCTTCCCAAGCAGAAGCTACATCCTGCGAAGGACGCAACAAACCCTCGTCGGCAAAGCCTGCTGGCATCGAACCCCCAACCGGAGCGACTAAAATCCCAAGAGCTTCGAGATGACGGAGGACTCCAATTCCAGCAACTTGTCCAGAGATCTCTCCGTACCAGACGCCGGAGCCCACCATCAGCCTCGTCGCCACTTGAATCATCTTTAGCTTCCGGTCGAGGGGCTCGCTCGCCACAGTAGAAGTCGAAGGGCACATGGTGCCAAAGTACTCCAAGGTACCTTGAAGGGCATCCAAGGTACGCTCTGCTATTTCAGCATTCTTCGTCTCTGCCGCCTCCAGCCCCGCAGTAGCAGCAGATACTTTAGCCATTTTGGATAGAAAGGTGCTCTTCTGAGCCATCACCTGTTTGAGTGAGCCTTGGAGTTCTACAAGTTGCGCGCTTGAAGTAGTTGCTGCTTGCCGAAGCTTATCCACCTCTGCTCGGAGCACCACACATTCGGCTTCGGCTTCTTGGGCCGAAGTTTGAAGTGTACTGATGCTCTGCCGTTCAATCCGGAGGGCTTCGTCGGTGGCTGCCCTAGCCCTCTATTCTTCAAGGAGCTCTTTCTCTAGTCGAAGTGTTTTGTCTTCGAAGCTTTTGAGTGTGGACTAGAGGGTAGTAACCTTCCTCTTGAGCCGATTGGTTTCGACTTCGTTGGAAGTCGCCGCCGCTCTAGCAAGGACAAATTGCTGCAAAAAGAGCAAGTAAGTACTAAGTAGTTCCATTTATTAATTAAAGGCACTTGTGGTACTTTGTATACCTGAAGGGCAGCCCTTACGAGGGCTAGATTAAGCTCCGGGGCTCTGGCCTCGCTCAATACGAAGACCAAGTCGGAGTTTACAAATTCTTGGCCCTTCTCCGCCAAGGGCTCCAGAAGCGCTCGGAGGCCCGTTCATTGCTCCTAGAAGGGAGCCAACAAAGGGAGCCAAGACAAAGCCTGGCGGTCATCTGCGGTTGCCTCCTCCCCCGAGTTACTCGCCGAAGGGTCATTGGAAGAAGGCGTCGTCATCAGAGCAGGGGGAATCCAAGGCTCGTCATGCTTTTTCCCCTTCCTAGTACGAAGGCCAGAGGACCAACTCCGGCGTAGGTGGATCCTCCTTCGACTAATGTCCCCTCAGCTGGAACCGCTTTGCCGGAGATGACTCCAGTTGTCGGAGCCGCTGTGTCCATCGGAGTTTCAACTCCGAGAGAAGTCGGAGCTCCATCTGTGGCCAGAGCTGCGCTACTCTTCGACGCATCTACAACATTAAGGTACTTGATGAATATTTATGGGTAATAACTATTAAAGGAAATGATAAAGGCAAAGGCTTTGAAGTCTACCTTCATTGGTGCCTTGAGGTAAAATTGTAGGGTCCTCCAGGACTTCGTACAACCGGAGGTATTCGTCGAGGTCGTCCCCCGAAGTCCTCTCCGGAGTAGCTGCTGCAGGCGGATCGACCTCCGTCGTTATCACCCCAGCCACGGGTGAGTTGGGGATAACCGTTTCCAACTCCAAACTCGCAGCGACGGGCGTAGGAGTGTGCGACGTGTATGCCTCTGCAGTCTCTCGAGCAGTAGCTCCAGCTGTGTCCACCACTTCATCTTCACTGTCATCGAGAAGGTAGTCTTCTAGGGCTTTTCCCATTTGGACATCGGAGCCTTTGTTTTCGGAGCCCTTGTTCCCGGAATCCTCCGAGGATGAGCTCCAAATGCCCAGGGATGAAGCAGAGGATGCCGGAGTCAGCTGAGGAGGAGGTTTGGCCACTTTTTTCCCTTTCTTGATTGGGGTCTTGCTGGCTTTCTTCGAGGGCTCGGCGGGGGCTTTCCTTTTCTGAGGGGCCGCACCGGCCGGGTTGAAGTTTGGCAGAGGTGGAGGCACCATTCCGAGGATTGTCCACACTCTGTTGAAGCGTTCCCAGCTACCCACCAGTTCTATTCTCTTATGCCTTTCAGCCACTGTAGGGGCTCCGAGCACCCATTCGGTGGCTCTCGCTATCTGCTCCGGAGCTAGCGCCAGAGGGGCCGCTGAAAAAAGATAGCATATTATAAGTATGTTATTTCCCTTCTAACATATTACTGCAGGAGAATCAAAGGCTTACCTAGACTTCGAAGCTCACCCTCCGAAGCGCTTTGGAACGCTATCGGCCAGTCGGCTCCGAGAGGTGGAATCCGGAGGGCAATGAACTCTTCAGCCAAGTTCTGCATACTCATGCGACTGGTTATCGAAGTAAGTAACCCCAGCCGCATCGAGAGCAGGCTCGGGTTCGGAGTGACTTCTGCCTCCTTCCGGAACCAAATTTCTTGAAGAGGCCCCGCGAAGCAGGAGTCTTCTCCGACCTCGGCATAGAACCACCAGAGGATCCAATTAGTGTACCATCGGTCATTGATGGCCTTCGCAAGAAAGTGTTGAGCATGCTCCTTCCGCAGCTGGAAGTTAATGCTTTCGAAGGCTGTTATCACTTTGGTGTCTTCGGGGCCATCTTGTGGCTTCGGTTGGCAGATGGCTTCATGGGTGGCGGCGAAGACTTCCGATCGACCTTCACATCCTTCAGCTCAAAGTGCCCATTCGAAGATAGCCAGCCTTACGATGGCATTGGGAGACAGCTGAGGCAAGGTAATGTGAAACATTTCCAGTACCTCTGATAAAAAGTTGATGGCAGGGAGCCCAAGACCAGCTTCGAAGAATGCTTCGAAGACTACTACTTCTCCGCTTCGTGGTCTTGGGGTCGACTCTGTTCCGGGGACCCGAGTCCTCATTCCGGGTCCTAGCTTCCTGGCCACTGCCTCCTCGATGGACTCCACGGTGCTTGTAGACTGGCCGATAAGGAAGCTTTGGAGGATCTTCTTCTTGGATGGAGGGCGGAGCTCTTGAGGATTCTTGGGCCAAAAGTCTCCTGGAGCCCCCGCCATGGCCGTTGCCGCTGAAGCCGCCCAAGCTTGCATCTGCGCTAAAGTACTTGCTACCGTCAGCACAGTGTGGCTGGTCCTCGCCATGGCTCGATTGCTCAGGAAGTTGGGAGATTTAGAGGTTGAAGAAAGTAAAGTTCGGAAGTTGGACACGGTAAAAGTTTCTGGTGGATTTCGATCCCCCTTTTATAGCCTTCCGTTAGCTATTTCACTTCGATTGCATTCACATTGTAGGTTTGACTTCCGTCGCTGGCGGGTGGGACCAGGAAGTGAAACGGTGTGAATCCATGGAAAAATTTCGACCGTTACCTTTTCGGGAGCATAACGGCTACTTGAAAGGTAACGGCTCGAAATTAACGGCTCTTCATGACATTTTACCTCCGCAACGGTTCTCTTTCCCGTGAGGGGTTCACACAGCAGTCCTGGTTCGAAGCTTTCATCGGGAATATTTCGGTGTCATATACCCTTCGAATAGTTGTAACACCTTCAAATTTCTCTAAGTCTCTGAATATGAAAATATTCCTTGCGTATACTGCTTTCCTACTATACAGGTTTAAATCGGAGAAGCTTATTCGAGGGGCTACTGTTGGGGGAAAATACTTCACCATCAGGACTTTAGAGATTAACAATCAAAAATAACTTATCGGTTTCGAAGCTTGTGCTTATGCCCGAAGGTGGTAAAGTTTCTAAGCCGAAGGATGCTTCGGCTTAGAATTCGAAGGTACCCTCCGTAGGCTATGAAGCTTCGGTGGAAAACAGCAAGACTGATAAGATGTTTGCCTTATCTTCCCTCTCCGGATAGATTTTACTATTTTAACCCTATTCGGGGTACCAAATAGTTTCCACTATGTCGGTTGTAATTGAGGGGTAAATAGGTCTTTTCCTTAGATTTTTTGCCTATAAATACCCTCCTTCTTACCCTGTAATGGGCATCGAATACTCAGCTATTCAATACACAATTTCGGACTACTTAAGCTATTATCCATTCTAGAGGCTTGAGATAGTTCTCAACACAAATTCACTGTTTGTTAGTTCTTAATCTTAAAGAACCCGTTAGCGTAATCTTTTACGCCAATATTCATCAATCGCATGAAGGTACTAGGTGCATTAGTTAAACTAAAAGTCATCACCAACCATTCATACAACCCAAATTTGGTTTTAAAAGCAGTTTTCTATTCATCACCCAATTTCATTCTTATTTGGTGGTAGCCACCACGCAAGTCCACCTTTAAGAACATAACAGAGCCACTCAGTTCATCAAGCATATCATCTAACTTAGGAATTGGATGACGATATTGAATAATTATGTTGTTAATGGCTCTACAGTCAACACACATGCGCCAAGATCCATCTTTTTTAGTAACCAAAATGACTGAAACAACGTAAGGACTAAGACTCTTGCGTACATACCCCTTGTCGATCAGGTCTTGTACTTGCCGCTGGATTTCCTTTGTTTCTTTAGGGTCGTGTAAGGACTGTGATGCTCCTAGAATCAAGTAGATCTGATGTTCGATTCCTCTCACCGAGGGCAGTCCTAGGGTTACCTCTGCTGGAAATACATCAGAGAACTCATGCAAGAGGTTAGTAAAGCCAGGAGGCAAATAAGTCATTAAATTTTCCAGTATAAAGAAGACCTCTTTGCAAAGCAAAGCATAACAGTGAGCATCACAATTTATTAGTTTAGAAATTTTACGAGTAGCTAGTATGGAAACACCCTTCAACTTAGCTACATTCTTCTTCATGGGTGTTACATTCTTTTCTAGTTTGGATGAACGGACATCCTTAATGACTTGTTGATGATCAGTTTCTGATTCACTCAATTTTCTTGCACATTCCATTTGTGCCATGTCAACTTTTAAAATTTCAGCAGGAGTTATTGGTAGGAGTTCTATTTTTTTACTGTTGTGAGTCATAGTGTAGGTGTTTGTCCTTCCATGATGTAAAGCATCCTTATCATAATGCCATGACCTACCCAAAAGTAATGAAGAGGCTCGCATAGGCACTACATCGAAGCTGGTGCTATCATGATAATTTCTTACTGAGAAATGTATTCGGGCAGTCTTACATACATTCAACTTACCACAAAAATTGAACCATTGGATGAAGTACGGATGTGGGTAGGGTTGAGTGGGTATGTTGAGCTTCTCTACCAAATCGAAGCTAGCAAGATTGCTACAGCTTCCGCTATCAATGATGACTCAACAAGCTCGTTCTTAGATGACAAATCGGGTCTGGAATAGATTGTGGCGTTGATGATGTTCTGTCATCTCTACTTGCGCACTCAACACCCATTGGATCATGATGCTTAAGTATCATCTGGTATCGGAAGCGCCGAAATGCTCTTCTCCCAAATTCCTAAGTATAATATAATCATAACCAGAATTTAGTAGTCCATTTAAAGGAGAGTTTGCTTGAGTAACAAGGAGCGAATTCACCTGATCATTAAGTTGACGAACTCTAGCACGAGTCATCGGTCCTTGGTACTCAGGCACGGGTGTATCGGCCATAGGATGTCCTCATCACGCGTGAGCTGCGAGCGCGAGATTAAGAAGAGCAGGTTCATCGCGATCACCGCACAGGTCCCAGACTGTGAAGCTCGGATACCCCCAAAAACCAGCATACCCGTATCGGATTCGTCTCCGGATACGGATACGTATCCGATACGACCGGGTACGTATCCGGTGCGTATCCTGGATTTTTTGATTTTCCGAAAAAATAAAACAATTCCGATACGTATCGGACTCGGCTGCAAAACGCGGGATACGCCAACAGAGGGAGAAAAACCCGACGCCCAGCCCGTGACCTCCCCCGACCCCCATACCTGTGCCCTAACTCGCGTCGCCCTAGAGTCGCCGCCAGTCGCCGCCGGCCGTGCCGCCGCAGGCCCGCCGCGCCGCCCTTCGCGGTCGGTCTCATGCGGTCGCGCGCTTGGAGGCGAGGCGCTTCGCTGCCGGTGACTCCAGCGACGAGGCGACGAGCACGAGCCGGCGAGCTGCTTGGAGGCGAGAGCCCTCGCCGACGACGCCGAGTCGCCGCTCCAGCCCGCTCGCGCTCGGTTCGCAGTGAGCACTGAGCCATCTCTTTTTCAGTTTTTCTTTTCCAACCCTGAGTAGTGAGTTCTGATTTTATTATGTACTGTGTTTTATTTGTTTGTGACTTTGTGTGAATTGAATTCGTAGATTGATGGATAGTAATAGTGGATCGGGATTTGATGGCTCAAATGCATCTGAGTATAATAGTGGTAGTGGTAGTGGAAGTGGTAATACGGATCATCGTGCAAGTAATGCTGCTATGGCAAGCCAATTTCTACGTTCTAATAGAGTTATTTCACCAAATGATGACAATAGAAAGCCATTATGGAGATATATAGAGTTGCTTGAGAAGACCGGAAAGGGTCAAGGGGGAAACACACGGTCTAGATGTAGACTTAATTATGCTTCTGTGTGTGTTTATTTTTATATTAAATTCATGTTATTATTTTTCTGTGTGTTAACTTGTTATATATATATATACACACACGTATTGTTGTATCCATATTTTTTGGAAAATGTCGTATCAAAGTATCGCGTATCTGTATCCGTATCCGTATCTGTATCCGTATCCGGGCTACATAGGTCCCAGACGAGCGCTCTGCCATGTCCTTCCTCAGCAAGGTGCGCCTCCCTCCACACACCCTATGCATTATCATCTCCTAGTGAGGCCCCAAACCGGCAAGTCCCCAAATCGGAAAAGTCATAACCTCGAGTCGAGTCTGACTCTATGGGGGAACTCTGCCTGATTGCCACTTAAGAGTCGCCATTTCGCTGTAATAGAAGAGCGCACGCACTTTTCCCTACCTGCTCCCCATACATTGCATCCATGTAGAATGAAAAACTCGGTTGTTTTTGTAGTTTCATTTGCAATGTAAAGTCATCCTTAATCCTTGTGGTGCTCATATCTAGCTGAAGCGTTCGGTCATGAGGAAACTGCAATGTGCACTAATTTTAATGATATAAACTTAGTGTAGGATTTGTAGCTATTGCCTTTAGCATGTCACAAGTTGTGTATATGAGATTAAGATTACAGTTGTATGTGTACACGTGAGATCAGTGTATTTACTTTTGGTTCCTAGAAAAGTTATCCATGCGAAATTAGATTTTTATTGTGTAGTATGTCAATCAAATTTAACGTTTTATTTTTTAAACAGATTAGTGATTCCTGTGCAACCCATAATCGTTGGGCTTATAAGGTTTGTATCTATATTTTAAGCATACAATCCATGCTTTTGTTTCTTAATGATGGATTAGTTGTTTATACATGTCTATTTAGCTAGGAGAGCAATTCCATTAAAATGATGATGGTGAACCTTCAAGCACAGCTGGAAAGACAATATACTCTGCCATCATTTCATCTAGGATTAATATGGTCATGGTGGTGGTAATTAGGTAACCAATTTCTTAAAACACGTTTCATGTGACCTTTTTAAGTTGTGCTTGTCCATTTGATATTATTTAGTGTTCTACTAAGTTAAGTGAACCTAAACTTGCACTAAAATATTACTGCCTCTAATTGATAAAGATAGTACATTTAGCTATAACTTTTGATAAGACAGACAACTTTTGTGATACTTGACATTACCATTGATTTTAAACATTGCATGTAGATACTTTGGAGGCATAAAATTGGGAACTGGTGGGTTGGTCAGAGCATATGGCGGGGTTGCTTTTGAATGCCTAAAATATGCTCCTACTTGTCTTTGAAACCAAAGGTGATCATATCTGATTCTTTTGCATAAGCATTTGCTTGGTCATTGCAACTATGTATGAAGAAACATGGATTTGGTATAATTTTTATTTGCTTTGTATCTTAACTTTAGGCTAGTGTGGGTATGGAGGTACCATTTGATCTCTTGGGGACAATCTATCATCAGGTGATGATTAGTGCATAATCTATGTGCCATCATTTCTTTCAGAGATTTTTTTGTTCTTATTTCTGTAGCCTAATTTGATTGAGTTCAATCTTGAAACAGCTTCAACATTTCCAAGTTGAAGATATCAAACATGATTATGATACTGGGAAAGATGGTACAGTTATGGTCACGTTCAAAATGGAATATGAAAAAATTGAGAATCTTGGGAGTGCAGTAAATTCAGCCTGCAGCAGGAAAATAGAACTGCTCCTATGAGTGAAAGGAAGGGATAAGGGTGACTATTAGATTTAATGTTTAAGCCGCGGCTACTGCAGCCTCTGTTAACTTACTGTAAGTACTAAGATATTCCAAATTACATGTGTCTGCAAACCTTTTTCCTCACACCCTTCCCTGCTTTGATACATGTTTTCCTTGCCTATCTGATCTGGAATATATTTGGCTTATTATTCATTCGACATATAGGCAATACTACCCCAGAAAGATGCATCCTTTGGTTTGATGATAATTCTTAACTACAACTCCACATTGTGCTTCCTAGTGTTAACCGAATCCTGTCCTACTGAGATGATTATTCAATATTCATCCCCCAAGTACATATGTACTAGCTTCTCATAGTGCCTACCATCCATTGTAAGTTATCATTAATGAGTCTTAGTATTATACTCTGGGCAGCATTGAGATGTCCGATAAAATGTTATAATGATAATTGTTTCATTATCTTTATGATGACCAAATTAACAATAATTTGGTTGAACTTTTGGTTCAACTGTATTACTTTGATGCATATTTATTTATTTTGCAATTTATGGCTTCAGGCATTGCTTTTTGTTTCCCTTTTATATATTATCATGTTTTGAGGAGTATCTTATTGCCCTGACACATGTCTATAGTTAATTATTCTGTATGGCTTCAATGACTTGATAAAGATTAAATTTAGACAAATCACGGCTTACATGTGTCGTTGCGAGGGAACAACAATAGCCTATGGGGGTACTCACAGTGTGATTTATATAGGTAGAGGGGAGAGCCGTGACTACGGATCAATGGTTACCTCAATGAACGAGCCAAAAAGGAGAGAGGGAAGATTCGGGAGGATTTTTAGACGGGTTCAAGCCTCTCGAAGAATAATAACCCTACTCTTGTATGTGTATGACTGAGGGGTAGAAAACTTCCCCCAAAAAGTATCCTCTAGAGTATATGTTTTTTTGTGTCTCTGTGTAGGTTTTCCCTAATCCCTTTATATGAGAGAGATCGGGGATTACATAGGGTTAATCACTATGTTAATAACTGAAGAAATAGTCAAATAATAAGTAATTATTGATAAGAATAACCGCTACAATTAATGACAACCCTTATAGAGATAAATATTATATCGGTAATTGAAGGTCGGCCGTTGAAATACTAGCACTCGGACAGACCTCCTCCCGAGTGCGGCCTTTTGGGGACTTGTGGCCCTCCAAAATCAATCTTTAGGAAATAGCTAACCGGTTGACAGTTAGCTTGAAACCACTCGAAAGGGTAGCTGGGGTCATATCCTGACAATATGTAGTAAAGGTTTTTCCATATCAGTACAATAAGCTTAGAAAATTTGCAGAAACAATTTACATCAAGCCACCAAGAAGCACACATCTATGTCTGCTTATTGTTGATGTATCGTGTTAAATTGTTGTGTTATGCTAAATTTCGGTCAAATAGAGGAAATCCTTGAAATTATGGGCATCATGTTCTTTCTGTTGTGGATCAATATGATCGTTCAAACTGATGTGATCTTTACAGAATAATAGAAAGGTTATATCTTGTGTAGTATCTTATGCAAACTAAGAGATGGTTTATTCACAAACATGGTATTACAAGTGTACAATGCAATTGCCTAGCTGCATTTACAGGCATGCCAAATGCAAGCCAATACCACTCCAATAATTAAATAGAAGTAACGTACAAACTGATAATATCAACATATGCCAAATTGAATCCCTAAATAGTCGTCATGAGTAGCAGTCTCATGCTCTCGAAAATCTTCATGGGCTAGTGGTTTGTGGAGGTGGGGACATGAATGGAATAGGTGGCATCTACAACCTAGGAATGGCAGGGATTGTCATTGGGATTGTGGTAGGAATGTATGGAATAGCGCGGTTGGGATTGAGGGCATTGGTGGCATGGTAGAACGCATAGTTGGAATGGCTGGTATGGTAGTCGGAATTGCTGGATTTAGAATAGAAGGAATTGTGGTAGCGGCTACTGGGGGCATGGTGAGCTTTGGGGTAGGAATGGATGGCATTAGTGGCGCTGTCAGCTTGGGCACTACTGATATGGAAGGCATCAGAGGCAGTGTGGTAGGAACTGTTAGCATGGAAGGTTGAGCTGGGGCGGCCTCTGGTGCAACTATTGTGTCCAAAAGGCGACAAGTTGCGTAGCTGCAATTGAAGGCTACGAAGGCTAGGAGCAGAACTAGAAGATGACAACCACACGAAGCCATGGTGAGTGACTGTATGTGTGCTTGGAAGGCTAATATGATTCTTTTGTTGTATGATGATGCCCGTGAGGCTGTGAAGCCAAGACTTGATTTTGGAGCTATTTATAGCTAGATGTGATCAGGAACTAGAGCAATGGTTTTATTGGTAGTTGATATGTGCTATAACTTTTGAAGTCCCTGGCATGGTTGTTCACCACCCCATATCCTTTCAAGAGGTACATCAGGGAGTTAGGAAATTCTAGATTTAATATTTGAACAAATGGGTGGCAGAGTTGTTGGGTTTGTTCTGAACTTTTTGAGTTTTGACATCCTAGCTTCAGCTGTTAACTCGCTAGGGGGCTGGATAGTCACCAGTTCTTGGCATATGATGTTGGGGAACGGGTAGGCTATGCTACCATTAAAAACAAAAAATTCTCTACTATGTCCATCTAGGAACCATGCGAGCAATAAGATCATAGATCGTTACCTTTAGATGCGATACGCACTAGGGCAGCGGAAGAAGAGTTGGAAAAGTACATCCTCGATTAACTCTGACTAGCTCCGATCGATCGTCGATGATGAAGACATAGCACCACGATTTTCGTAGGAAAAAGATCAGCACCGCAATTGTGGCAGTGCCTATATGGTATCCACACATACAGGAACATGACTCACCATGCACCAATATGCTAGTACCACGCGGGAAGCTTGGGAGAGTGGCGGCTAAGGTTAGGAAGAGGTGCGACTAGTGTAAGAGGAGAACTGATTAGATTAGCATCGGTTGCCCTTGCCTCTCCTCTTATGTCAAGCGCACTATTAGGCCTTTAATCAATATTAAAGTCCCTCATGACTCTTGACCCTGATGGGCCTTTAATCAACATTAAAGTCAATTTACATATCTAATATGTACGAAATTAATTTTTTAGCCCAAAACTTTCAGTCCAAACAAAACTTCCAAAAATAACATTATGTAAGAATTTATTTATGTCCGGAACTTCCGGTTCAACCGGAACTTCCAAAAATAATTTGGAAGTTCCGGTTGAACCAAAAGTTCTGAATTTATTTTGGTCCGGACGTTTGATCTTCCGATTCCTATGGGCACGGAAGTTTTGGACTTTAAGCCAGAACTTCCGGTTTCTCCGGAACTTGCCACTATGGTGGGGCTGGAAGTTCCGATCCAACCAAAACTTTTGGTTTCTAGAACTTGTCTCTAGGCCATATTACCATCGTGTGCTTCTCTTGAAACTTTCTGCATTTTATAATCTGATTGGCACGGAGCAATGCTCACGTTAATCTGGCAAAACTCATGACTTTCATAAGGGGCTCTCCCGGCTTAGTTCAAGCGTTCAGCTGGGTGATGTGTGCAAGATTAAAACGCCAAAGCTAAATGGCATATGTAGATCGAGAAATCAAAATACCAATGCCAATAATGATGTTAGTTTTGGCTCAGTTAGGCATTTGCAACGAAGTTTCGAATGCATTCACTTAGCCATAATAAAAGCAGAATCTCTACTAGAATGAAGATTCCTTATCCAACACTGTAGCTCTACTACTCGACATTCAATTTCTATCTTAGCCGCTAACCTTATGAATTCTGTTTCCATCAGACAAGGCTTTGCACAAGCAGTTGCAACATATATTATTTTGCCTTCACCTCATGCACCACGATTTTTTTTAAAAAAATAATATTTTTTTTAAAAAAAATAAATCTGTATGACGATTTTTAAAAATTACAAAAATGAGTATCGGTCGAAACTTAAAGTGCCAACTAAATGTCACAACCACTTATTTCATTTCCGATATAGTACTGTAAATTCAGGAGTTGTAGGAGCTAGTATTGAGTTGTGCTGTAGCCTGTAGTACACTGGAACTAATGCTTACTGCTACACACCACCCCGGCAAAGCACAAAAGAATTCATGTGCCGTGCAGTAGAACATCCAATACTGCACTACTGGTGGACAAAAAGTGCAGCAGTAGTGCTATCCTTCCAAGTTGGAAAACCTTCCACAGTTGCAACTCGCAACAGTGCAACAGTATACCTGACAAAGTCTACGTGACCATACTGGATGGTTGCAAGTGCAAGTACACCAGGCAGCGTCAGGACTGCAGGAGGAAGGAAAGGACACGTACAAACAAACAAAGCTAGTCTTGACACGAAACCGGTAGCGACGAGATGATTGGTACTAGCGTCCAGTGTGTCATCAACATGGCGTTGTTCCCTAGCTCGCAATGCAAGCTTCGTTTTGCCGGCTAGCCGAGGCTACGTGGTACACCTCGGCGAGAAGCGCGGCCGCTTGTAGCCGTCGGCGGCAGCGAGGAGCTCCTCTCGGTTGAGCAGCACGGTGCGCAGCGCGGCGCGGAGAGCGGAGAGAGCCACCGCCCTGTCGTTGTCGGTGGCCGCGGCGGCGTCACAGACGTCTACCTCCAGAACGCTGCGGGTCCTCCCGCCGACGGTGGCCACCTCGGCGCGGACGGGCCGCGCGCTGACGGAGCGCACGGCACGGCCCAGGTCGGACATGAGCCCCGGGCGGTCGGCGCAGCACACCCACGCCCTGACGCGCCGCCGCCACCGCCTGTCGCCGCCGATGTCCACGCCGCCGTGGTCAGTAAGACGGTGAAAATCTGCCTCGTCCTCAACGCCCACCTCGTCGTCCTCCGCAGGGACGACGTCCACGCCCTCCGTCGCGTCGTCCGCCCTTCCCCGCAGCTCCCGCACGTACCGCACCACCTCTCCCAGCAGCGCCGCCTTGTCCATCTGCACGCACATTGACACCCACCTCGTCAGACGACGCCCACGTACTGACGTACGTACACGTACGTGCCAGCCACCAGCTAGCTGCAATTCGTGTACCCGGGACGCGGAGGGGACGAGGGTGCGGAGCGTGGCGAGGTGGGCGTTGATGCGCTGCCGCCGCTTGCGCTCCGCCTCGCTGTGGCTCCGCGCCCCCTTCCTCGCCGCAGCTGAGCACTCCCCGTCCGTCACCATCACGTACGCCGGCCACCTGCAGAAGCGGAATCGTCGCGGCGGGTTGTTTAAAACAGAGAAGGAGGCGGGAAACCCCAGGGGGCTATCACTAGCGGTATATGTATACGAGCGCACGCAGCAGCAACACTGCAACAGCAGCAGCTGGGCGACTGTTCGGGCCGCGCGCCGACACGCGGCGACGCTGTCACAGCGCGCGCGGGCGGCGACGGCTGTTTTGGCGCGTTCCCCTTGGCCGACCGACCGATGGATGGATCGGTGAAGAGTTAAAGGTGGTGGTGGTGGTGGGCAAGTGGGCAACGGCGAGGCGGGGAGGGGAGGGGGACACCGGAGGGACATGGCGCCTGGGATGATCGCTGCGTAGCGTCAGTTGCTGCAGCCTTTGGGATTGGGGATTTTCATCAGAATTCCTGCTGCTGCTGCTCCTTTGAACGTTATTTGTCGGCCGCCCGGTCAAAAGCACCATGTCGGCGAGATTAACTAACGGAACACTGCCCATCGATTACTGACACGTTTATCCAAACAAGCTAAGGACGCTGCATGAGTTCACAAATTGTACCGATTCGGACGAAAATCATATAAATTCTTGTAGAATTCTACAACATGATACCAACTACCCTCTGATTATTTTATATATGTTGTTTTTGACTTATGCCTAAGATTGTAGAGTTCACAATCTGTTTGGGAAAAGTCAAGTCGTTTATTTATGAGAGGAGACTAGCAATTATGGATAAGAGAAATACGGAATAATAGATTAAGGGTAATCCTAACCTATATTTTTTAGGTGATGTTTTATCTTATTATATCAGCAAGACACTATTTTTGAAAGACATATTCTCAATCTTAATTTTTTAATATGTATCTACAATAATTTTTTTATATACTCTTTTTTCTCTCTCCACTTCTCATCCAATCTATTTCCGTCCATAACTTTACATATCGTGGCGATATGATATCTTAAGACATGATTTCTTCTTTTTTTCTTTTTTTAATTCTATTGCTATGTCATATTATTTCCTATATGACAATCTAATAAATAGCTAAAACATCATCTTATGTGGAGGGTTGAGAATGACAAAAAAAAGTGCTTAAAAGTTCTAAAATATGCTTGAGAAAAAAAGGTTGATCACTTATATAAGAAAACAAATAGAATGCCAATGGTATTACATCATACAATTGAAACTATAATATTATTATGACAATATCTAATACCTAGTAGATAGAGTCACGTAGTCATCAGAATTTATACAATCTGATTTTGACTATCACATCATCAGTATCTAACCAGTAATCGTGGTAGCCAATCAACCATTCTTCACTAGACGGATATATATATCTATATATATATAGTCACTGGGGCCTCCCTCACTGTATATATAACAGGAGCTCGTACATCGTCCATAACGTGAAGACAGGAGGAGGCACAGGGCTTTGCATACTCCCAAACAGTGGTCAAAAACTCGTCGAGCTTTTTCCGGTGCCGTTTCACCGGCGTCGTCGCTGCAGTGAAACGCCGGATGGGAGGCGCAGCTTTTTCTTCCGGTGAACCGAGGCGAGGGATGGACGACAGGTTAACCGCGACCTTTATGGCGTGTCCCCTCGCGACGCGGCACGCAGTACTCCTCAGTCCTCCCCCTCTGCTTCACAACGCAATCGGGACATGAGGAGGAGGCAGGCAGAGAGTCGAAAGTAGGAGAGAGGCAGTGACATGTCACGCTTCATGATGCGTACGACGCTGGCCACTACACCAGCACCGTTTCCTCCCCTTTTTTACCCCCTCCCCTGTCCAGGTAGCAAAGGCTTCCATCTTTATCAGACAGGAAAAAATGTTCTGTTTTCATGAGCCGGAAAATTGTTCTGTTTAGTAGTACCCTGGTTTACAATCATGTCAGATGCTCTTAGAGATTAAGACGAATTTTTAAAGTTCAATGCGACATCAATCCCATCCTTATTCATTGACTTACACAGACTGTTGTATTTTCCATCGTTCTTCTATTGGATTATGAAAGCAAAAGGTATATTTTGCAACCCTAAATCTTCATGACAGTTTATAAAACAAACCTAAGGATTCAAAACATGATACTATTCAACTATCAAAACCATTCATTTTCAATCCTCTCTCCGGTTTATATTAAATTTGGAAAAAATGCATATTTGCGTGATTATTATGTTGCAGGGTTATGACTCCTTTAGGAAAACTTAAAATAATTAGAATAATAATATAATTCTAATTATTAGATAAAGATGAGGTGACGGACTATGATTATGATTATTACTTAAACTAACTGCAATCTTTTACAACGTGCACTCGAAACCTTCTCGCGAGGAAACACGAGATGACAACGTGCTCTCTCGATCCTTCAGTGTAGGAATCATCTGCAGACATGACGTCATATCAAACGCCGACAGGATGTCAGATGCGTATTGTTTTGCTTGAAGAGAAAACAGTCTATCTGAGATCTGACGTTTTCACCGTCACCACCGGCACCTAAAACTTCAGGGACATGTAAGATGATTTCGATCCATCCATCAGTCCTCTGTTGGTCAAGAAGCAGGCAAAAGAGTAGTAAGTACGACTAGGTTGTAGTCATCTCTTACTCAGGTAAAATCTTCACCTGCAATGGTCAACACTTGTTATGCAACGCATGGCAACGTTGCTGTAGCAAGCTCTTGCATGCACTATATATTAACTTTAACAGTGGGCCATACGTTGTTGAGCAACCGATGCAAGTGTATCAATTCAAACGGATTAGTTTCGAGGACACTCCAGGTTTACCACTAGATAAGCATTACGAAGCTAATCCAGCTTAACTTACTAATAGGGGTGTATCATGTATGAAAGTTTGTATGAAAGTCGCGATTGGAACGACATTATTGTCCCAGTTTTGTGCCCTTTACAAATACAATCGCGTGCTTGCATAGCAGACAATCAAATTCAGTCGATTATTCTGCACATAAGATATATAAGTAATCACATTGTATTCTGGTCTAGGAGACCACGCAGCGTCGCGGGGTTTTCCAAAAATCTGAGCGATTAGCGAACAACAAGTGATGTATGGCAGCGGCTTTGAGTTCATAAGTTGTAAAAAAAACTTTGAAAACTCTGAATCCCAAATGCTGTTGAACCTTTCAAGGATGTCGGAAGATCCTAACAAGCAAATTAAACTTAGAATTATCGATGGGTCCATCCAACAACTAGCTCATCTTTGCCAAACAGTGATCCTGATCCTCCGTGGATGCATCGCTTCTCCGGTGGATTTTGGTCAAATTAGTATCTGGAATTTGGGATCATACTATTTCGAAGAGTTGGAACTATTAGTAGTATCAGTAGCTCCTTTTCAAAGAGTTGGAACTATTGCCATTTGAATTGCCAATCTCTGTGATGACATCCATAGCTATTTTCTTTGGATCACTAATTGCTTGGTCAAAGGTTAATTTTATCCACGATAAAATTATAAATCTGAACCAGTATTATCGGTGGGGTCCAATAGATTTAGTTTACCACCCAAAAATTTCAGAATTTTGAATTTGCCTATTGGCCTGCTGTTAACGTCAAGATTTGGTAAAGCCTGGAGCTCACCAAGGATGTCATACGGTCAATAAAAGTCAAGAAGAGTCCGGTCAAAGATACTCAAGAAAGCTCGTCCATGCTGTTACAACATGACTAGATACAGAGGAGCCGATAGAGATAAAAATGAAAAGAAGATAAAGATAAATCCAGAATCGTTTAAGATAGAGTGTTTGGATGACAAGTCTTTGGACTATAAATATGTATCCTTAGTTAGCTTAGAAACACACATATCTGTTAAACAACTATTCGCACATCGCCATCCTTGATTCCCAAGGTTTATCCTTGTGGGGTTCGGCACTCGGAGTTGGGCTGCATCGTTTCAACTAATATCCTAAGGTACCAATCATGCCAACCGGGAAGTGAGAAAGGGAAAGCACTAAAGCTAAGGTGTCAATCAGAAGAAAGCATGGCAAAATGTTTGAAGGGGATCTGATTGGTTTTTGCATTGATAATATCAATGGGATCAGGGTTACCCATCGGACCCAGAAATCGGTGAGTCGTGTGGTCAACAAGGGGAATCAAAACCTAGTTCTGCAAGTTCTACAAAGAAAGCATAAAGAAAGAACAGTGAAAAAGGGGTGAAGAAAAACGAATGAATCAGGGGAACCCGAAGAAAAGGGGAGATGTCAGAAAACTTACCTCAATGATGGAGTCGGTAGTCGCCATCGGGAAGATCTACTGGAAATGTGGGTCAGCGAAGAAGATGAAAGCAGCGAGCAGCGGTGGTCGCAAGGGAACAACGGTGAGGTCGGGGGGCAAATACAGAAGCAGTGAGCAAAAAGCATGAAGAAGAAGGGCAGAGCGACCGAGGTACTTATAAAGCAAGAAGTAACTCCTCGGTGGCCGGGTCAAGCCGATTCCACTGGATTCGGTGGGGCCACCTACAACGTTCGACAAAAGGTAATCATGAGTACGGTTTTCAAAAGTGTCAAGATCTTTACAGGTCCAAGATTATAGGAACCGAATCTTCGGCTTAAAGAACACCAATACCAAACTGTGTGGGATGAAACGTGGTCCGACGCCTCCACGAAGAAACATAGATACGTAGGACCAGGCAACACACAACGCAGTTGTGAATGACCGAAGATGAGGAAGTGGAAAAATGAGACAAGAATATGAAGCCGGAACCCTGGGCGAAGTTATAAAGGTACTAGAAGATGAAGAGTTTCAGATGGCAATCAAAGTGAAAGATTGTGCGGATAGACATTTGAGAAGATGTGGCAGCAAGGGTAATGACTGTTGTTAATTTCGAAACAACAACAACCACTTAATGCTCCAAAACTAGGGGGCATGTGTTGACACTAAGATTTGGTAAAACCTAGAGCCTACCAAGGATGTTGTACGGTAAACGAAAGTCAAGAAGAGTCCGGTCAAAGATACTCAAGGAAGCCCATCTATGCTGTTATAACATGACCGAATGTAGAGGAGCTGATGGAAATAAAAATAAAAAGAAGATAAAGATAAATCCAGAATCGGTTAAGATATAGTGCTTGGACGACAAGTCTCCGGGCTATAAATATGTACCCTTAGTTAGCTTAGAAACACACATCTCTATCAAACAACTACTCGGTGCATCGCCACCCTTGATTCCCAAGGTTTATACCGGCGGGGTTCGACACGCGGAGCTTAGCTACATCGTTTCGATCTTCGGTGAAGAGGTGAGTCCCACCACCCCCGATAACCGCATCGACTATGTTAGTTTCCTCACGACTGCATCAGATTGATCTCTTGAGGTGAACGTCGAAATAGTATGGTCGCCGATTCTCAGTATATCGGCTAGATCTAAGGCTGCATCAGATTGATCTCTTAGATTGATGTGATCTAGGTGTGGTAGTTTGAGGCTTCATCGGTTAAGTCTGACATCTCTTTCTATTGTATATTTTTCGTGATGTATATTGTTCATCTAAATAAAGCATGCCCAATACTTTGATATATTATTAAAATCATCGTGATTAGCTACTATCTTGGTTAGGTCCGATCTGGTTATTGTGATGATTTTTATGATATAGACATGTTATCTGGCACATTTTATTTTTTCTGTTGGAGTACAAGCCGACATGTTACCTTCAATTCAACGCCACATCTTATTCGCCATTGAAAAAGCGCTCATCGGCCTATGTGGTAAAACTGCCTATCTTATCGGTCGATGGCACGCTCGCCCGATTGCTTCACCCCTGGTCATCGACCCTATGGCCGATCAGCATGATTTCCACGAATATCCCATCCTCATCTTGGTCATCGTCTTGATAGTCGATAGGCTATGCTATTGATCATATTTTCTTGTTTCCTTATCAGTTGCAGAGTCAAACTGATTGTCATGTCTTGAACCCCTTTTTTCTAAGAACATAGGATCTACACTGGAGTTAAGTTGATCTCTCAGGCCACGTGTGTGTCAAAGTGTGACCAAAAAACGCACCAACACTTGCTAGCTTTCAGCTCGCCAACTGATACATTCTACAATGTCCAAATTGCAAATCCTAGCTTCCAAATAATTTTACCTAGCCCCCAATAGCTCTCCTCGCCATTGTCGGTGCCTCTACATATCTTGTCGCCACCGCCATCACTTCCACAGCTCTCCCCTCATTGCCACCGCCTCCAAAGCTCTCCCCACCGTTGCTACCTCCATAACTCCCCCACTCCCCCCACCGCCTCCATAGCTCCCCTCCATCCTTGCCTCCACCTTTGTAGCTTTTCTTAGTTTCGCTGTGATGGAGCTCCCCTCAACTCCCAATCGCCTGTAGCACCATGGCACACCTCGTTGTGCATGACTGAGAAACCAAGGGATGGTTTCGGTGTATGTGATGAGTGATTGACTGGATTTTACCCTCTGTTCGAAGGGTACCTCCGAAGGGGCTTCGGAGGTGGTACCTCCGAAGGGTGTTCGGAGGTGTGTCACCGGAGTGTGTTCGGTGTTTGCTTGCTGCAGCTATGCAGCGGAGTGTGCCTGTCGGAGGGGTCCGGCAGTACACAATGACTGGGTTCGTACCGAAGGCTTCGGTACTTTGGGCGGTACACCGGAGTGTGTGCCGGAGGTTGCTAACCCGGAGAGGTCTCCGGAGTACTGGATACACTTGTTTGCTTGTCGGTGGTGCGCAGGGACTTCGGAGGCGACGGACAGGGTTCGAGCCAGGTGAACCTGGGTCAAGCGGGTGGCTTGATGCCAGGGGAGCAGGGAGCTCCGTCACGGTGGCTGCGAAGGTGGTCCGGGTCGGTCCTCGGGTCGAGACGCGCCAGGTGAAGGCAGAGAGTGCGGAGCGTGGCTCCGGCTGAAGGTACTCCGAGACAAAGTCCTCGGAAGTGAGGCACTTCGAAGGTACTCCGAATGGAGTGTCTTCGGAGTTGGTGGACCAAGTCCTCTGCGGAGGCAAGGGTTCGAAGTGTGCTCCGGAGGGAGACACTCGAAGGTGGCCCAACGAAGGTCTCAGAAGTCGAGGCGCATCGAAGGCATGTTCCGGGTGAGGCTCGTCGTGGAGTGTGCTCGGGGAGAGGCACTGCGACGGAGTGCTCATGGAATGCTTCATGCGGAGGCCTTGGACGAAGGAGGGACTTCAAAGGGTGGTACTCCGAAGGTGGAGCTTCGGAGTGAGGTTGACTTGAGGTGCTTCGGCCATGCATGGCTTCGGTACACGGACGGACGGTGTTCGAGCTGGGAGTAGCTGCGAAGCCGTGGTGATCCACTCCGGAGGTGGTGGTGCGAAGGCCCAAGGGGCTTTGACGGCTTCGGCTCAAAACCGTCACTGTATCGAAGGACTTCTTCGGCGGAGCGAAGGCCAACAGGCTGCAGGCTTCCCGCCGAAGCTACCGCACCCTCCGGTGCGAAGGGAGGTTCCAGAAGTCAACACTGTAAAGGCTGACACTGTCTGTTCTGGAAAAGGCTGACACTGTCCCCTCTGCAGCTGACAGAGAAGCCTCCAAAATAAAGGTGGACTACCTTTTGTACCCCTTAGTTCTGTAGAGACAAATCTGTTGTAAACCCTAGGGGTAAAGTAGTCACTTCCTTAGGATGAAGCCGTGGGCTATAAATATGGGGGCTCGGTAGGAAACATTTAACACTTTGAGCATTCACTGTTGAGCTCCTGTAGACAGACCTTGCTGTATTCATTCTGAGTTCAATTTATTTCAGTGTTCCTTGTTCAAGCGGCGAAGCCCTGTTTTTCTTGTGCTTTTTGCTTGAGCTCGCTTTGCATACTTCGCTAGTTTAGTGCACCGTAGCCTGTTGAGGCGAAGGTAGTTTTTCGTGCGAGGTGTGCTTTGTCAGTGTGCTGTCGCTCTGTGTAACACGAGGCAAGACCTCGCTGCTTACTAGCGAAGCCCTGTTCTTTTCCCGTAGTGCTTCCTGTGTCGAAGCCCTTAGCGTAGTCCGCCTTTTGTGTGTATAGACCTTCGAGTACGAAGCCCAGCACTAGTTGCTGTCGCTAAGTACTTGGTCGAAGTCCACAGAGGGGTATCCACTCGTGCGAAGGGTGAAGTGCGAAGTCTGCTCAAAGCACCTCGTGTGCGGAGCCTGCACTGACTTTGCAGAGTAGATTTTCGAGGGTTGTTAGTGGAGCGAAGTCTTCTTGGCTTCGAACTTTTGCCCCTGCGGAGCCTGTGTTCGGAGCTGTCGAAGTACCTCCGAACCAGACCTTCGAAGGTTGTGTTCGAAGCCTGTTCCGCAGAAGACAGAACAGACCCGAAGGCTAAGTTTTTTAGCCCGAAATTTTAAAAGCTCCCATTCACCCCCCCTCTGGTCGCCGTTTCCGGTCCAACAATTGGTATCAGAGCTTGGTTAAGATCACCAGTTGACCTTAACCGGTTTTGTGATCTGTTGGCGACATGGATAGAGGCAGTAAAATTCCTCTGTTCGATGGGACAGATTTTGCATACTGGAAGGTGCGCATGGAGGCTTACTTGTTAAGCCAAGGAAATGCAATTTGGGAGATTGTGGACTCACAATACTCCATCCCTGATACCCGCACCACTCAACTGAAAAAGATCAGTATATTGCCAACTCGAAGGCAAGAAACATACTGTTCATTGGTTTGAGTCGGAGTGAGTTTGATAGGGTGCAGCACCTTAGGACTGCTAGGGAGATTTGGACAACACTCACTGTCTTTCATGAGGGCTCTGCTCAGATCAAGGCCAGGCGCCAAAGCACCTACAATCAACAATATCAGCTGTTTGTGCAGGCACCTGGTGAATCTGTAGATGCCATGTTTTCTCGCTTTGACGCTGAGGAGCCATGCTGAATAGCGTGGGCCTCATGGCTCTAGAAGTGATGAGTCATTGTCAACGATAGTCAAAGAGGACAAAAGAAAAGAGATCTGCTGTTTCATGGGCCGCGTGTGACTCAGGTACACGGGCAGCGAGCGACTGTCGGGCAGAGGAGGCTGCGAAGTCGGGCTGGCCCAATCCGGGTACATGGGCCAGGAGCAGCAGAAGACCCACTAGGCTGTTGACCAGGATTGACTCAGGTACACGGGCGGTGAGCGATTGCCGGGCTGAGAGAGCTGCGGAGTCGGGCCGGCCCAATCCGGGTACCTGGTGCAAAGCTGGTGGAGGCTTTGTCAGTTTCGGCGTAAAACTGACAACCGTTGATTCTGTATCCGACTGTCCAGAAGAGTAGCTTCCGGATATGTCATCTGTTACTCTAGGCCCACAGTCAGTCAGTTGTGTCTGTAAAAATACCTAAGGGCAGTAGAGTCTTTTTCTGTATTTTTGAGTCTGTAAAAACCCTAAGGGGCAGGTAGAATATTCCTAGTGTTGGGCTGCCTATAAATAGGACCCCAACCCCTAGGGTTGGGACTACCCTTTTGTGCTGAAATCAAATCCACCCATTGGGTCATTTTTGCCTCTCACGTTTTCTCTCTCTTCTTCTGTTCCCTGCTTGCGCCGCCAGGGAGTTCACTCTCTGTGTTTCTTGCCTTGCTTTTAATGCTGTAGTAAATGCTCTATTTCCTTGTGTGCTGCATCTGCAAGGTTTTTTAATGGGTCGTTTTTCTCTACAAAGCAAGGTTCCCTGTGATTTTTGAAGCTTTGTAGGCTTCGGCAGGTGTGAAGAAGCTTCTGTTCTTCACGAACAGAGTACTAGTTCTTGCGTTTTGCAAGTAGTACTCCACTGTAGCTACAGTACCTCTGCGCCAGCTTTTTACTTTTACTGTGCTACTTTTCGATCGGGTTGATAGGTCTGAAATCGCTTTTCTGACTGTGTCTGGCGAAGCCACTTCTCTGTTCGAAGCCCCTCAGCTCCGTGAGGCAGGCTTTGATCGAACATCGTTAAAGGGTTCGCTCAGACTTCGAACCTAGGTCCTTGTGTCCTGTGTCGCTTGCTTCGAAGTATTTTCTGAACGGACAGCATCGCATACTTCGAACGTCAGTGCGAAGGTACTCCGGCCCTAGCTGTTCGAAGTTCTCACTTCGTTAAGTTTCGGAGTTAACTTCGAAGCTTGCCTTTCCTCTTAGCTTCGCATTGATTTCTTAGTAGCGTGTCATTCTCAGTCTTCGTTTTCGAAGCTTGCTCTTTTCGAAGGTAGAAGTTTGGCTTCAGACTTGATTTTCTGTCACGTGACAGACTTCGCTCCTTCGTTCGAAGGTTGTCTGTTTGTGTGTTCGAAGCTTTGTGTTCGAAGTTTCGTGTTCGAAGGTTTTGCTTCGAGGCTTTCGGTTCGAAGTGCGTTCGAAGTCTTGTCTTCGAAGTGCATACTCCGAAGCAGGCTCCGGCACTGTTTTACTTCGCTCCGAAGCTCGTGAGTCGAAGCTGTGTGCGAAGTCTTGTCTTCGAAGTGTATACTTCGAACCAAGCTCCGGCACTGTTTTGCTTCGCTCCGAAGTACACTTCGCTTCTTACCACTTCGAACTAGGCTAGACAGTGACACCTTCGGCACTTCGGACAGTCTCCGACACCAACCTCCGAAGCAGACCTCGACGTGCGAAGGGGGCTTCGCCAACTTCCGAACAGGAGACAACTTTGGACAGTAACTTCTCTTTTCACTTTATACATACTTAGATCTTTTCATTGAGAAGTTTAGGCCTGTTATAATTTGTATATCTGCCTAGATTGCACTTCTTTAGTTTTACACTGTATATCATCAGTTGCTTCTAGGTTAGAAACCTTTAGACTTAGGCCTACTGTCTACTTTCTGCTGCATAGTATTTTTGAGGTGCGTTGGGTATTGGGAACAGGCCATAGATTCGAAAGAATTTTTAAGGCGCCCATTCACCCCCCCCCTCTGGTCGCTACTTTCGGTCCTACAAGTGGTATCAGAGCGAGGTTAGGGTTTTTCCATACCTTAACCGGTTCTAAACCCCAGTAGTGACTATGACGTCTCCTGGCAAGGTCCCGTCCTTGGAAGCCTATGGCTATAATTATTGGAAGACTCGCATGCGAGCCTATCTCATGAGCCAGGGTTCGGACATATGGGACATTTGCGTTCACACCACATTTGTCATTCTGCCAGTTACTGAGCAAGGTACTGCTGGTATCATTGCTCAGCATCTGAGCAACAGTAAGGCTGTGAACATTTTATTTTCTGGTTTAGGTCCCACTGAATTTGAGCGAGTGAGTCATCTCTCCACTGCGAGAGAGATCTGGGCTACCCTCAAGGCACACCATGAGGGAACAGCACAGGTCAAGGCTCGGCTCTATCAGACCTACCGGCGTGAATATGAGAATTTCACACAGAAGCCGGGTGAATCTGTTGAGGCTTTGTTTGGTCGCTTTCAGTCGATCATTAACAAGCTTCGGGACAACAAGGCTGAGGGTACTCAGCTAGTCTCAGATCATGAGCAGGCGCTCAAGGTTCTTCATACCTTGGACCCAAAGATCTGGGAGATCAAGGTATCATCTATCGTTGAGAGTACTTCATACGATACCTTGACCATTTCTGAGTTATTTAGCAAGCTAAAGGCCACTGAGGTAGATATCCAGTTGAGATCAAATCTCACTGGTTCTGGATCAAAATCCCTGGCCCTTGCTACACCTTCTGTTGATCCCTCCGCTGTGAGTTGTGCTGGGTTCTCTTTGATGTCTATCACTGAGGACCAGCTTGAGTTGTTGGGAGATGATGATTTGTGTCTCTTTAACAACCGGGTGCGTCGTGTCTATGATAAAAGAATGTTCAAAAGACACGGCACAAAATCCGGATGCTTTGAATGTGGTGATCCAGGACACTTCATCGCCGACTGCCCCAAGCGCAGTGGATACAAGAAGGGCGCCGGCAGCAGCTTCCACGACTCAGGCAAGCATGAGAGCTCATCCTTCAACAAGGGCAAGCCGAAGACTCGGTTCTTCAAGAAGGCCCTGAAGGACTACCGGCGAGAGAACAAGAAGCGCGACAAGGCCTTCTTCGCCGAGATGGAGAAAAGCTACTCCAAGAGATCCACGTCTTCTTCCTCTTCATCGAGCTCAAGCGATGAGGAGATCGCCATCAAGAAGGGGAAGGACAAGGATGATCCGGCGGGCCTCTGCTTCATGGCTTTCGGAGACAAGCCGAAGAGCCGCACACACCAGCGCCGAAGATCCCGCAAGAGCTTCTGCTCCATGGCTCTTGGGGATAGAGAAGAAAAGAGCTCCTCCGACGACTCCGACGACGACGATAGCAAGGTATCGTCTTATGAGCGTGAAATTGTAGATTTACTTGAGAGTAATCGTCAAGAGTTGAAATATCGGGAAAAACTGCTTAGGGGGGCTAAGAAAAGGATAGATGAGCTAGAGAGTGAGCTTGCCGTGGCCAACGGTAGAATAGAGAGTCTATCCTCTTCCCCTTGCTTGGGTGATAGCAGTGAGTGCCCGAAGTGTGAGGTGCTTCTGTGTGACCTGTCGACTTTGAAGTCCAGGTATACAGAAAGGGTTGATGAGAGGGACGCTTTGGCCACTGAGCTTGAAAGCGCTCAGCAGGAGCTGAAAGTTGCTCATGCCACTGTCGTCGCACCCTGTGTTGATTGCCCATCTCATCTAGCTGCCTTAGCTGAGCTGAAATCCAAGGGCAATGAGCATTCGGGTGATTTAGAGAGGTTGAGAGCTGAGCTTGCCCAGACTAGGCTAGAGCTTGAGACACTGTCAGTTCCACCCACTGTTTGTGAGAACTGCCTGTCTCTTAGAATGGAGTTAATTAAGCTAAAAGCCGGGAAGTCTGTCCAAGTAGAGAGTGAGTGTGAGACCTGCTTGTCTCAGGTGGAGGTTCTAGCTTCCTTGAGAGAGGAGCTAGCTGATTCTCAGAATGAGAACTTTTACCTCCGGTCTATCCTGAGTTGGATCAGTGCCAGAGAGCCACAGCTTGGCATGATGATCCAGCAGTTCAAGAGGAAGGATGGGTTTGGAGTAGGTTACACCTACACCAAGGCTGATTTTGAGAGTGCCCTCAGCCGGGCAGTGGAGTGGAGTAAAATGACTCCAGAGCAGAGGTATCCCAAGACTCACTCCACTGATACCTCCCAGGCTTGTCAGCCAAAGGATGGAGTGATCCATGAAACTCCCAAAGCTCCACCCAAGAAGCCTATCTGGGTTCCTAAGCCCAAACACCTCCACTCTTCTTTAGACTCTCTTCCGGGACCCTCTCAGCCCAAGAAGACCATACCAAACACTACCAAGCCCAAGAACCCCAAGCCTCAACCACATCCCAAGAAGCCTACCTATCATTGTGAGTATTGTCAGAGAGACGGGCATCTTGCGGAGTTTTGCTTCAGGAGGAAGCGGGTTGAGAGAGCAGAGAGGGCTCGTAGTGGTCAGGTGCAGTTCTACCAGCAGGGTGGTAGACTGCGTGTTCCTCGGCGCGGGGAGAGGCTAGAGGCCAGGCCGCGTCGTGTAGGTGGTGGTAGAGGAGACGGCTTTCTTGCCCGTGCTCCAGTTGGTGGTGTTCGTTCCGGCAGAGTTCCAGACCGAGTTGGCTACGGTTCTGGACCTCGTGGCCGTAGGGTTAGGAAGAACCGTGGACCGCGCTTTGAGCCGCGTTTTGGTCCAAACTCTTTTGATGGTTTTCGCTTTCCATCTTTTGAGCAGATGGCTCGACACTGGTTTAGCTCTTTTGCTAAACCTGGTGCCGGACCATTTGCTCCCACTTACAGACATTGATTGTGCAGGACCGGGGACTGGAGGATGTTTGGATCATGGACTCAGGATGCTCTCGCCACATGACGGGACATCGCAGATGGTTCTCCAGTCTCACTCCCCCGAGCTCCAAAGAGTACATTACTTTCGGGAACAGCGGTCAAGGGAAAGTAAGTGGCATAGGCTCAATCAGCATTTCAGACCATTTCTCTTTAAAGAATGTTGCTTTGGTTAAAAATCTGAACTTTAATTTAATCTCCGTGTCGCAACTTCTTGAGGATGGTTTGGAAGTGCGTTTTAAGAAGGGAAATTCTTCTGTGATTGATTCTAGAGGGTCTTTGGTTTGTTAGATTTTACCCTTCGGTAAAGTTTTTCGAATTGACTTCTCTAGTTCTTTTGGCCCTTCTCGCTGTTTGATTGCTGGATCTTCTTCTGAGCTCTGGAAGTGGCATAGGAGGTTAGGTCATTTGAGTTTCGATCTGCTAGTCAGGTTAAGCTCTATGGACCTCATCCGAGGATTGCCCAAGCTTAAAATGGAGAAGGATCTAGTTTGTCATCCCTGTCGTCATGGGAAAATGGTTGCCGCTTCTCACTCACCTGTGACTCAGGTGATGACTACGTATCCAGGTGAGCTTTTACATTTGGACACTGTGGGTCCAGCTCGGGTACGCTCAGTCGGTGGGAAGTGGTATGCACTTGTGATTGTTGACGACTTTTCTCGTTTCTCGTGGGTTTTCTTTTTGGAGTCTAAGGATGAAACTTTTCAATTTGTCCATGACCTGATTTTGAAGCTGAAGAATGAGAACAATGGTCGGATGCGAGCAATTCGCTCCGACAACGGCTCTGAGTTCAAGAACTCTCAGTTCGTCAGCTTCTGTGGTGATCAGGGTCTGGACCATCAGTTTTCTTCTCCTTACACTCCCCCACAGAATGGCGTTGTGGAACGAAAGAACCGCACGCTAGTTGAGATGGCCAGGACGATGCTCGACGAGCACAGGACTCCTAGGCGTTTTTGGGCTGAAGCCATGAACACGGCTTGCTATCTTGCCAACCGCATTTTTCTTAGAGCTTACATTGGTAAGACATCATATGAGTTGCGGTTTGGCAGACAGCCCAAGGTGACCCACTTGCGAGCGTTTGGCTGCAAGTGCTTTGTGCTCAAGAAGGGAGGGCATTTGGACAAGTTTGAGTCTCGATGCTGGGATGGTATTTTTCTTGGTTATGCATTGCATTCTCGAGGCTTCCGTGTTTGGAACCTCGAATCCCAGCTGCTTGTCGAGACATGTGAGGTTTCTTTTGACGAGTCCTTGCCTTCTTTGACTCCTTCTTTTGAGCTTTCTGGTGATGATGAGCTCGGAGAGTCCATCTTCGAGGAAGATGAGGATACTCCAGCTGCTATTGAGGGTGGGCCTTCTGCATCCCCCGCAGAGCCCACACCTTCTGTGACTTCGACTGATGATGAGGGCGGACCTCTGATCACTTCTTCCACTTCGATCGAGCCCCCTCAGTCGAGTCCAGAGGTGCCAGCTGCTGACTCCTGTGAGGTGACTTCAGATCACCAGGGAACCCGAGCAGTTCAGCGTGACCACCCCTCAGAGCTCATCATTGGTGATTTAACTGAAAGGACTTTGCGTTCTTCTGCCTCTCTCGCTGTGTTTGCTGAATCTGCGTTTGTTGCATCTTTTGAGCCCAGAGACATTTCTCATGCTCTTTCTGATTCTAATTGGATTAATGCTATGCAAGAAGAGCTTGAGAATTTTGTCCGCAATCGGGTTTGGACATTGGTTGAGCCGCCACCAGGATGCAACCCCATAGGCACCAAGTGGGTATTCAAGAACAAACAAGGTGAAGATGGGGTTGTGGTGCGCAACAAAGCTCGACTAGTTGCCCAGGGTTATTGCCAAAAGGAAGGTATTGACTTTGAAGAAACCTTCGCCCCTGTTTCCCGTCTTGAGTCCATTCGTATTCTTCTAGCTTTTGCCGTTTCGAAGGGTTTTAAGCTTTTTCAAATGGACGTTAAGAGTGCTTTTCTGAACGGGTTCATAGAGGAGGAGGTATATGTTAGGCAACCCCCCGGTTTTGAGAATCCTAAGTTTCCTCGACATGTTTTTAAGTTGCATAAAGCTTTATACGGGTTGAAGCAAGCCCCCAGGGCTTGGTACGACCGGTTGAAGCAATTTTTGTTGGGGAAGGGCTTTGTGATGGGTTCTGTGGATAAAACTCTTTTCTTGCTCAGAGATGCTTCAGAATTTTTAGTTGCTCAGATTTATGTGGACGATATTATCTTTGGCGGTACTACTGATTCTCTTGTGTCCAAGTTTTCTGAGCAGATGCACAGTGAGTTTGAGATGAGCCTCATGGGTGAGCTTAAGTATTTCTTAGGGCTCCAGATCAAGCAGACCAAGGACGGCACCTTCATCCACCAAGGTAAGTACACTCGTGATATGTTAAAGAAATTTGACTTTGGTGGTGAATTGAAGCCGCAGATGACCCCGATGGGTACTTCTGGAGGTTTGGACAAGGACGAGAGCGGTGTCAAGGTCAATGAGAGAGAATTTCGAGGGATGATCGGTTCGCTGTTGTACTTGACGGCAACAAGACCGGACATACAGTTCGCCGTGGGACTTTGCGCGCGTTTTCAGTCTTCACCACGCGCGTCTCACCGGCAGGCTGTCAAGCGCATTTTCAGGTATCTCACCTATGCGCCTGATCTTGGTCTTTATTATTCAGCATCATCATCACTTGATTTATCTGGCTTTTCGGACGCTGACTTTGGTGGGTGCCGGTTGGATCGCAAGTCGACTTCTGGTACTTGCCAGTTTCTTGGTTCTTCCCTTGTATCTTGGTCTTCTCGAAAGCAATCTGGAGTTGCTCTTTCGACCACAGAGGCTGAGTATGTAGCTGCTGCTAGCTGCTGCTCACAGATGGTTTGGATGATTTCCACTCTTCGAGACTTTGGGTTGCTCTTTCCTACCAGGGTTCCATTGTTTTGCGACAGCACGAGTGCTATTAGTGTAGGGAAAAACCCATGTCTCCATTCAAAAACCAAACATATTGATGTGCGCTTTCACTTCTTGCGGGATCAATATGAGAAAGGTGTCATTGACCTTATTCATGTTGATACCCATCATCAGTTGGCTGACATTTTTACCAAACCCCTAGATCAGTCTACATTTGAGCGTTTACGAGGGGATTTGGGTGTTGTGTATCCTTTCTAGGATATTTTGCGTCAGTTTTCTTTTTACTCTTTTCTTGAGTCTTTTTGTGTGTGTTCATATCATACATATTCACATATCACACATTTGAGCCTGCTTCTGTTATATGATTGAACTACTTTACTTATTCTAGCTGGTATATGCTTTTGATTACTTGTCAATGATCATGCTTTGTTTCAGTTCGCTCGATATGTCTGATATCTGTCATATGCATGGCTTTTACGCTTTCAACTTGAAAAATGATCACCATTGCTTCTGGTAACTAGCATGTGTAGGCTGAATGCTTTTGCTATTTGTTACATGCCTTGTAGCTAGTTCATCACATAGATGCAGATATGCAACTTGGACATCTTTATGCTTTAACATGGAAAATGTGCTATAAAAATGATGAAAATCAAAACTGAATGAAAATTCCATGCCCTTTTTATGCTTGCGTTGAAAAGATCCAAGTGGGTTTGCTTTGTCGCATTATATTGTCCTGGACTGCTTACCATAGCACTTTGGTATGAACTAGGACAATGTAGTGTATGCCAAGACCAATGTCTTAAGCTTCTGATGGCCCAGTCCTGGCCTAGGCTTGACTTGGTCGGTTAGCATAAGGTTTGACATGCAAATAACCCTTGGCAAAAATAACAAAGGAAAATGAAAAAGCCTGAATTTTAAAGGGATAACAAGTTTGCTGAAGCACTTTGTTTTGAACAATGCTTATCTTGGTAGATATCAGTTAGCTTCTGCATCTCATGCTTTACCTTGCTTGTCTACTAGACAATGTGGTGATGCTTTTCTTTGCAAAAACTGAAAAATGCGTGCTAAATGACTCTCTTTAGATATCATCTCTTGCACTGATCATGCCATGTATCTTAGACAGTATCTCCTTTGCTATACCTGTTAGATACTGTATTTGCAGTCAATCATATCTGAGAAGCATGCTTTCTTCACTCCACCTGCACCCCAATTGCATTCACTGCATATTTTGAGGGGGAGTTGCATTTCAGGGGGAGTCTGTGTCTCTTTTTGAGTGCTTGATGAGTTCACTTGTCAACAAGGGGGAGAAAATTGGGATCAGAGTTTAAGGGGGAGTTCTTACTCTGTTGATATCCTTGTTGTTCTAGTTCTAAAAATCGCACTCATTTTGAGCTTTTACGTTTTGGGTAACCATAATGACCGTTTCTTGCTTTTGGTTGGCTTTTGGTCATTAGGGTTAAACTTTTACCTTATTTTTCTTCTTCTTTGTTTCCTTGTATCTTGTTTTTCGTGTTTCCACATTTGTTCGCAGGTGCTGAAGAGCTGTGAAAAGAGGAATGTTGACAATGCACTCATCAAGGGGGAGATTGAGGAGCCATGCTGAATAGCGTGGGCCTCATGGCTCTAGAAGTGATGAGTCATTGTCAACGATAGTCAAAGAGGACAAAAGAAAAGAGATCTGCTGTTTCATGGGCCGCGTGTGACTCAGGTACACGGGCAGCGAGCGACTGTCGGGCAGAGGAGGCTGCGAAGTCGGGCTGGCCCAATCCGGGTACATGGGCCAGGAGCAGCAGAAGACCCACTAGGCTGTTGACCAGGATTGACTCAGGTACACGGGCGGTGAGCGATTGCCGGGCTGAGAGAGCTGCGGAGTCGGGCCGGCCCAATCCGGGTACCTGGTGCAAAGCTGGTGGAGGCTTTGTCAGTTTCGGCGTAAAACTGACAACCGTTGATTCTGTATCCGACTGTCCAGAAGAGTAGCTTCCGGATATGTCATCTGTTACTCTAGGCCCACAGTCAGTCAGTTGTGTCTGTAAAATACCTAAGGGCAGTAGAGTCTTTTTCTGTATTTTTGAGTCTGTAAAAACCCTAAGGGGCAGGTAGAATATTCCTAGTGTTGGGCTGCCTATAAATAGGACCCCAACCCCTAGGGTTGGGACTACCCTTTTGTGCTGAAATCAAATCCACCCATTGGGTCATTTTTGCCTCTCACGTTTTCTCTCTCTTCTTCTGTTCCCTGCTTGCGCCGCCAGGGAGTTCACTCTCTGTGTTTCTTGCCTTGCTTTTAATGCTGTAGTAAATGCTCTATTTCCTTGTGTGCTGCATCTGCAAGGTTTTTTAATGGGTCGTTTTTCTCTACAAAGCAAGGTTCCCTGTGATTTTTGAAGCTTTGTAGGCTTCGGCAGGTGTGAAGAAGCTTCTGTTCTTCACGAACAGAGTACTAGTTCTTGCGTTTTGCAAGTAGTACTCCACTGTAGCTACAGTACCTCTGCGCCAGCTTTTTACTTTTACTGTGCTACTTTTCGATCGGGTTGATAGGTCTGAAATCGCTTTTCTGACTGTGTCTGGCGAAGCCACTTCTCTGTTCGAAGCCCCTCAGCTCCGTGAGGCAGGCTTTGATCGAACATCGTTAAAGGGTTCGCTCAGACTTCGAACCTAGGTCCTTGTGTCCTGTGTCGCTTGCTTCGAAGTATTTTCTGAACGGACAGCATCGCATACTTCGAACGTCAGTGCGAAGGTACTCCGGCCCTAGCTGTTCGAAGTTCTCACTTCGTTAAGTTTCGGAGTTAACTTCGAAGCTTGCCTTTCCTCTTAGCTTCGCATTGATTTCTTAGTAGCCTGTCATTCTCAGTCTTCGTTTTCGAAGCTTGCTCTTTTCGAAGGTAGAAGTTTGGCTTCAGACTTGATTTTCTGTCACGTGACAGACTTCGCTCCTTCGTTCGAAGGTTGTCTGTTTGTGTGTTCGAAGCTTTGTGTTCGAAGTTTCGTGTTCGAAGGTTTTGCTTCGAGGCTTTCGGTTCGAAGTGCGTTCGAAGTCTTGTCTTCGAAGTGCATACTCCGAAGCAGGCTCCGGCACTGTTTTACTTCGCTCCGAAGCTCGTGAGTCGAAGCTGTGTGCGAAGTCTTGTCTTCGAAGTGTATACTTCGAACCAAGCTCCGGCACTGTTTTGCTTCGCTCCGAAGTACACTTCGCTTCTTACCACTTCGAACTAGGCTAGACAGTGACACCTTCGGCACTTCGGACAGTCTCCGACACCAACCTCCGAAGCAGACCTCGACGTGCGAAGGGGGCTTCGCCAACTTCCGAACAGGAGACAACTTTGGACAGTAACTTCTCTTTTCACTTTATACATACTTAGATCTTTTCATTGAGAAGTTTAGGCCTGTTATAATTTGTATATCTGCCTAGATTGCACTTCTTTAGTTTTACACTGTATATCATCAGTTGCTTCTAGGTTAGAAACCTTTAGACTTAGGCCTACTGTCTACTTTCTGCTGCATAGTATTTTTGAGGTGCGTTGGGTATTGGGAACAGGCCATAGATTCGAAAGAATTTTTAAGGCGCCCATTCACCCCCCCCCTCTGGTCGCTACTTTCGGTCCTACAGACGCGATAGTGAGTAACTTGCGATCCAACGGGACGCTTGCTTACAGTGATCACGATAGGGCTATCAAGTTTCTCTATGCTCTTGACCGTAGCATATGGGAAGTGAAGATATCCAGCATTGAGGAGTCCACAGGCTATGACACTCTAACCTGTGACGAACTCTTTAGCAAGCTGAAGTCCACAGAGATTGCCAAGGCATCTCTTGCAGTGCACAGAAGCTCTTTGCCACAGCCATTGGCATTGGTTTCTAGCACTAGCCGTGGCACCACTGCAGAACCAAGCACATCAGGCACTTGTGTTCTTGCAGATGGTTTTGCTTTGTCCTCCCTGGTCTCCGTCACAAAGGAGCAGGTGGATACTCTAGCTGATGATGAGCTTGCTCTCATTGCCCGGAGGTTCACCCGCTTTCATCATGAGAGACGGGATCAGAGGAGAAGTGGTTTTAGTGGCTGTTATGAATGTGGCGACACCTCTCACATTAAGGCCAATTGCCCCAAGGTCAAAAAGAGAGATGAGAGTGACCGCCCCAAATTCCACAAAAAGGAGAGGAAGCCCTTTGTGAAGGGCAAGCGCGGCAAGATGGCTAAGAAAGTAGCCAAGGCCGCTTCCAGAGCCTTTGTTGCTGCTCTCAGCGACATCGACACATCCTCAACTGAGGAGTCGAGCTCTGAGGAGGAGGAGTCCCCAAGGAAGGAGGACAAGAAGGACAAGAAGGGACGTGACTTCACCGGCCTTTGTTTCATGGCCGACAGCGATCTCAGCGGCGATGAGCTTGACTCATCTGAGGTAAACCTATCATCTGACCAGCTTCTAATTAAATTAGATGAGCTGAATGAAGTAGTGCTAGGTCAGGATAGATTACTTGTGCAAGCTGCTAGAGAAAGAAAAGACCTTAGACTTAGGCTAGAAAATATATCTACTGAATATGCCATGCTTAAGTCTAAATATGATGATGCTGAATGTGAGTCTTGTTCTGTTGTCATGGGTGAGCTTGCTCAGTTGCGTTCTGTACATGCTCAAACTCTTTCTGAGCTTGAGACTGCACAGAAGCAGCTTTTGGAGGTGGATTCTAGACCTCGTGATATTATTGATTGCATGAACTGCTCTTTATTGCGCGATAGCATTAATTTACGTGATAAGCATGTTCATGATCTAGAGGCTAGATTGGAGAGGGCCGGTAGTTCTAAGGATGTGCAACCTGTTTGTGACACTTGCATTACCCTTAAGGACCAGCTAGGCACTGTTAGAGAGCGGGCTGAGAACCTCATGTCCGAAAATGAATACCTTCTTTCTGTGGTGAACAAATGCACTGAGGGGAAGGGTAGGATGGATTTGCTCTTGGCCAAGACCAAGTTGTGTGCTGACAGAGCCGGGGTAGCTCTAGGTTTGGGTTTTGAGAGGATAGCTTCAGACAGTAAGACCAAAACTGTTTTTACCTCTCCCACCACCCTAGAGAAAGAGAGAGCTCTGTTGGACACCCCATCAGCCAAAAAGCCTACCCATCCACCAAAGAAAGCCACTCCTCCTGCAAAGAAAAATCCTCCCAAGAAAACCACTCAAAAGAAACCCGAGGAGCCTGTGAGAGTTGCTCCTGTGACCCATGAGAGTGCCCCCAGGAGAGTGTTTCATTGTTCTTATTGTCAGCGGGCGGGTCATTTGATTGGTTTCTGTTTCCGTCGCATCAAGGATGAGCGACGTGCACAGGCGATGAGCTATCAGGACATGCATTACCCATCTTTTGGTATGCATGAGTCTGAGGTTTACTCTCGTCCTGTTTTCGAGGCTCCTCGTGCTTCTCGGAGAGGTTTTGCTCCTCGAGGTGTTCACCATGTTCCATATGGTGGTAGACCTCAAGCGAGTAGTTTTGTACCTCGTCAGAGTAGGAGACCTCGACATGCTTTGCGTTCTCTGCATGTAGGTAGACCTCGCACTTTGCATCATGCTGATTTTCATGTGCGTAGACCGTCTACTTTTACTGCGCCTACTACTCGTGTCACTCAGTGCTGGATGCCTCGTCATTATTTTACTCACCCCAGCACTGAGCGATCGAGGCATTTTTATCATGTGTAGGCGACAGGTCGAGGCTTGGAGGGCACGTGGATCATGGACTCCGGTTGTTCGCGCCACATGACCGGAGATGCAAATTGGTTCTCCAGCCTCACCACAACCAAGCAAAGGGAACATATCACCTTCGGAAACAATCGAAGGAGTAGAGTGAAAGGTAAAGGTGTGGTAAGAATTAATTCGAACTTCACTCTCAAAGATGTTGCATTGGTTGAGAACCTGGGATACAATTTGCTGTCTGTATCTCAGTTGCTGGATGAGGGCTTCGAAGTGCGATTTCATCGCGATACTTCGCAAGTGCTCAATTCTGATGGCATTGTGGTGTGTAAGATCTTTAGGGTTGGGAGAGTTTTTGGAGCCGATTTTTCAGAATCGTCTGGTTCTTCTCATTGTCTTGTTGCTCATTCGACTTCTGAGCTTTGGAAGTGGCATAGGAGACTAGGGCATATGAGCTTTGAGTTGCTCGCTCGTCTGAGCGCCCTAGGTCTGATCCGAGGATTGCCCAAGCTCAAGTTTGAGAAGAATTTAGTTTGCGCTCCTTGTCGACATGGAAAAATGATTGCCGCTTCGCATTCGCCAGTCACCACAGTGATGACTGAACAGCCCGGAGAACTTCTCCATATGGACACTGTAGGTCCTTCTCGGGTTAGTTCTTTAGGCGGCAAGTGGTATGTTTTAGTTATTGTCGACGATTACTCTCGCTACTCTTGGGTCTTCTTTCTTGCCAGCAAGGATGAAGTGTTTTCACACTTTCGGAGCTTGGCTTTGAGACTGTTCACTGAACTCCCAGGTGCATTAAAATTCATTCGAAGCGATAATGGCACCGAGTTCAAAAATAGTCTCTTTGTTGACTTTTGCATGGAGCATGGCATAGAACATCAATTCTCTGCTCCGCGGGTTCCTCAACAGAACGGTGTTGTTGAGAGGAAAAACCGCACTTTGGTTGAGATGGCTAGGACGATGCTTGATGAGCATAGGACTCCTAGAAAATTCTGGGCTGAGGCCATGAACACTGCTTGCTACATCTCAAACCGAATTTTCTTGCGCTCAATTTTAAACTTGACATCTTATGAGCTGCGTTTTGGGAGACAGCCCAAGGTTACTCATCTTCGAGTTTTTGGCTGTCGCTGCTTTATCCTAAAACGTGGTAACTTGGATAAATTTGAGTCGCGATCTTCTGACGGGATCTTCTTGGGCTATACTACACATGGTCATTCGTATCGTGTTTATAATTTAGAGACTAACACTGTCATCGAGTCATGTGATGTGACTTTTGATGAATCAACCCCCTCTGTTAGTTCTGCTTTTGAACAGGCAAATGAACACGACATGGAACAGACTTTATTCGAAGACGAAGATCCCGGAGAATTCGAGGATGATCCCCTACTACCCTCGACATCAACCCCCGAAGCTGACCCCGCTTCAACTACTTCGGCACGAGGTCCCGAAGCGACTACCTCAACATCGGTCATCTTGGACCACACCAACGCACAAGTTGAGGGGGAGACTGCATCCCGCCGCGAGGCTCCACATCATGTCCAAAGGATGCACCCTCCCGAGCAGATCATTGGTGAGCTTGATCAAAGGGTAACACGTTCTCACGCTCATTTCACTAATGCTGCTTTTGTTGCTTCTTTCGAGCCTTTAGATGTTAGTCATGCACTTTCTGATTCTAGTTGGATCAATGCCATGCATGAAGAGCTTGAGAATTTTGAAAGAAACCAAGTCTGGACTTTAGTTGATCCTCCACCAAATGTTCATTTCATTGGAACAAAATGGATTTTTAAAAATAAACAAGGGGAGGATGGAACAATTGTTAGAAATAAGGCTAGACTTGTAGCTCAGGGCTTTTCTCAACTAGAAGGGATTGATTTTACTGAAACTTTTGCACCTGTTGCTCGCCTTGAGGCCATTAGGATTTTGCTTGCCTTTGCGACATCCCGGGGATTCAAACTCTATCAAATGGATGTCAAAAGTGCTTTTCTTAATGGCTTCATAGGTGAAGATGTTTATGTAAAACAACCCCCTGGTTTTGAAAACCCCAAGTACCCACATAAAGTCCTTAAACTTCATAAGGCTCTTTATGGACTCAAGCAGGCCCCTCGGGCGTGGTATGACAGACTTAAGTCTTTTCTGCTTGAGCGAGGGTATTTGATGGGCTCCATTGATAAAACACTGTTTACTCTCAAGCATGGCAAAGATTTCCTCCTAGTTCAGATTTATGTGGATGATATCATCTTTGGTGGCTCTTCTCATGCTTTGGTTGCCGAGTTTGCAGATACCATGAGCAGGGAGTTTGAAATGTCGATGATGGGTGAACTCACCTTTTTCCTTGGTTTGCAAATCAAGCAAAGCAAACAAGGTACTTTTGTCCATCAGACAAAGTACACCAAGGACCTGCTCAAAAAGTTTGACATGTCCGATGCGAAGCCCCTCGCCACTCCAATGGCTACATCTGTAGCATTGGACCCTGACGAAGATGGAGAAGCCGTAGATCAGAAGGAGTTCCGAAGCATGATCGGCTCCCTCCTCTACTTGACTGCCACGAGGCCGGACATACACTTCGCAGTATGTCTGTGCGCTCGTTTTCAGGCTTCGCCACGAGCTTCGCACCGCCAAGCGGTTAAGCGCATTCTAAGGTATCTCAAACACACCCTGGAATTTGGCATATGGTATTCATCGTCTTCATCTTTATGTCTTAGAGGTTATTCAGATGCGGATTTTGCTGGGTGTAGAATTGATAGGAAGAGTACCTCTGGTACTTGTCATTTTTTGGGTACGTCTCTGGTTTGCTGGTCTTCCCGCAAACAGTCTAGTGTTGCACAATCAACGGCTGAGGCCGAATATGTTGCTGCAGCTAGCTGTTGCTCTCAGATTTTGTGGATGGTTTCCACTTTGCGGGATTTCGGGTTAGATTATAAGAGTGTTCCACTTTTCTGTGATAACACTAGTGCTATTTGTATTGCTAACAACCCGGTTCAGCACTCCAGAACCAAACACATTGATGTACGGTATCATTTTCTCAGAGATCACAATGAGAAGGGTGATATTGAACTTCAATATGTTGATACCCAACACCAGCTTGCCGACATTTTTACAAAACCCCTCGATGCTTCTCGATTTGCTTACTTGCGTGGGGAACTTGGCATTTGTCACCCTTACGGCATTTTGTGAGGGGGAGCTGTTTTAGATGGATGTGCTTTTGCTAATTGTGCTGAAATTGCATTTATATATTTTGCACTTATATGCCTGCTTATAATTCATGAAATCATGTCAGCTCAGCTCTTTTTAATTCATCTGGAACATTCTTGTGCATGGTGTTTTATTTTCAAAATCAACTCGTGCTCACTGCTTAGTCTTGAATCTAGCATGTTTAGGCAGGACTGCTTTAGCTATCTTTTATCTGCTTGACAGCGAGACACTGTTCATTGGATGCTAAAAATTGCAACTTGAAAATTGTTCTACATTTTCATGGATATTCATAAAGTACCAAACATTGGTTCACTTAGTTAAAATCAAAAATTCCATGATTTGCATGCTTTTAAGAGAAAAGATCCAGGTGGGTTTGTTTGTCGCACTACCCTATTCTAGACTGCTTACCATTGCACATTGGTATGAACTGGAATAATGTAGTGTATGCCAAAATCTTTGCCTTAAGCTTCTTATGGTTTTCATGCCTAGGCTTGGCCGGATTGGAAAGAATAAGGTGGACAAACAAATAACCCCTGGCACTAAGAAAAGAACAACAAAATTCATTGACTATCAAGTTTGCTTTTCAAGCTCTATTTGAACTGGACTTGTCTGTCTAGAGTAGAGATTGACTAGCTTTGCGCAGTCCTTGCTCTTACTTGTCTAGTTTCCTTGACTAAGTGGTGATGCTTTTATTCCAAAAATGATAAATTCACATGCTTCATCATGTTTTTAGAGAATATTAATTTGAGCTGAGCACATGGTCATTGGTATTAATATTGGCATATTTTTGCTCCATATGTCTTTGCAATTCTGCTCATTTCAAAGCTTTGCATCTTTTACATGCTCCTTGATGCTTGCATTGCCAAAGGGGGAGAGATTTGCTTCGTTCTCTGCCGCAAGGGGGTATAATTTCAAAGAGGGAGAAAATTTGACATAAAGGGGGAGAAGTTTTTTATTGCCAAAGGGAAAATTTAACTCAGGGGAAGGTTTCTTTGCCGAAGGGGCTTTTTTACTCTTTTGAGAAAGGGGGAGGAAAATTCTTTTATCAAGTGACATGATTTGGCTCTTTTCTGAGTTTTTATGGTCACTTGTGTGCTGAAAATTTTTACATTTTCTTGAACTTCAATTTGGTTGTCAATGCACTCATCAAGGGGGAGATTGAGAAACCAAGGGATGGTTTCGGTGTATGTGATGAGTGATTGACTGGATTTTACCCTCTGTTCGAAGGGTACCTCCGAAGGGGCTTCGGAGGTGGTACCTCCGAAGGGTGTTCGGAGGTGTGTCACCGGAGTGTGTTCGGTGTTTGCTTGCTGCAGCTATGCAGCGGAGTGTGCCTGTCGGAGGGGTCCGGCAGTACACAATGACTGGGTTCGTACCGAAGGCTTCAGTACTTTGGGCGGTACACCGGAGTGTGTGCCGGAGGTTGCTAACCCGGAGAGGTCTCCGGAGTACTGGATACACTTGTTTGCTTGTCGGTGGTGCGCAGGGACTTCGGAGGCGACGGACAGGGTTCGAGCCAGGTGAACCTGGGTCAAGCGGGTGGCTTGATGCCAGGGGAGCAGGGAGCTCCGTCACGGTGGCTGCGAAGGTGGTCCGGGTCGGTCCTCGGGTCGAGACGCGCCAGGTGAAGGCAGAGAGTGCGGAGCGTGGCTCCGGCTGAAGGTACTCCGAGACAAAGTCCTCGGAAGTGAGGCACTTCGAAGGTACTCCGAATGGAGTGTCTTCGGAGTTGGTGGACCAAGTCCTCTGCGGAGGCAAGGGTTCGAAGTGTGCTCCGGAGGGAGACACTCGAAGGTGGCCCAACGAAGGTCTCAGAAGTCGAGGCGCATCGAAGGCATGGTCCGGGTGAGGCTCGTCGTGGAGTGTGCTCGGGGAGAGGCACTGCGACGGAGTGCTCATGGAATGCTTCATGCGGAGGCCTTGGACGAAGGAGGGACTTCAAAGGGTGGTACTCCGAAGGTGGAGCTTCGGAGTGAGGTTGACTTGAGGTGCTTCGGCCATGCATGGCTTCGGTACACGGACGGACGGTGTTCGAGCTGGGAGTAGCTGCGAAGCCGTGGTGATCCACTCCGGAGGTGGTGGTGCGAAGGCCCAAGGGGCTTTGACGGCTTCGGCTCAAAACCGTCACTGTATCGAAGGACTTCTTCGGCGGAGCGAAGGCCAACAGGCTGCAGGCTTCCCGCCGAAGCTACCGCACCCTCCGGTGCGAAGGGAGGTTCCAGAAGTCAACACTGTAAAGGCTGACACTGTCTGTTCTGGAAAAGGCTGACACTGTCCCCTCTGCAGCTGACAGAGAAGCCTCCAAAATAAAGGTGGACTACCTTTTGTACCCCTTAGTTCTGTAGAGACAAATCTGTTGTAAACCCTAGGGGTAAAGTAGTCACTTCCTTAGGATGAAGCCGTGGGCTATAAATATGGGGGCTCGGTAGGAAACATTTAACACTTTGAGCATTCACTGTTGAGCTCCTGTAGACAGACCTTGCTGTATTCATTCTGAGTTCAATTTATTTCAGTGTTCCTTGTTCAAGCGGCGAAGCCCTGTTTTTCTTGTGCTTTTTGCTTGAGCTCGCTTTGCATACTTCGCTAGTTTAGTGCACCGTAGCCTGTTGAGGCGAAGGTAGTTTTTCGTGCGAGGTGTGCTTTGTCAGTGTGCTGTCGCTCTGTGTAACACGAGGCAAGACCTCGCTGCTTACTAGCGAAGCCCTGTTCTTTTCCCGTAGTGCTTCCTGTGTCGAAGCCCTTAGCGTAGTCCGCCTTTTGTGTGTATAGACCTTCGAGTACGAAGCCCAGCACTAGTTGCTGTCGCTAAGTACTTGGTCGAAGTCCACAGAGGGGTATCCACTCGTGCGAAGGGTGAAGTGCGAAGTCTGCTCAAAGCACCTCGTGTGCGGAGCCTGCACTGACTTTGCAGAGTAGATTTTCGAGGGTTGTTAGTGGAGCGAAGTCTTCTTGGCTTCGAACTTTTGCCCCTGCGGAGCCTGTGTTCGGAGCTGTCGAAGTACCTCCGAACCAGACCTTCGAAGGTTGTGTTCGAAGCCTGTTCCGCAGAAGACAGAACAGACCCGAAGGCTAAGTTTTTTAGCCCGAAATTTTAAAAGCTCCCATTCACCCCCCCTCTGGTCGCCGTTTCCGGTCCAACAATGACCATGGCCAGCGTCGACACCTGGTGTACGTGCTCATGGGTCAACCGGTGCTTCTCAATCTTGAACATATTTTGATGCAAGAACGAGGTTACACACTGCGCCATGGCTCAATTTGGTGGCATACTCCATGCCATTTGCTCCTGAGTCTTGAGTCTTAAACAACAACACCCGACCACTTCTTCCATAATCTCGCTATTCTTGCCTCACCACCTGCCTATGAGCATGTAAGTATAATATGTACCAATCACTTTTAATATTTCATCTTCATTCTTAATGTTAAAAAAATTGTTCACTTCATATATATGACTACTCTTGTTGGCATATGCAGCCAGTATAGAAGAAAGAATTAATTCCTAAGGAGAAACCCCAAAGCTCCCTTGATTCTTCAGAGTTATATCATAGAAATTATGTTTATTGTAAAGGATAAACTCAAGCATAAAATTTGACATGCATTATATTTTTATAGCTTCCTCAAATGTATAATCAGAAAGCGCTACTTTATATTCATGGTATATAGTGAATAAAAGTATTGGATGGAAAAATGATCAAAATTTTTGAATAGCAGTAAGCTTCTGATTTTTACGCTGCCACTGTTGGTGAGCATATCCTTTGGCCTCTTGTAGTGGTGATGGTTATGGTGACATTGCTCCCTGTTTTGTTACTCCTCATTTCATTGTAATTTGGGGTGTTAGTGTGGTGTAGTGAAATTGAAAAGTTCCATTGAGTATGTATGGAGGCACGATGAAAAATATAAAGTTAATGGATTTAGTTGTTATTATTGTTGACACGAAAATGTGCCTTCGCACTTGGGTCAGTTCGACGATCCAAAAGTATGTGGATACTTAGAGACAAGCCTAAGCGTAACACAGCATCGACGTCGTGTTCTGACTACCCTTAGCCGTGGTAAGGAGGGTGGAGTCGCCAGGCAATCAGATCACACAAAATAATCCAATTAGCCGAAAGAAATATATTAAACATAATAAATCAGCAAATCGGTCGGAGCCTATCTGTTTCGAAGTATGGTGCGAAGGGGGTCACCGAAGTATACCTCCGGCGTCTGATGCGAAGTGTCCCGCCGAAGGGTACCTTCAGTGTTCGGACTGATGTGGCCGAAGATAAACTCTGAACGGATCTGGATGCGACAATCACCTCCGAACAGCGGGGTTCGGCGTGAAGTCTCTGATACAGTAAGATACAGAGTAATGACTCGAGCGCAGCGCGCAAGTGTGACTTCATCCAGAGCGGAGTATGAGAGTGGCAAAGCTTGTCGTGACGAAGTTTGTTGGCGAAGCGTGCCATCGGAGCAGCAATCTCGCTGAAGGGTGTTCTGGCAACCTCCGAAACCGATCTGTCAGCTCCGGACACATCCGACGAAGTAGCTCCGAACGTGGAAACCTTCAACAGAGTGGATTCGAAGTACCAATTCGTCTTGAGGACCGAATTTTGCTAAGTGTTGCACTAGGAGCGTGAGGAGCCATGCTGAATAGCATGGGCCTCATGGCTCCAGATGTGATGAGTCATTGTCAACGATAGTCGAAGGGGACAAAAGAAGAAGAGATCTGCTGTTTCATGGGCCGCGTGTGACTCAGGTACACGGGCAGCGAGCGACTGTCGGGCAGAGGAGGCTGCGAAGTCGGGCTGGCCCAATCCGGGTACATGGGCCAGAAGCAGTAGAAGACCCACTGGGCTGTTGACCAGGACTGACTCAGGTACACGGGCGGTGAGCGATTGCCGGGCTGAGAGAGCTGCGGAGTCGGGCCGGCCCAATCCGGGTACCTGGTGCAAAGCCGGTAGAGGCTTTGTCAGTTTTAGGCGCAAAACTGACAACCGTTGATTCTGTATCCGACTGTCCAGAAGAGAAGCCGTAGACGCTACGAAAACTTAGCTTCCGGATAAGTCATCTGTAACTCTAGGCCCACAGTCAGTCAGTCGTGTCTGTAAAAATTCCTAAGGGCAGTAGAGTCTTTTCCTTTATTTTTGAGTCTGTAAAAACCCTAAGGGGCTGGTAGAATATTCCTAGTGTTGGGCTGCCTATAAATAGGACCCCAATCCCTAGGGTTTGGACTACCCTTCCAGAATTCACTTTTCAATCCATTGGGTCATTTTGCCTCACACGCTTTCTCTCTCTCCTGTGTGCGTCGCCAGGCATTGGTTCATCCCTTTTTGCCTTGCATTTACTTTGCTCCTGTGAGATTGATTTCTTTGTTGGTTGTTGAGGTGTGTGCATTGATTCCTCTGCTACAAGAAACTTCGGTTCGTTGTGCTGGTTGATTTTATTCCTGAGGTTGTGTCTCTATTGCGTGTGTTCTTCGTGAGAAGTAGTACTAGTTCTTGCTGTTGCAAGTAGTACTACTACTGTAGCTACAATATTTGCTGCCAGCCTTTTTACTTTCTACCGCACAGCTTTTTGATCGAAGCTGACGGGCTCTGTCACCTTTTTGGCTGTGTTTCGAGCGAAGCCATTCTCTGTTCGAAGCCCCTCAGCTTCGTGAGGCAGGCTTCGATCTAACTCCTTCGAAGGCTTCGTTCGATCTTCGATTTTTGGTTTGCGTTCTGTGTTGCTAAGCTTCGAAGCATTTTTCAGAACGTCAGCATCGCATACTTCGAACGACAGTGCGAAGATACTCCGAATCTAGCTGTTCGAAGTCCACACTTCGATAGGCTTCGAAGTTGGGTTCGAAGCTTGTCGTTTCAGATTGGCTTCGCTTTGATTTCCTGGTGGCGTGTCAGCCTTCGCTTCTCTCTCCGAAGCTTTCTCTGTTCGAAGGTAGAGTGTAGGTTTCGAGTTTGGTCTCACTGTCGTGTGACAGGCTTCGCTTCTGTGTTCGAAGGTTGTTCGTCTGTTTGTTGAGTTCGAAGTTCTGTGTTCGAAGGTTTGACTTCGAAGCTATTGGTTCGAAGCTGTGTTCGAAGCTTTGTCTTCGAAGTACACACTTCGAAGCAGGCTCCGACTTTTGTCATACTTCGCTTCGAAGCATACTTCGCTTCTTGCCACTTCGAACTAGACTAGACCCAAACACCTTCGGCATCTTCGACATGTTTCGCAACTGACCTTCGAAGCAGGCTTCGTCACCAACCTCCGAAGCAGACCTCGACGTGCGAAGGAGGCTTCGTCAAGTTCCAAACAGGAGACAAATTTGGACAGTAACTTCTCATTACACCCTACATATACTTAGATCTTTTCATTGAGAAGTTTAGGCCTGTTATACTTTGTTTATCTACCTAGTTGCACTTCTTTGATAGTTCTCTGTTAGACAACAGTTGCTTCTAGGTTAGATACCTTTAGACTTAGGCCTTCTGTTTATTTTCTGCTGCTTAGTCTTTTGAGATGCGTTGGGTATTGGGAACAGGCCATTGATTCGAAAGAATTTTTAAGGCGCCCATTCACCCCCCTCTGGTCGCTACTTTCGGTCCTACAAGTGGTATCATAGCAAGGTTAGGGTTTTTCCATACCTTAACCGGTTCTAAACCCCAGTAGTGACTATGACGTCTCCTAGCAAGGTCCCGTCCTTGCAAGCCTATGGCTATAATTACTGGAAGACTCGCATGCGAGCCTATCTTATGAGCCAGGGTTCGGACATATGGGACATTTGCGTTCACACCACGTTTGTCATTTTGCCAGTTACTGAGCAAGGTACTGCTGGTATCATTGCTCAGCATCTGAGCAACAGTAAGGCTGTGAACATTTTGTTTTCTGGCTTAGGTCCCACTGAGTTTGAGCGTGTGAGTCATCTCTCCACTGCGAGAGAGATCTGGGCTACCCTCAAGGCACACCATGAGGGAACAGCACAAGTCAAGACTCGGCTCTATCAGACCTACCGGCGTGAATATGAGAATTTCACACAGAAGCCGGGTGAATCTGTTGAGGCTTTGTTTGGTCGTTTTCAGTCGATCATTAACAAGCTTCGGGACAACAAGGCTGAGGGTGCTTAGTTAGTCTCAGATCACGAGCAGGCGCTCAAGGTTCTCCATACCTTGGACCCAAAGATCTGGGAGATCAAGGTATCCTCTATCGTTGAGAGCACTTCTTACGATACCTTGACCATTTCTGAGTTATTTAGCAAGCTGGAGGCCACTGAGGTAGATATCCAGTTGAGATCAAATCTCACTGGTTCTGGATCAAAATCCGTGGCCCTTGCTACACCTTCTGTTGATCCCTCTGCTGTGAGCTGTGCTGGGTTCTCTTTGATGTCTATCACTGAGGACCAGCTTGAGTCTTTGGGAGATGATGATTTGTGTCTGTTTAACAACCGGGTGCGTTGTGTCTATGACAAGAGAATGTTCAAAAGACACGGCACAAAATCCGGATGCTTTGAATGTGGTGATCCAGGACACTTCATCGCCGACTGCCCCAAGCGCAATGGATACAAGAAGGGCACCGGTGGCAGCTTCCATGACTCAGGCAAGCACGAGAGCCCATCCTTCAACAAGGGCAAGCCAAAGACTCGTTTCTTCAAGAAGGCCCTGAAGGACTACCGGCGAGAGAACAAGAAGCGCGACAAGGCCTTCTTCGCCGAGATGGAGAAAAGCTACTCCAAGCGGTCCACGTCTTCTTCCTCTTCATCGAGCTCAAGCGATGAGGAGATCGCCATCAGGAAGGGGAAGGACAAGGACGATCCGGCGGGCCTCTGCTTCATGGCCTTCGGAGACAAGCCGAAGAGCCGCTCACACCAGCGCCGAAGATCCCGCAAGAGCTTCTGCTCAATGGCTCTTGGGGATAGGGAAGAAAAGAGCTCCTCCGACGACTCCGACGACGACGACAACAAGGTATCATCTTATGAGCGAGAAATTGTTGATTTACTTGAGAGCAATCGTCAGGAGTTAAAGTATCGGGAGAAACTGCTTAGGGGGGCTAAGAAAAGGATAGACGAATTAGAGAGTGAGCTTGCCGTGGCCAACGGCAGAATTGAGAGTCTATCTTCTTCCCCTTGCTTGGGTGATAGCAGTGAGTGCCCGAAATGTGAGGTGCTTCTGTGTGACCTGTCGACTCTGAAGTCCAGGTACACAGAAAGGGTTGATGAGAGGGACGCTTTGGCCACTGAGCTTGAAAGCGCTCAGCTGGAGCTGAAAAATGCTCAAGCCACTGTCGTCACATCTTGTGTTGATTGCCCATCTCATCTAGCTGCCTTAGCTGAGCTGAAATCCAAGGGTAATGAACATTTGGGTGATTTGGAGAGGTTGAGAGCTGAGCTTGCCCAGACTAGGCTAGAGCTTGAGACACTGTCAGTTCCACCCACTGTCTGTGAGAACTGTCTGTCTCTTAGAATGGAGATAATCAAGCTGAAAGCTGAAAAGTCTGTCCAAGTAGAGAGTGAGTGTGAGACCTGCTTGTCTCAGGTGGAGGTTCTAGCTTCCTTGAGAGAGGAGCTAGCAGATTCTCAGAATGAGAACTTTTACCTCCGTTCTATCCTGAGTTGGATCAGTGCCAGAGAGCCACAGCTTGGCATGATGATCCAGCAGTTCAAGAGGCAGGATGGGTTTGGGGTAGGTTACACCTACACCAAGGCTGACTTTGAGAGTGCCATCAGCCGGGCAGTGGAGTGGAGTAAAATGACTCCAGAGCAGAGGTATCCCAAGACTCACTCCACTGAGTCTTCCCAGGCTTGTCAGCCCAAGGATGGAGTGATCCATGAACCACCTAAAGCTCCACCCAAGAAGCCTATCTAGGTTCCGAAGCCCAAACACCTCCACTCTTCTCTAGACTCTCTTCCTGGACCCTCTCAGCCCAAGAAAACAACACCAATCACTACTAAGCCCAAGAACCCCAAGCCTCAACCACATCCCAAGAAGCCTACCTATCATTGTGAGTACTGTCAGAGAGACGGGCATCTTGCGGAGTTCTGCTTCAGGAGGAAGCGGGTTGAGAGAGCAGAGAGGGCTCGTAGTGATCAGGAGCAGTTCTACCAGCAGGGTGGTAGACTGCGTGTTCCTCGGCGCGGGGAGAGGCTGGAGGCCAGGCCGCGTCATGTAGGTGGTGGTAGAGGAGACGGCTTTCTTGCCCGTGCTCCAGTTGGTGGTGTCCGTTCCGGCAGATTTCCAGACCGTGTTGGCTACGGTTTTGGACCTCGTGGCCGCAGGGTTAGGCAGAACCATGGACCGCGCTTTGAGCCGCGCTTTGGTCCAAACTCTTTTGATGGTTTTCGCTTTCCATCTTTTGAGCAGATGGCTCGACACTGGTTTAGCTCTTTTGCTAAACCTGGTGCCGGACCATTTGCTCCCACTTACAGACACTGATTGTGCAGGACCGGGGACTGGAGGATGTTTGGATCATGGACTCAGGATGCTCACGCCACATGACGGGACATCGCAGATGGTTCTCCAGTCTCACTCCCCCGAGCTCCAAAGAGTACATCACATTCGGGAACAACGGTCAAGGGAAAGTAAGTGGCATAGGATCAATTTGCATTTCAGATCATTTCTCTTTAAAGAATGTTGCTTTGGTTAAAAATTTGAACTTTAATTTGATTTCTGTTTCGCAACTTCTTGAGGATGGTTTGGAAGTGCGTTTTAAGAAGGGCAATTCATCTGTGGTTGATTCTAGAGGGTCTTTGGTTTGTCAGATCTTACCATTCGGTAAAGTTTTTTGAATTGACTTCTCTAGTTCTTTTGGCCCTTCTCGTTGTTTGATTGCTGGATCTTCTTCTGAGCTCTGGAAGTGGCATAGGAGGTTAGGTCACTTGAGTTTTGATCTGCTAGTCAGGTTAAGCTCTATGGACCTCATCCGAGGATTGCCCAAGCTTAAAATGGAGAAGGATCTAGTTTGTCATCCCTGTCGTCATGGGAAAATGGTTGCCGCTTCTCACTCACCTGTGACTCAGGTGATGACATCGTATCCAGGCGAGCTTTTACATTTGGACACTGTAGGTCCAGCTCGAGTGCGCTCAGTCGGTGGGAAGTGGTATGCACTTGTAATTGTTGATGACTTTTCTCGATTTTCGTGGGTTTTCTTTTTGGAGTCCAAGGATGAAACGTTTCAGTTTGTTCATAACCTGATCTTGAAGTTGAAGAATGAGAACAATGGTCGAATGCGAGCAATTCGCTCCGACAATGGTTCTGAGTTCAAGAACTCTCAGTTCGTCAGCTTCTGTAGTGATCAGGGTCTGGACCATCAGTTTTCTTCTCCTTACACTCCCCCACAGAACGGCGTTGTGGAACGAAAGAACCGCACGCTAGTCGAGATGGCCAGGACGATGCTCGATGAGCACAGGACTCCTAGGCGTTTTTGGGCTGAAGCCATGAACACGGCTTGCTATCTGGCCAACCGCATTTTTCTTAGAGCTTACCTTGGTAAGACATCATATGAATTGCGGTTTGGTAGACAGCCCAAGGTGAGCCACTTGCGAGCATTTGACTGCAAGTGCTTTGTGCTCAAGAAGGGAGGGCATTTGGACAAGTTTGAGTCTCGTTGCTGGGATGGTGTTTTTCTTGGTTATGCATTGCATTCTCGAGGCTTCCGTGTTTGGAACCTCGAATCCCAGCTGCTTGTCGAGACTTGTGAGGTTTCTTTTGATGAGTCCTTGCCTTCTTTGACTCCTTCTTTTGAGCTTTCTGGTGATGATGAGCTCGGAGAGTCCATCTTCGAGGAAGATGAGGATACTCCAGCTGCTGATGAGGGTGGGCCTTCTGCATCCCCCGCAGAGCCCACACCTTCTGAGACTTCGACTGAGGATGAGGGCGGACCTCTGATCACTTCCTCCACATCGATCGAGCCCCCTCAGTCGAGTCCAGAGGTGCCAGCTGCTGACTCCGGTGAGGTGACTTCAGATCACCAGGGAACCCGAGCAGTTCAGCGTGACCATCCCTCAGAGCTCATCATTGGTGATTTGACTGAGAGAACTTTGCGTTCTTCTGCCTCTCTTGCTGTGTTTGCTGAATCTGCTTTTGTTGCATCTTTTGAGCCCAGAGATGTTTCTCATGCTCTTTCTGATTCTAATTGGATTAATGCTATGCAAGAAGAGCTTGAAAATTTTGTCCGTAATCGGGTTTGGACATTAGTTGAGCCACCATCAGGATGCAACCCCATAGGTACCAAGTGGGTATTCAAGAACAAACAAGGTGAAGATGGGGTTGTGGTGCGCAACAAGGCTCGACTAGTTGCCAAGGGTTATTGCCAGAAGGAAGGTATTGACTTTGAAGAAACCTTCGCTCCTGTTGCCCGTCTTGAGTCCATTCGTATTCTTCTAGCTTTTGCCGTTTCGAAGGGTTTTAAGCTTTTTCAAATGGATGTTAAGAGTGCTTTTCTGAACGGGTACATAGAAGAGGAGGTTTATGTTAGGCAACCCCCCGGTTTTGAGAACCCGAAGTTTCCTCGATATGTTTTTAAATTGCATAAAGCTTTATACGGGTTAAAGCAAGCCCCCAGGGCTTGGTATGACCGGTTGAAGCAATTTTTGTTGGGGAAGGGCTTTGTGATGGGTTCTGTGGATAAAACTCTTTTCCTGCTCAGAGATGCTTCAGATTTCTTAGACGCTCAGATTTACGTGGACGATATTATCTTTGGCGGTACTACTAATGATCTTGTGTCCAAGTTTTCTGAGCAGATGCACAGTGAGTTTGAGATGAGCCTCATGGGTGAGCTCAAGTACTTCTTAGGGCTCCAGATCAAGCAGACCAAGGACGGCACCTTCATCCACCAAGGTAAGTACACTCGCGACATGCTTAAGAAATTTGACTTTGGTGGTGAGTTGAAGCCGCAGATGACCCCGATGGGCACATCTGGGGGTCTGGACAAGGACGAGAGCGGCGTCAAGGTCAATGAAAGGGAGTTTCGAGGGATGATCGGTTCGCTGTTATACTTAACGGCAACAAGACCAGACATACAGTTCGCTGTGGGACTTTGCGCGTGTTTCCAGTCTTCACCTCGCGCGTCTCATCGGCAGGCTGTCAAGCGCATCTTCAGGTATCTCATCGACAGGCTGTCAGGCTGACAATGCACTCATCAAGGGGGAGATTGAGGAGCCATGCTGAATAGCATGGGCCTCATGGCTCCAGATGTGATGAGTCATTGTCAACGATAGTCGAAGGGGACAAAAGAAGAAGAGATCTGCTGTTTCATGGGCCGCGTGTGACTCAGGTACACGGGCAGTGAGCGACTGTCGGGCAGAGGAGGCTGCGAAGTCGGGCTGGCCCAATCCGGGTACATGGGCCAGAAGCAGTAGAAGACCCACTGGGCTGTTGACCAGGACTGACTCAGGTACACGGGCGGTGAGCGATTGCCGGGCTGAGAGAGCTGCGGAGTCGGGCCGGCCCAATCCGGGTACCTGGTGCAAAGCCGATGGAGGCTTTGTCAGTTTCAGGCGCAAAACTGACAACCGTTGATTTTGTATCCGACTGTCCAGAAGAGAAGCCGTAGACGCTACGAAAACTTAGCTTCCGGATAAGTCATCTGTAACTCTAGGCCCACAGTCAGTCAGTCGTGTCTGTAAAAATTCCTAAGGGCAGTAGAGTCTTTTCCTTTATTTTTGAGTCTGTAAAAACCCTAAGGGGCTGGTAGAATATTCCTAGTGTTGGGCTGCCTATAAATAGGACCCCAATCCCTAGGGTTTGGACTACCCTTCCAGAATTCACTTTTCAATCCATTGGGTCATTTTGCCTCTCACGCTTTCTCTCTCTCCTGTGTGCGCCGCCAGGCATTGGTTCATCCCTTTTTGCCTTGCATTTACTTTGCTCCTGTGAGATTGATTTCTTTGTTGGTTGTTGAGGTGTGTGCATTGATTCCTCTGCTACAAGAAACTTCGGTTCATTGTGCTGGTTGATTTTATTCCTGAGGTTGTGTGTCTATTGCGTGTGTTCTTCGTGAGAAGTAGTACTAGTTCTTGCTGTTGCAAGTAGTACTACTACTGTAGCTACAGTATTTGCTGCCAGCCTTTTTACTTTCTACCGCACAGCTTTTTGATCGAAGCTGACGGGCTCTGTCACCTTTTTGGCTGTGTTTTGAGCGAAGCCATTCTCTGTTCGAAGCCCCTCAGCTTCGTGAGGCAGGCTTCGATCTAACTCCTTCGAAGGCTTCGTTCGATCTTCGATTTTTGGTTTGCGTTCTGTGTTGCTAAGCTTCGAAGCATTTTTCAGAACGTCAGCATCGCATACTTCGAACGACAGTGCGAAGATACTCCGAATCTAGCTGTTCGAAGTCCACACTTCGATAGGCTTCGAAGTTGGGTTCGAAGCTTGTCGTTTCAGATAGGCTTCGCTTTGATTTCCTGGTGGCGTGTCAGCCTTCGCTTCTCTCTCCGAAGCTTTCTCTGTTCGAAGGTAGAGTGTAGGTTTCGAGTTTGGTCTCACTGTCGTGTGACAGGCTTCGCTTCTGTGTTCGAAGGTTGTTCGTCTGTTTGTTGAGTTCGAAGTTCTATGTTCGAAGGTTTGACTTCGAAGCTGTTGGTTCGAAGCTGTGTTCGAAGCTTTGTCTTCGAAGTACACACTTCAAAGCAGGCTCCGACTTTTGTCATACTTCGCTTCGAAGCATACTTCGCTTCTTGCCACTTCGAACTAGACTAGACCCAAACACCTTCGGCATCTTCGACATGTTTCGCAACTGACCTCCGAAGCAGGCTTCGTCACCAACCTCCGAAGCAGACCTCGACGTGCGAAGGAGGCTTCGTCAAGTTCCAAACAGGAGACAAATTTGGACAGTAACTTCTCATTACACCCTACATATACTTAGATCTTTTCATTGAGAAGTTTAGGCCTGTTATACTTTGTTTATCTACCTAGTTGCACTTCTTTGATAGTTCTCTGTTAGACAACAGTTGCTTCTAGGTTAGATACCTTTAGACTTAGGCCTTCTGTTTATTTTCTGCTGCTTAGTCTTTTGAGATGCGTTGGGTATTGGGAACAGGCCATTGATTCGAAAGAATTTTTAAGGCGCCCATTCACCCCCCCTCTGGTCGCTACTTTCGGTCCTACAGAGCGAAGGTAGCAATCTGTTATGCAGATTAGCGGATACTTCACAAGCGAAGTAACAAGGCGATAGCAATCTATTACGTAGATTAATGGTTACTTCACAGGCGAAGTAACAAGGATTACCACTGTTTCGAAGTGGCCGTCGGAGGGCTTCCAAGCAAACCCACGAAGAGTACAGAAAGGTAAATATAAAGTAAATGCGATTCAAAGCTAGGGCTTTGTGGTTGATTTGTGTTGGGGGCTTCTGAACTGGCTTCGCCTCTATATTTATAGGGGCTAGACCTCTAATCTAATCTACTATAATTCGGCTGAATAGAGATAAACACTTAGCCGGAATCGGGTCCAACTCTATCTCTACCCGCAGTGGGCCTTCGGCTAAGCCTGTCGAAGCCTGCTCCTTGGGCCGAAGCTTCGGCGGGGTGGGCCTCCGAAGGCTTCTTGGCCGAAGGCCGTGGGCTGACTGGAAGCTTCCGGAGCCCATAGCCCAATGGTCCTTCAGCCCTGTAGGGCTTCGGCCTGACCCGAGACATGTGTATTTTCGGCCCAAATTACCAAAATTGATATTTTGACAATCTTAACCATTGATGCCATTTTTTGCTATCAACAATTATTGCCCAACATCTATAGTCAGGGTGGAGGTGCAATACACTTTAGGTAGCATTTGGCTGGAGTATCTAGAAGTGTAGTTCCTTGTAGTAATGTGCCACATAATGTTAAGGCATTGATGATAGATGAGGTGACAAACCAAAGAATACGGTCAAAAAAATAGGAACCTTTAGCACTTTATTCAAATGGAGATTATGGCATGAGCATTTGATCATGGGACTAACGACAACACTATAATTCATCCCAATGAAGAAGCATGAATTCAGATAACAATGAGAGAGTCTTTGAGAGAATATGCTTCGGAAAATGAAACTCCCCCGTCTCTTGTTAAGACATATGGTAGTGGGGCTACTAGTTGTTCAGTTAATCATCAAACAACAATTGATAAATTTTATCAAACTCCATAAAGTAGTCCTAAAGTTGCTTTTGATATAGATATAACACGCAATAGGTCTCAAGGAAAGCCTCGAGTGGATGTTATGTTAATGGGGGTGCTAGAGACAAGCTTGGAAATGTTTGGGAAAAATGATTTCATGCTAACAATATTCCTAGAAGGAATGAGGATTGTCCATATTTTTGAGCAACAGTTAGGCTAACTCAAGAGCTTGGAGATAAAGTGAATATTCCATGTGGAAGAGAAATAGATGGTCCATTGTTGGATATAAACTATGATGATGTGATGGGTAACATGGCTGAATTCAAGGAGGAATGTGATGAATATAAAGTTACCATCTTGTGTGATTCATGGACCGATAAATACATGTAAATTTTGTACTACATTTTTGTTGTTTATGTTGAATATAATTGTAGTTGTGTGCTTACTGTTTTATTTATATAGGCTTTGGTTCATGTGACCAAACACAACGTAAGTAGTGCACATTTATCACCGTGAACTATCCATTTAATAATCTTACAAGTTATAACGGAAAATCTAAACTTTCATGGAGTAGTATACTACAACATAATAAATCTATCATCTGATGGGCAATGCAAAGAATACTATAGTCCACAGGTCAACTGAACTAATCCTGATGCTAAACTCTCCAACGAAAGAAAGAGTTAAAATTTTTGTTTGTTCAACACCAAAATTGTTGTTTGTGTAGAAGATGAAATCCTCTTCACCGCATTTTCATCCTATCATCGAAAAACTAGAATCCATTGTACAAATTTATAACCATCAGATTTGCAAAGATAAAAAATTGCAATTAATCCTAATTGATCTCAATCACCAAAAGCTTATTCTTGCTGCCTTTGGGTCATCCTCACTTCCTTACACAGACCTTTGCATGAGTGGGATTCACCAGCAATGGTGCTGCCAGTGCTGCTATTGTCAATGTGCCACCGCTAGCATCAATTGTCATATTTCCTTCGATGATGCCACCTTGACCGGGCAATACTAGGTAGTGTCCCATTAGATAAAATCCTACGGTGTCGGGAGCCTGCTGCATGAAAAAAGAATTGGTTGGTCCAATGAACGCAAGGCCTCCAGGGAATCTCAACGGGAAGAATTCCTAGGAGCAACAGTACATGTTGGTGCCTAACATGACGGGTGATAGTGTGGCCATTGCTGTGGCGAAGAATGGCTCGTGGTAGCTCGAGCAAAGCAGTGGGAACGCCTCATAGGAGCGGCTATACTAGTAAGGGTGGTAGTAGGATAGGTAGGTCGTCTAGAACGTTGGCGCCTGTGGGTGCACCTCTGCATCCTGCTACTATCGCTCTGGCATTAGTTGGGGTTTGGCGGCGTATGGCGGCCACCAGTGCTTTGATGGTAGTGTCGTCGAAGCCACCTATAGTGTGGAAGGAAGAAGTCGTGGTGACACTGGCTGTGGACACTGTGGCTGAGGTTGCGGTTGCTGCTATCTCTCTAGAGAGGGAGTGGGAGGTGCACGAGCTCCTATAGCACCGTCGAGGGAGGCTTTGTAGACAAGATCAAATATAAATGCGCAGGCATCCCATGACGAGGTGGACGACATCGACGAGGGCATGCAAGCAGGGCGATCAGGGTAGGAGTGATTGAGGAGGAGGGAGAGACAACGATAGGAGGAGTGGACGACATTGGGTCGTGAGAGGCAAGGTGTTAGGTTCTTAGGCCATTAGACGTTATTGTTGGGGGAAATTACACCATTTCCAGGGCTTAAAGATTAATCCTTCAAAGGCTGAGGAGGACTCCGAAGCTAGTAAGCAGTTGTTCGAAGTATGAGTAGCCATACCGAAGGGTGCAGCGGTGCGAAGCCCTGGAGAACCCTCCGAATGGAAGATGGAGGCCTCGGAGCCGAAGGACATGATTGATGGGATGTCCAGCTTATCCATCCACCTTGTAGTATTTTACCTTATATAACCTTGTTATGGTACTGAATAGTTTCCACTATGTCGGTTGTAATCTAGGGGTAAATAGGTCTTTTCCTTATGCTTTTCACCTACAAATACCCCCCTTTGTACCCTGTAAAAGGGGATCCAGAACAAATTATTCATTGCACACATTCGGACCACTCGAGTTATTATCCAATTCGGAGGCTCGAGGTAGTCCTAAAACGCAAACTCCTTGTTTGTCCGTTCTTGATCTCAGAGAACCTGTTGGTGTAACATTTGCGCCAACAGTTGGCGCCGTCCGTGGGGAACCAAGTTCTAAAAGCTTGTTCTCTACTGCTGACTGCACTTCGAAGAGCACTTACGGAGGGAGCCTCGGAGTCTCAAGATTCTGCGCACCCTTCAGTTAAGGGCTTCCTAGTGCAGCCCGAAGGTCTTCACTCGACCCCTCGAGTCGTTCGAAGTCCTCCGTCTCCAAGACCTCTTCGTGGCTAGCTATGCCTCCGAAGCGAAGTCAGGCGTCGGGTCCTCTCCGAAGGTCCCCTAGGACCACTGGAGCCGGACGCTCGGCTACTCCGGCGATTCCCGCCGAGGCTGCTGGGCGTCGAGCACCCCGGGGCCCTCGAGCTCCTCCTACGGTGCTTCAGACCGATTACGTCAGCTCCCAAGACCCGGAGGTGCCCTCCGACGAAGGCGAAGACCTTCCTGAAACCGAGGCTACGCAACTAGCCAGGCTTCAGGAGGAAGTATCCAGGTGGAGGCAAGAGGTCGCCGATCGCCTCCGCACTCAAGCTTCCACCGAAACTCCAGAAGGGCCTCAAGACGGTGGTACCCATAATCTCCCAGAAGTTATCCAAGTCCCGGAGGAAGCCGAGAATGCATCCTTCGATAACGAGTCTCCGTTACATTCGAATTTACAAAGAGTGCCTTTCGACCCCAGGTTCAAGGCCTCGAAACTGCACAAGTACTCCGGGGGGTCGGATCCCGGAGAGTTTGCCCGCTCATATGCCCTGGCAATAGAAGCAAGCGGAGGGGTGAGAAGCACTATGGAAAAATGCTTCCCCTCGCCCTCGAAGGCGTGGCACTTTGCTGGTTCTAGTCCCTGAGGCCAGGATCGATCAGTTCCTGGGAGCAGCTGAAGAAGAAATTTATGAGCAACTTCCAAGGCACCTTCGTGGCCCCGATGTCCACAGGAAGTTTGTTCCAGGTGAAGCAGCGGGTGGGAGAAACACTCCGGGAGTACTTCACGCGCTTCGCCCACACCAAATCACAGATTAAGGGCCTGTCTACCTCTTCGGTAGTCGACGCTGCCCGCGAAGGGGTGCTAAACCCCGACCTCCTCAGCAAACTCCATCGGAAGCCGGTGACGTCTGTGGCGCAGCTAATGGCATACTTCGAACAGTATGCCAAGGCGGAGGAAGGCTGTCTTCGGCGAGCTGAAGCACCATCGCCCACCCTCCGAGAAGTCAAAAGGGAGCCCGAAGCCTCTTCTCCCCTACAACCTCCACAAGACAACCGCTTTAACGAGTACAAGCGGGGAAAGAAGCATTTCCGTTCGGAGGTGCTAAGCATTGCACCTTCCGTCCCGAAGGCACCTGCCAATTTCCAGCAGGCGCAGAACTTCAGGGCTGGAGCACCGAAGCCTCAAGAGAGAGCGCCTGGCAGGCGCCAGAGTTTTTTCTGCTACGTGCATGACGATAATAGGAGCCATGACACGAAGGACTGCAAGTCGGTGTTAACCCTTCGGGGTGAATACCTAGGACGAAGTGCGGGGTGGGGTGCTTCGGATCGAGCCCCACCGTCGGCACGGTCGGAGCCTGTGCAAGCTGTGGCCCGAGCCGGTGCCCTTAAAGCCCCCATGCGGATGCCGGTGGCCAATATTATGCCACCACCAAAGCAAGAAGACCCACAGGACCACGACAAGAGAGTGGTCCTACCCATCTCTGGAGGGGGGACCCTCGGAAGCATGTCCAAGAGGCAACGGCGCGAGTACGTCTGCGAGGTTGGACACATTGGGACCTCGAGTTCCGCCGAAGGGATGCCAGAGTGGTCCCACGTGCCCATCTCGTTTACAGTCAGTGATGCTGTAGGGGTGAAGTTCCCCCATGCTGACCCATTGGTCATTTCTGCTGATATAGCAGGAGTGGAAGTCCGAAGGATCCTGGTAGATGGTGGGAGCTTCGCAGACATACTCTTTGTCCAGGCCTTCGATCAGATGTGCATACCTCGGAAGCATCTACTTCCAGCAGCCCGACCGCTTCAAGGGTTCTCAGGACCACCTCTCGATGCCCTCGGCCAAATAGGCCTCGAAGTTGCCTTCGGAGAGGGGTCTTTGGCCCGAGTAGAAGGGGTGATCTTCGACGTGGTTGACGCCCCATATGCTTACAACGCTATCTTCGGCCGGGGGATGCTAAACCAGTTCGGGGCCATAGCGCATCATAACTATCTTTGTCTCAAAATGCCCACGCAAGGTGGAGTGCTTACCATTTCAGGAGACCAAGCTGTAGCCCGAAGGACAGAATATGGCCATGGACAACCGTTGGATCCCCGGCAAGTGCATAATGTGGCGGAAAGCATCGAAGAAGTGCCGGAGGCCTCGAACCCTTCAAAGGGATCCTCGCTCAAGCCAAGCCCAGAAGGTGATGTCGAAACAAGAATAATTTCAAAAGATGGCAAAGAGTATCCAGTGCAGTTCGGCAGAGGGCTATCCCCGGAGATAGCTACTTCGTTATAAGAAGTCGTCAGGCAAAATCTGGACGTCTTTGCTTGGACCGACGAAGACATTACTGGGGTTGATCGAAGCATCATCGAGCATAGTCTGCTCGTTAGCCCGAAGGCCAGGCCAGTACGCCAGGGGCTTCGCAAGCTGTCAGCAGAAAGAGCAAGCCTCGCCAAAACCGAAGTAGAAAAATTGTTAAGAGCTAACATCATCAGGGAGGTAGCCCATACTGAGTGGTTGGCTAACCCTGTTTTTGTAAGGAAGAAGGACTCTAGCAAATGGCGCATGTGTATTGACTTCACTTCATTAAATAAAGCATGCCCGCGAGACCCCTACCCGATGCCCCGGATAGATCAGCTGGTAGATTCCACAGCCGGCTCCAAATTGCTAAGTTTCCTTGACGCTTACTCCGAATATCATCAAGTATGGCTAAAACGCGAAGACGAAGCCAAGACAAGCTTTATAACTCCTTCCGGAGTATTTTGTTATGTAAGAATGCCTTTTGGGCTGCGGAATGCCGGAACCACCTTTTCTCATTTAATAGCTAAAGCTCTAGGTCATCAGATAGACCGGAATGTTGAGGCCTATATGGATGATATTGTAATAAAAAGTGCTCAAAAGCACTAGCATAGCCTAGATCTAGCTGAAACATTTGAGAGCCTCCGAGCATGTGGAGTACGCCTCAATCCAGAAAAATGTATATTCGGAGCACAAGCAGGAAAACTGCTAGGGTACTTAGTTTCGAGCAGGGGAATCGAAGCTAGCCCAACACAGATAAGTGCACTACAAAGGATGGCTCCACCAGAGAATTTGAAGCAAGTTCAGAAGCTAGCAGGAAGACTCGCAGCTCTTAGCAGGTTCCTGGCCAGGTCAGCAGAGCGGAGCCTCCCAATTTTCAAAGCACTAAAGGGGTCTAAAACCTTTCAGTGGACACCGGAGTGCCAGAAGAGCTTCGATGATATAAAGGCATACCTTGGAAGATTATCAATTTTAACCGTTCCACTTCCAGAAGAAACATTGCTCCTTTATCTTGCAGCAACAAGTTCAGCGGTGAGCGCAGTATTGGTCCAGGAAGTTGAGCTCAAAGAAAAGCTAGTCCAGAACCTGGTTTATTTTGTGTCGGAAGCATTATCCGGAGCTAAAGTCAGATACTCCGAACTCGAGAAGTTTTCTTATGCCCTAGTAATGGCCTCGCGAAAGCTAAGGCATTATTTCTTGGCGCATAACCTGATCGTCCCTACATCATATCCTCTTGGAGATATGCTCCGAAACAAAGATTCTACGGGCAGGATTGGAAAATGGGCGGTCGAGCTAGCACCCTTCGGAATCTCCTTCACGGCAAGAACAGCTATTAAATCTCAAATTATAGCCGACTTTGTAGCAGAGTGGACCCCATCTTCTATTTGGGCCCCGGAAGAATCCTCTGAAGGTTTTTGGACAATATTTTCTGACGGAGCTTATCAAGCATCCGGTGCCGGAGCAGGGGCCATCATCATATCACCATCGGGGCAGAAGGCCATGTATTCTGCGAGGCTCAACTTCAGAACAACTAATAACATTGCCGAGTGTGAAGGAATCTTGCTAGGCCTCAGAAAAGCTAAAGCGCTCGGAGCTGCAAGAATAGTGATTAAGACAGACTCCCAAGTCGTCGCGGGGCATGTTGATAAAAGTTTTCAAGCAAAGAATCCACATCTAGCACAATACCTTGAAGAAATCCGCAAAGCCGAAGCAGCATTCAAAGGATTTACAGTTCGAAGTATCTCTCGGACAGAGAATCAACTTGCAGATATTCTTGCAAAGGCTGCAGCAGGGGCGGTCGACCTCCCGGAGGGTGCTTTTTACGAAGAACTAGCGCAGCCAGCGGCTATTCAAAAACCCTCTTTGGAGGTACTATGCATTCCAATTACAGATTGGCGGGCTCCGATTATGAATGTGTTACAAAGTAGCATAGACCCCCCCGAAGGTCCAAAAGCCCGAAGGTTGCAAGCAAGAGCTCGAAATTACAAGCTTATTGATGGAGTGTTATACAAAGCTGGAGTGTGTTCACCCCTACTTCGATGCATCTCACAGCCCGAAGGTCAAGACATACTTTGAGACATCCACGAAGGTTTGTGCGGAGGTCATTTAGCCCCTCGTGCACTAGCGGGCAAGACGCTTTGGCAAGGGTTTTATTGGCCAACTATAGTAAGAGATGCGGAGGAGCTGGTTCGAACATGCCAAGGCTGCCAGTGGATGGGCAGACGGAGCCATCGCCCGCCAGCTCAGCTTCAAGTTATTGCCCCAGTGTGGCCTATGGCTAGATGGGGCATGGACCTCATAGGCCCTTTCCCAATGGCGAAAGGCGGCCTGAAATTTGCGGTGGTGGCAATCGAGTATTTCTCAAAATGGGTTGAAGCGGAGCCATTAACAGCTATCACCTCGAGAAATGTGCAAAGATTTTTCGGGCAGAATATTATATGCAGGTTCGGAGTTCCAAGAGAGCTGACGGTGGATAATGGAACCCAGTTCGAAGCTGACACCTTCCAAACATTTTGTGAAGAACTGGGCATTAAGTTGTGCTTCGCGGCAGTGTGACATCCACAGTCCAACGGAGCCGTTGAGCGAGCCAACGGGAACATCCTCTCCAGGCTGAATCGCTGAATCGTTGGATTGGCCAAGGGGCTGTGGGTCGAAGAGCTCCCCAAAATCTTGTGGTCCATTCGAACCACTCAAACCAGGTCAACAGGTTTCACACCATTTAGATTGCTCTTCGGAGACGAGGCCATGACTCCTACGGAGCTCAGAGGTGGATCGCTTCGCGTAGTTCAACCTAGGGACGAAGATGACAAGAGCACTTCACTGGATTTGTCAGAAGAAACAAGGCTTCGAGCTGTCGTCAACCTGACTAAATACCAGGACCACACCAAGACATGGTATGACCCGAAGATAAAGCTAAATGAGTTAAAGCCTGGTCATCTAGTGTTGCGAAGTGTAATAGCTCCGAGGAAGCTAGGAAACAAATGGGAAGGACCATATGTTATCTTACGCTCAGGATGCCCTGGATCGTTTAAATTAGCTAATTTAGAAGGAGAAGAGTTGAAGCATGCATGGAATGCGGAGCACCTTAAGCGTTATTTTGCTTAGGGGCCCCTTGTAATCACTTGTAAAACTTTCCTTTCTATGAATAAAGATAAGGGTCGAATTTTGTTTGCTCTTAGAATATCCCTTACTCCTGATGGACGCATCGAGAGGACGGAGATGCTTGTAGAGCCAAGCATTTTTCCCAAGACCCTGGCAGCTGCCTTTGAACCATTGGTTCTGAGGCTCCGTCGCCACCCTACGGATTCTAGGCTCCGGCTTGTTAGGATTCGTAGAAGAGTCTAAGGACTTTAAAGAAAAACAGACTTTCGGCCTCCGGGTACGAAGTATTGTAAAAAGAGCCGAAGGTGGCCACCCTACGGATTCCAGGCTCCGGCTTGTTAGGATCCGTAGAAGAGTCTAAGGACTTTAAAGAAAAACAGACTTTCGGCCTCCGGGTACGAAGTATCTGTAAAAAGAGCCGAAGGTGGCCACCCTATAGATTCCAGGCTCCGGCTTGTTAGGATCCATAGAAGAGTCTAAGGACTTTAAAGAAAAACATACTTTCGGCCTCCGGGTACGAAGTATCTCTAAAAAGAGCCGAAGGTGGCCACCCTACGGATTCCACGCTTCGGCTTGTTAGGATCCGTAGAAGAGTCTAAGGACTTTAAAGAAAAACAGACTTTCGGCCTCCGGGTGCGAAATATCTGTAAAAGAGCCGAAGGTGGCCACCCTACGGATTCCAGGCTCCGGCTTGTTAGGATCCGTACAAGTATCTAAAAGACTTTAAAAACGAACATATTTTTAGTCCTCGAGCGCGAACTATCTATACAAGAGCTGAAGGGGGCCAAAGTGTGGACTCCATGCTCCGGCTTTGTCAAGATCCACGTAAATAAAAAAAATTTAATAAGAGGAGAGCCGCGAAGTGGTACTGCTAAAAGTACAAATGATAAGTGTAATTTCGAAGCATTCGGTTGTTCGGAGCATTATTGTGCCTAGCAGACCCTTTTCTATAGTAAAGGCTCCACCACCCACAAGGGGGGTCGGAGGATGGGAGTCACACAGCATACTTTCGAAGCATTTCACATTAAATCATTATACTTTTACATCAAGAAAAGTTTTGGTCCAAGCCCAGGAAAAATCGAAGACCCTGTCGACATCTAGAGCTACTCCTCCGGCTACTCTGCCTTTCGGAGCTCGAAGCTGTCAGCTTGGCCCTCTTCGTTCGAGCACTTCTCTTCTTCTTGGAGGCTCGTAGTTTCCTTTGCTCTTCTTGAAGCTCCGCCCATGTCAGGAGTCTTTCGAAGTCAGCCTCCGCAGGGTCTTCGGCCCGGTACTCTGAGTCAGACCAGTCAATAGGTTCGAAAGACGAAGATCCCTCCGCCTTCTCTTCCTCTTTAATATAAGCTAAGACATCTCGGCAAACTTCGAGGGTGATTTCTCCTCCGTCTCCACGAGGAACAGAAAAACGGGAGCGGCGGTAAGGCCTCAAGCCCTCGAGGTTTGCCCACTCCTTTCGGAGCTCGTCGGTAATTTCCAAAAGTACGAAGTCAGGGCTCGAAGGGCATGACAAAACCTAAAAAAGAGCAGAACACCCAAGACAAGTTTTTGTTTATGGCTTTTTCATTAATAAAAAGAGGCTTTACAAGGCTTCGTGTACATAATAACCCTAAGTGGCTAGACCTGCGGGTCGGTTGGCGGAGCAGGAACCGAAGGGGCTGGCGAAGCAGGAAGTGGTGGCCTTGTATGCGCCTGCTTCTGCCGACGGGCCTCGTCAATCCAAGCTTTAGCTGCGACCTTGTGGTCCGTCTTCCAGGTTGACCGGAAGGCTTCCCAGGCCGAAGCCACTTTCGAAGATGGCCGCAGCAAGTCATCGGATGCGAAGCCTCCAGGGGTCAAACCCCCGACTGAGCCGAGGGGAATCCGAAGAGACTCAAGGTGACGAAGAACCCCAATGTCGGCACACTGTTCGGAGATCTCTCCGTACCGAATGCCAGAGTCCATCATCAGCGACGAAGCCACTTGGATCCTCGTCAGCTTTCGGTCAAGGGGCTCGTGGGTCGCAGCAGAAGACGAAGGGCACAAGGTGCCGAAGTACTCCAAGGTACCCTGAAGAGCTTCCAAGGTACGGTCCGCAATGCTAGAGTTCTTCTTCTCCGCTGTTTCCAGCCCTGCAGCAGTCGTAGATACTTCGGCCACCTGGAGCATTAGAGAGCTCTTGAGGTCCATCGCCTGGCTAAGAGCCCCCTGGAGCTCCACCAACTGCGCGCTCGAAGTAGCAGCCTCTTGGCGGAGTCTTTCAACTTCCGCCCAAAGGACGACGCGCTCGGCCTCGACCTCTTGGGCAGACGAGCGAAGGGCATCGCTGTCTTGTCGCGCCACCCGGAGGGCTTCGTCAGACGCCGCCCTAGCCCTCCGTTCCTCTAGGACCTCTTCCTCCAGCCTGAGGGATCTCTCGGTGGAGTCGTTAAGGGCCGTCTGGAGGGTGGTGACCTTCCGGTTAAGTCGATTAACCTCGACTTCGTTGGAAGTCGCTGCCGCTCTAGCAAGGACAAATTGCTGCAAAAAGAGCAGGTAAGTACTAAAGCATTTATAGTCACTAATGCGAAGCAGCTATGGTGTCTTTTCATACCTGAAGGGCAGCCCTTTTGAGGGCTGAGTTGAGTGACGAAGCCCTGGCCTCGCTCAAGACGGAGACCAAGTCCGAATTGACGATATCTTGGCTTCTCTCTGCCAGGGGCTCCATGAGGTTCCGGAGGCCACTCCGATGCTCCAAGAACGGAGCCAGTAGGGGGAGCCAAGACAAAAGCTTGGAGATCATCCACTGTGGCCTCATCCTCCGAATTGCCGGCGGAGGTTGCGGCCTGGCCAGGAAGAAGGCCGAGGCTAGATATGCTCTTGCCCCTCCCCGGTACGAAAGAGGCCGAAGCAGGGACACTCCAATCGTCGGCAGCTACCCCTTCGACCAGGACCGCCGCTGCAGGGAGGACCTCCGTCGCCAAGTTCGTCTCGGCAGGCGCATCATCCGCTCCGACGGACGCGTTCTCCGCCGTCAAGCTCGGAGCGTCTGAAGGCACGGGAGGGTCCGCTCGAGCAGGAACCTCCGAAGGCGCAGGAGTTTCGGACATCACCGAACTTCGATACCCGTAGAGGTACCTACTTCAATAACAAAATTAATAAGCATATTTCCAGAGGTAGTGTGCCGGTATTGATTAAAAAAGGAGGAGCTTCGGAAAGTACCTCCGGGAGCCTCGTGAGGTAGGATTGCTGGATCCTCCAGGACCTCGTACATCTGAAGGATGTCAGCGAAGTCATCCCCCGAGGTCCTACCCCCAGCATTTCCTACCGGAGCCGCGTTTTCCTCCGTAACCGCCTCGGGTGTAGGCAAGTTGGGAGTATTGGAGCCCGACTCCACTTGCACGATGACGGGAGCAGGGGGATCGCCCCTAGGTCTTCGTCATCGTTCAGGAGGTAGCTCTCGAAGGCCGCCGCCGTTTGGGCGTCGGAGTCCTCTATCTCTTTGGAGGCCGAGCTCTGATCTCTTTGGGGGCTTCGCTACTTTCTTCTTCCTGGGCGGCTGCTTGCCGGATTTCTTGGACGGTTCGGCAGTGGCTTTCCTTTTGTGAGCAGCCGCTCCGGTCGGGGCGAAGTCAGGAAGAGGGGGGCTCCATCCCGAGAGATCTCCACACTCTGTTGGATCGCTCCCAGCATCCCACCAGCTCTAGCCTTTTTTGCCTCTCGGTCACCGAAGGGGCTCCGAGAACTCGTTCGGTGGCCCGAACTATGTCCTCTAGAGCCAATGCCAAAGGCGCCGCTGAAAGAAAAAGGTATGAAGTTATGAATATGATTGTTTCCTTCATCTAATATGATGCTGCAGGGAGTAGTCTTACCTAAGTTTCTGAGGTCCCCATCCGAGGCCTGTGGAAACAAGATCGGCCAGTTAGCTCCGAGAGGAGGGATCCGAAGGGCGATGAACTCTTCGGCCAGGTCGCGCATACTCATGCGGCGAGCCACCGAAGTAAGCAGCCCTAGCCTCGTCGAGAGCATGCTAGGGTTTGGAGAGATGTCCGCCTCCTTCCGGAACCAGATCTCCTGGAGAGGACCAGCGAGGGGGGAGTCCTCTCTGACTTCGGCGTAAAACCACCAAAGTATCCAGTTTGTATACCACCTGTCATTTATGGCTTTTGCAGGGAAATGAAGGGCATGCTCCTTTCGTAACTGGAAATTGACGCTGCCGAAGGCTATGGTCACCTTGGAGTCCCCGGGTCCGTCTTGGGGCTTTGGCTGGCATATAGCTTCGTGGGTCGCGGCGAAGATTTTGGAGCGTCCTTCGCATCCCTCTGCCCGGAGCACCCATTCGAAGATGGCTAAGCGTGCGATGGCGTTGGGGGATAGTTGAGGCAGAGTTATGTGGAACAAGTCCAGCACCTCTGCTAAGAAGTCCACGGCTGGCAGCCCCAAGCCTGCTTCAAAGAACGCTTCGAAGACCACCACCTCCTCGCTTCGCGGCCTCGGAGTTGATTCTGGCCTAGGGACTCGAGTCCTCAGTCCAGCGCCCAGCTTTCCGTCCACGGCTTCTTCAATAGATTCGGCGGTGCTCACGGATTGATCGATGAGGAAGCTTTGGGCAATCTTCTTCTTGGAGGGCGGACGGAGTGCCCGAGGATTCTTGGGCCAAGCGCCGCTCGAAGTCCCCGCCATTGCCGCTGCTGCTGAGGCAGCCCACGCTTGCCTCTGCGCTAGGGTATTGGCTGCTGCCGGAGTGGTGTGGCTAGTTCTCACCATTGCGCTTGGGTGCTCAAAAGGATGGAAGATTGGGGGAGAGTGAGTCACGAGTAATGGATGCGGTAAAAATCCTCGGTTAATCCCTATCCTTTCCTTTTATAACCGCACGACTAGTGCTACTCTTCGATTGGTTTCACACTGCAGGTTCGGCTTCTGTCGCCGACAAGTGGGTCCGGTAATTGGAACGGCGAGCAACCGCCGTAAAAATTGACCGTTACCTTTTTTGCAGAGTGTAACAGCTACTTGCGCTGTGACGGCTACAATCAAACGGCGCTCCACAATGTTTGCACTCCGAGACCGTTCCCTTCCTAACGCGCGTTCCCATTGCATCAAGAACCCGAAGGGGGAGGTTCGAACGCATGGGGCTCGAAGTTCTCGGCTAAGTCGCAACATGCTCAAATCCTCTTTAAGCCTTAAAAATAGAAATGTTCCTTCCGTATACTGCCTTCTTCCTAAACAGGTTAATTGCAGAGAGGCGTATTCGAGGGGCTACTGTTGGGGGAAATTACTCCATTTCCAGGGCTTAAAGATTAATCCTTCAAAGGCTGAGGAGGACTCCGAAGCTAGTAAGCAGTTGTTCGAAGTATGAGTAGCCATACCGAAGGGTGCAGCGGTGCGAAGCCCTGGAGAACCCTCTGAATGGAAGATGGAGGCCTCGGAGCCGAAGGACATGATTGATGGGATGTCCAGCTTATCCATCCACCTTGTAGTATTTTACCTTATATAACCTTGTTATGGTACCGAATAGTTTCCACTATGTCGGTTGTAATCTAAGGGTAAATAGGTCTTTTCCTTATGCTTTTTCACCTATAAATACCCCCTTTGTACCCTGTAAAAGGGCATCCAGAACAAATTATTCATTGCACACATTCGGACCACTCGAGTTATTATCCAATTCGGAGGCTCGAGGTAGTCCTAAAACGCAAACTCCTTGTTTGTCCGTTCTTGATCTCAGAGAACCTGTTGGCGTAACATTTGCGCCAACAGTTATCAGTAACTTTAGTCCCACCTCACCTACGTAAGGGGGCTACGGGCAGCTTATAGGAAGAGTAGTCATTATTTCGTATACCGGCCTTTTGAGATGTAGGGGGACTCTCCACTTATAAGCTATGTCGGATATGTATGAATGTACAAACGTGCGACGAGCGTGGAAGGAAAGATCTGAGACACTAATAATTGACAACATAGCTAGTAGCCACTATGCCTACCTAAGAGGCTTTGATGGGGTGTTAAGTTCTTGGGTCATTAGGCATTGCCAATAACTTTAGCCCCACCTCACCTATGAAAGAGAGCTACAAAAAACTTATAAAAGAGAGTAGTCATTTTCTCTTGGACCGATCTTTTTACACGTAAGAGATGTTTCCACTTATAAATTACATACATATGCACATAAAAAGTCCGAACCTGCAGTGAACAACAATTATGAGTAAGTACCGATATGATGTACGGGTCGGGGGCGCCCGAGGGTAGCCGCCAGTGCTAGACAGTGAGGAGGATGCCGGTGGTGGCAACCAGGTCGTTGGCGTCGAGTACCCTCAAATCACCCCTGAGCACATGGGAGACAAACTACTTGCACCCCTCGAGGTCACGCGCCATGAGGAGCTTCTCCGCCACGCTTATCCACCGCTTGGTGGAGCGCCTCGCCATGATCACCGGATCCGTGGCGTCGCCGACCCGAGGAGGCAATGGGGCACATGGGCTAGGGGAAGATGGAATGGAGGAACGAGAGTATATGGAATGGGTGTGCTTAGCGATTTTTGTTTTCATCCTGATTCTATGGCTTTGTTTGGAAGTTCGTGTCTCGATAGGGATGAATGCTATGCCCACTCATTCCTGATTTTTCGATCAAATCAATGGGTATTTAGAAGAGAGATTTGCTATTTTAGCACTCCGAATAAGTGGTTTCATATTTTTGACATCTGGATCCATTTTTATTGACTTAGACGGTTCTACATGTAAGCCTCAGAAATATTATTATAACAAAGTGCACATCTTTGAAGTGCCAAAATATCAAATCTTACTATTTAGAAAGACAAAAGGCTATTGTTTTGACAGTTCTAACTTCGAACTGATTTCCCTTAAATTTTACAAGTTTTCCCTAAACTTTCTCTAGTTAGTATGGAACATGAATGAAACTTCAAATAAATTTACGGATTGAACATAATCTGAGCGGTCACATTCTACGGACATTTCAAAATTTTCAGACTGCAATGTGCCAAAAAACAAGTAAAATTTTTTAGTAAAAAAATCATTTTTGGTGTAAAGATCAAACTTTAGATGGAAAAGGACGATTTTTTAGAGAAAGAAACATGTCAATTCTGGTGTGCATGGTACAGAACACTCAAAAAATAAAATCTTTACTACGGAACATCGTAAATTCATAGTTATATTATATGACACCATAAAAAATATTTGTTGGAAGACACCCCTATCTTATTTTAATATTTTTTTGGTTAACTTAGGGAGAGAATTTAGCAAATAGACGAAAATTCTCCTTTCTCCCATACACAACCTAATAACCACGCTACATAATCAGTTGCTCATGGCATTCAAGATTAATTTGATATTGAGAAAATTGTTATCAATTGATAAATTTGGAGTAAATGAAAAAGGTCACATATTATATTTCTGTTGCACCGAACTGATTGAAGCCAATGTTTGTGTGAAAGCGAGGATGAATAAAATGAACAACATGCATCAAGGGGTATTTTCGTCTATTTGCCAAACTTCTCTCTCAATTAGCCAAAAAATATTAAAATAAGACGAGGTGTAATCCAACAAATACCCTGTATTTTATGACGTCCCGTGGCATACCTACAAATTTGTGATGTCCTGTAGACTGTATTTTTTGAGTTTCCGTCAGCAAATTTTGCCTTAAAAAATCTGTGCAAAGAAAGAGCCCATTTTTCTTCTTGAGAGGAAAGATAAACCCAGTAAACTGTTGAATTGCAACTTGATAGATCGGCCCAAATCAGTCGAGTTGGGTAATGAGCCATCATGGCCAGTGCGGCCCAAATAGATAGGTGGAGCTGCAAGAGATCGGCGATCTGGTCAGAGCGCATTTATCCGGCTCCCGGCGGCGGCGGCGGCGACGGCGACCAGAACGCCGTGATGAGCGTGTTCGGCGGCGATGGCTGGGCGCGCGAGGCGCAGCAGCGGAAGCGCCGCCTCGACGACCTAATGCTCCCCGCCTCGTCCTCCCCGTCCGCGTCCGATTCGTTCAAGAGGTTCTCCAACGGCAAGCTCGCCTGCCTCGTCTGTCCCCACCGCCCCGTGCTCGACTCCCCTCTCATGCTCTCCGTAAGCGATCCCTTCCTTGAGCTGCTCTCTTTTCTCCAATCAGTTGGATGGCTAGATAATCTAGAAGCATTATGATGTACAATGTTCTTAGACGATGCGAACTTACGTTACGTAGTGAAGATTCGCTCGTTAAAGATCTTGTTTTGACCAATCAATTTTTAATTCTTTTATGGTTTGCTTAACCATGGTTTGGGAAATTGGGTCATGGCATAGATTGCTTCTACTGTCGAGAAAAAAGAGAAAATGTTCAGGTTTAATATTCACTTATTCAGATTGGTATGAGATGAGAAGTTGATGTCATGTACCAGTAGCTACCTCCCTGAAGTAGGATGAGGTATAACTTTTGATTAAACAGGTTGACATTGTGAAGGTATCATGTCAGGTCGATGTGGAGCTATTCTGTTGTATTGATTTTTTTGATGATCATTGTCACTTGTCACCCTTTAGAACAATCCCTCAAGGGACCATCTTGCTTGTGAAGCTCTTCTGTGAAAGTTCTTGGATTGTCAATTGTCATGAATACATATTGAAATAAAGCATTCTATATGTATGGTTGGTTCATTTGTCCATGTTACCTTTCCTTCGGGTCAGCTATGGCTCTCTAGAGTATGCCATGCAGTTTCTTTTTCAATAAAAGGAACTATGGCCAATTTGGTCCATTGGTCTAAAAAGCTTTGTACATCATGGTGTGCATATAATTAAGTGTTGAATGCCCTTTAGAGTAGTTATATGTTCATACAGAGACATGTTCTTTCTTATGCATCTCTTTTGTGGTTTACCTTGTTGTATATTTTGACCATGTGTTGTTTGATTGGCTTTGCATTTCTAAATGACAAACAAATGAACAGATGCATAATAGAGGTTCACGGCACATTGCAGCAGCGTCTATGCTAAGGGAGAAAGAATTATCAAAGCAGCAAGAGATCAACAAGAGATTGGCTGTTTCTTCCGAAGCTTCCTTTTCAAATGCTGGTAATCAACATCTTGGTGTTAGGTCTAGTGACACGAAAGAAAAACCATTGATTGAGCAGACAAGGCGGGCTATTTTAGAATCTCAATCGAGCAGATTTAGCATTTACAGTGCCAACAAGAAATCTAATGATCTTAAGAGGTCATCAAGTGCTTCACCGTGTGATTCCCAAGTTGCTTCTTCTAGTGCTTCAATGGAGAAATGGAGTGGATATACTGGGTTGGTTGAATCTGAGAAAGGAGAGCCTTTTGTTGGTGGCAAAAGTGCAATCAAAGTTCTTGTGGAGGGGCAAGCAGGTCTTCAAAAACGCCAGGAGCAAGAACTTAGATTTACTGCTTCAGGATGGAAACGGGATTGCCATGGAAGATGGTACAGGGATGAAAATGTGAGTAGCATTCTTTTTTATGTTTTTATTGGAAGACAAAAACAATACATTTGTTGTTAAAGACTAGTTGTTCTCTGTAGTGCACTGAGGCAATTTAAGTTGATTATCCTATCAATGACTGATGCCCCATGATTAAGCCTTTCTACACTTCAAGCCTCATAGTGCACATTACATTTTCATGGAAGACAGATATGTGGCGTCAGTTGATCTAATGCCCTTATTTGACCTGAAGCCTCATAGACAATAGCTCATTTTCTCTCTTACCCTATGCAATCAAATTTTATACCAGAATCTGTATCCTACCCTGTTTTCAATTTGTCCTATCTGTTAAAATACAGTGCTGGATGACAGGTTGAATTTGACTCAGATGAAGATGATCCTAACATATGCCTCAGTTAACAGAGTATTTAATAAGACATTCTGGACACAATATTACAGTGACTCAAGCAGAAACTCTAATTGCTATTTCAACTCCAAATGAAAAAGCAATGAATTCCTTCAAAGATTGTTGCGCATATCTGTTGTCAGTCTTCCATACTGGCTAATTGTAATACAGGTAGCTTTTCTAACAGCTTCAATGCCAGATTCTTAGTTGTGCCATGGTTGTTGTACGCATGTACCATCTATTTTTCACCTTTCTTCATTCATAAAAGGTTGTACTATATAATGTGCCTACTGTACTGATTATTGGTTTTGTTTGTGAACCAAAACCTCTGTAATGAATTAATGACACTGAAGAAAAGTGTCTTCTACTGTCATTATTGACTTTTTTTTTGAAGATGTTCATGTCTGGACCTGCTGTTAGCCTGATAAAGATATACAAAAGATAGTTACCATTATAGCTTGTTTGCACTGGTCATTGGGCTACCATTTTCTTCGGGCGTGCTGTTATCATTGGTTGGTAACACTATGAAATTTCTGTTGTAGTTCGTGAAGGGTAGTGTATTTGCTATTTGCATCAATAGACTTCCAAAACTGGAACTGATGTTAGAATCAAATCAACTTCAAGCCCTGTTTGAATTGGGGTTGCTTATTTCTAGAAACTAAAGTTTAGTTTCATTTAGTCCCTAAAATCCTAAACATCATTGCTTATAAAGACTAAACTTTAGTGTCTAAAGTTTAGTCCATTAGTCCCTTGAAAGTCCCTTATAGGGATTAAAATATTATGTACACTTTATCCTCGTTTATGAACCTCTTGTTAAATGATCTCTTGTTAAATGATGTTTAGTTCCTACATCTAAACAAGATGACTAAACTTTAATCCATATAAAATTAAGCAAGTTTTAGTCATTAAAAATAAGCAAGATTATCCAAACATGGCCTTAAGCACAAACTTTGCGTGTGAACACACAAGAAACTAAATTAAATAATTTCCAATAGGGCAGTTTGTTTATCTTCCACTCAACAGCCAGGCTAACAATTTCGAAATTAAATGTATGGTCAATTCTGACTTGGCTGAAAGAAGTTAATGAACAGCTCGCATTTCGTGTCTTAGTTTGGTCATTATCACAAATTGCAACTCACAGCACCTCATTTATCAATCATAATAGCTGTATGTTTTTTTCACGCGTTCTACTTCAGAAGATAATGTTCAGAAAACGATAGATAGTATCTTATTAGCTGGAGGTATTACATCTGATACTAATTGTAAACTATATTTACATAGTAATAATGCATTTTCGGTTGATAGAAATTTAAGTACTTACAAAACATTATCTCATCATGTGATAGTAAAAACACGAACTTTTTATATACCTGAACATCAAAATAACATTGTTCTGATCAGAACCCAAATATGCAGCATGTATCTTCATCTTCCTCCTTTTTCCCCTCGAATGAATTAATGTGTGAATCTAATCTCTAACCTCTCGGAGCAAATATGGATGCTTCATTTTCTTTTGTTTTATTCATACTGAATAGAATAAAAATATATGCAATGTTTATTTCTAGATCAGGTTTAATATCCCTGTTTTTACGAGAAACGATTGCATAAAATTTAGTAGTCTTATTTTAATCTTTTTCTGTATTCCAATTTCCCCCATATTGGTTCAAGAACTAGGATATATAGGTGCATGCCCTTGATTTTTAGCCTTTTGTTGATTGCTCCATGGAAATTTAATATGCAAGCCTCATTATTTATCTTAAACTAACTTCATTTTGAAAATAAGTATATATGACATGTTATATATCTTAAACTAACTTCTGAAGAGCTAGCACTTGCCATTTTTTAGTTGGACAACACAAGCTATGATGCACTTACGAAACGAACAAGTATATATGTTGGCGTCAGAATTATCAGGAAGCAAGCAACTAGGGTTCTTTTATAAGAAAACGTATGCACAACTGAAGGAAATGAAGAAGCAATAAGATTGAGTCAGCTGCAGAGCTAAGTTTCATTGGGTCAAATACCAACGAATAATCCTAATAAATAGCTAGCCTCGTTATCTTAATGTTGTGTTATTCTCAACAACTTGTGCCTGGGTTGAACTTTAATTTTGTTTAGAAAATGAATCTATATATATTTGTTAGGGGAAAATACTTCATTCTCGGGGTCACTACAGTAACAAGACGAAGACAGTCTATTAAACCGAAGTTCTCCAGTATCTAACTCCGGTTTAGTACTGGATCAAGTTTGAAGGATCAAAACAGACTCTTGTTCGGAGTATATCTTCGAATATAGACTCTTTAGAGAACCTCCCCGCCAGCTAAGATGGAAGACTTATCTTCTTTCTCATTAGATTAGTCTTTTACCATTTTAGCCCTATTAAGGGTACCGAATAGTTTCCACTATGTCGGTTGTAATAGAGGGGTAAATAGGTCTTTTCCTTAAGATTTTGGCCTATAAATACCCCCCGTTTTACCTTGTAATGATGATCGAATATTGAGTTATTCAATACACATCTTCGAACTGCTTAGAGCTATTATCCAATTCGGAGGCTTGGAACAGTTCATTTCACAAACACTTCGTCTGTTAGTTTCTAACCTTTGAAAACCTGTTAGCGTAATCTTTTACGCCAACAGTTGGCGCCGTCCGTGGGGATCCTAGTCCAAAAAACTTCGTTCTCTACCAAGTTCTCAAACCATGCCTCCCAAGTGGAGTTCAGGTGGTAGTCCTACTCGGATGTCCCCTCAGACCTCCGGAGTAAGATCTTCGAATACAGTCGAGGTCGGAGGACCGTCGGTAATTCCTCCACCTCAGACCCTCGAAGGGATTCCCCTTCTTCGAGCATACGGAGTTCCTCCTCCAACTCCATCTATACTTCGGCCAACCGGAGTCCCTTCTCCAGCTTCGATCCCGCTTCGAACTGATACGCACAGTTCTCAAGACCCGGAAGGTCCTTCCGGAGGAGATGAAGATGGTCTTGGCGACATGGCAGCCCAAATGGCCAGTCTCCAAGCCGAAGTGGCGAGGTGAAGGCAAGAAGCCGCAGATATGCTTCGTTCTCAGGCCACCCTGGTCATTTCCGAAGTGCCCCAAGACGACGAACTTCCTTATCCCGAAGCCCCGGAGAACAATTCCTTCAATAGCGAGTCTCCGCTGCACCCCGAGCTGCAGAAAGTGCGCTTCGACCCTAAGTTTAAAACTTTGAAGCTCTACAAGTATTCTGGAGATGAGGACCCTGGGGAGTTCTCCCGTTCTTATGCGTTGGCAATTGAGGCCAGTGGAGGAGTGCGAGACACCATGGCCAAGTGTTTCCCTCTTGCTCTCGAAGGGGTGGCTTTGCGGTGGTTTTGGTCCCTGAAGCCAGGGTCAATTAGAACTTGGGAGCAATTAAGGAAGAAGTTCATAAGTAACTTTCAAGGTACCTTCGTACCCCCAATGTCTACAGGAAGTCTTTTCCAGGTGAAGCAACTCCCTGGAGAGACTTTGAGACAATTTTTCAAGCGCTTCGCCCATACGAAGTCGCAAATTCGAGGGTTGTCTACATCCTCCGTAGTTGATGCGGCTCGAGAAGGAGTTACCCATGCGGGCCTCCTTGATAAACTTCATCGGAAGCAGATATCCTCTGTTGCTCAGCTGATGTCTTATTTTGAAGAGTATGCTAGGTCAGAAGAAGGGTGGCTTCGGAGAACTGCTTCAACTCCCTCAATCCTGCAAGAAGTCAAGTTGGAAGTGAAGACTTCAACACCTTCGCAGGGGCCTAACTTCGAAGTCCAACATGACAGGCGTCGGGGGCAAAAGCATCCTGAATATTGCACCTCCTGAGGAGCCATGCTGAATAGCGTTGGCCTCATGGCTCCAGAAGTGATGAGTCATTGTCAACGATAGTCAAAAAGGACAAAAGAAGAAGAGATCTGCTGTTTCATGGGCCGCGTGTGACTCAGGTACACGGGCAGCAAGCGACTGTCGGGCAGAGGAGGCTGCAAAGTCGGGTTGGCCCAATCCAGGTACATGGGCCAGGAGCAGCAGAAGACTCACTGGGCTGTTGACCAGGATTGACTCAGGTACACGGGCGGTGAGTGATTGCCGAGCTGAGAGAGCTGCGGAGTCGGGCTGGCCCAATCCGGGTACCTGGTGCAAAGACGGTGGAGGCTTTGTCAGTTTCGGCGCAAAACTGACAACCGTTGATCTTGTATCTGACTGTCGAGAAGAGAAGCCGTAGTCGCTACGAAAACTTAGCTTCCGAATAAGTCATCTGTATCTCTAGGCCCACAGTCAGTCAGTCGTGTCTGTAAAAATACCTAAGGGCAGTAGAGTCTTTTCCTTTATTCCTGCGTCTGTAAAAAAACCCTAAGGGGCTGGTGGAATATTCTAGGTCATTGGGCAGCCTATAAATAGGGCCCCAATCCCTAGGGTTGGACTACCCTTCTAGAAATCACTTTTTCCATCATTCCTTGGGTCATCTTTGTTTCCTGCGCACTCTCTCTCTTATTCCTGTTTCTGTGTGCCGCGAGAGGCTTGTATTCTGCATGCATTCATTTTGTTCTTCATTAATTCAGTGAGATTTTGTTCTCTGTTGAGTGCGAGGCGTGCATTTAGTTATTGTGGATCTGAATCTTTGTGTACCGTGTGCGTTTTTGTTCACTATTTGCTACTCTGTTGGCTGTGTTCTTCGTGCAAGCAGTACTAGTTCTTGCTATTGCATGTAGTACTACTACACTGTAGCAGAAGGACACTAGTACCAGCTTTTGCTTTTTCTGTGTAGCCTTTTTGATCGAAGTAGACTAGGCTGAGTACCTTTTCTGACTGTTTTCTGGCGAAGCCACCCTCTCTGTTCGAAGCCCCTCAGCTCCGTGAGGCAGGCTTCGATCTGATATACTCGAAGGCTTCGTTTGAACTTCGAACTTCGTTTTGTGTCATGAGCTGCTAGCTTCGAAGTACTTTTTGAACTGTTAGCATCTCATACCTCGAACGTCTATGCGAAGGTACTCCGACTCGAGCTCTTCGAAGTCCATACTTCGACAGATTTTGAAGTTGGCTTCGAAGCTTGTCCTTCTGTTAGACTTCGCTCAATATTTGCTTATGTATTCTTCGAAGGTGCTCGATGTGTTTGTTCGAAGGTAGAGTGTAGGCTTCGTTTTTGGTTCTCTGTCATGTTTCAGCCTTCGTTCCTCCTTCGAAGGTAGTCTTTGTGTGTGTCGTGTTCGAAGGTATGTTCGAAGGTTGTTTGTCTGTGCGTTGTGTTCGAAGCAAATCTTTTCGAAGAACAGGCTTTTAAGCACTCGGTTCGAAGCTAGATTCGATACTTCCGTATTTCGCTTCAAAGCATACTTCGCTCCCTGCCACTTCGAACTAGGCTAGACCAAAACACCTTCAGCATTTTCACAACAGCCTTCGGCAGGCTTCGCAACTAACCTCCGAAGCAGGGTTCGACCACCGAAGCAGACCTCGACGTGCAAAGCAGGCTTCGCCAAGTTCCGAACAGGAGACAAATCTAGACAGTAACTTCTCATCTCACTTTTTATATACTTAGATCATTTCTTTGAGAAGTTTGGCCTGACATGTCTAGTATACTTTGTTTATCTGCCTAGTTGCACTGCTTCGGTAGTTCTCTGTTTAACATCAGTTACTTCTAGGCTAGATACCTTTAGACTTAGGCTATCTGATCACTTTCTGTTGCTTAGTCTTTTGAGGTGTGTTGGGTGTTGGGAACAGGCCATATATTCGAAAGAATTTTTAAGGCGCCCATTCACCCCCCTCTGGTCGCTACTTTCGGTCCTACAAGTGGTATCAGAGCAAGGTTAGGGTTTTTCCATACCTTTACCGGTTTTAAACCTTAGTAGTGACCATGACGTCTCCTGGCAAGGTCCCGTCCTTGGAAGCCTATGGCTATAACTATTGGAAGACTCGCATGCGAGCCTATCTCATGAGCCAGGGTTCGGACATTTGGGACATTTGCATTCACACCACGTTTGTCATATTGCCAGTCACTGAGCATGGTACTGCTGGTATCATTGCTCAGCATCTGAGCAACAGTAAGGCTGTGAACATTTTGTTTTCTGGTTTAGGTCCCACTGAGTTTGAGCGTGTGAGTCATCTCTCCACTGCGAGAGAGATCTAGGCTACCCTCAAGGCACACCATGAGGGAACAACCCAGGTCAAGGCTCGGCTCTATCAGACCTACCGGCGTGAGTACGAGAACTTCACACAGAAGCCAGGTGAATCTGTTGAAGCCTTGTTTGGTCGTTTTCAATCGATCATTAACAAGCTTCGGGACAACAAGGCCGAGGGTGCTCAGTTAGTCTCAAATCACGAGCAGGCGCTCAAGGTTCTCCATACCTTGGACCCAAAGATCTGGGAGATCAAGTTATCCTCTATCGTTGAGAGCACTTCTTACGATACCTTGACCATTTCTGAGTTGTTTAGCAAGCTGAAGGCCACTGAGGTAGATATCCAGCTGAGATCAAATCTCACTGGTTCTGGATCAAAATCCCTATCCCTTGCTACACCTTCTGTTGATCCCTCTGCTGTGAGCTGTGCTGGGTTCTCCTTGATGTCTATCACTGAGGACCAGCTTGAGTCTTTGGGAGATGATGATTTGTGTCTCTTTAACAACCGGGTGCGTCGTGTCTATGACAAGAGAATGTTCAAAAGACACGGCACAAAATCCAGATGCTTTGAGTGTGGTGATCCAGGACACTTCATCGCCGACTGCCCCAAGCACAATGGACACAAGAAGGGCACCGATGGTGGCTTCCACGACTCCGGCAAGCACGAGAGCTCATCCTTCAACAAGGGCAAGCCGAAGACTAGATTCTTCAAGAAGGCCCTGAAGGATTACCGGCGAGAGAACAAGACGCGCGACAAGGCCTTCTTCGCCGAAATGGAGAAGAGCTACTCCAAGCGGTCCACGTCTTCTTCCTCTTCATCGAGCTCGAGCGATGAGGAGATTGCCATCAGGAAGGGGAAGGACAAGGACGATCCGGCGGGCCTCTGCTTCATGGCCTTCGGAGACAAGCCGAAGAGCCGCGCACACCAGCACTGAAGATCCCGCAAGAGGTTCTGTTCAATGGCTCTTGGGGATAAGGGAGAGAAGAGCTCCTCCGACGACTCCGATGACGACGACAACGAAAAGGTATCATCCTATGAGCGCGAAATCGTTGATTTACTTGAGAGCAATCGTCAGGAGTTGAAATATCGAGAAAAACTGCTTAGGGGGGCTAAGAAGAGGATAGATGAGTTAGAGAGTGAGCTTGTCGTGGCCAACGTCAGAATTGAGAGTCTATCTTCTTCCCCTTGCTTGGGTGATAGCAGTGAGTGCCCGAAGTGTGAGGTGCTTCTATGTGACCTGTCGACTCTGAAGTCCAGGTACACAAAAAGGGTTGATGAGAGGGACGCTTTGGCCACTGAGCTTGAAAGCGCTCAGTTGGAGCTGAAAGATGCTCAAGCCACTGTCGTCGCACCCTGTGTTGATTGCCCATCTTTTCTAGCTACCTTAGCTGAGCTGAAATCCAAGGGCGATGAACATTTGGGTGATTTGGAGAGGTTGAGAGCCGAGCTTGCGCAGACTAGGCTAGAGCTTGAGACATTGTCAGTTCCACCCACTGTCTGTGAGAACTATCTGTCTCTTAGAATGGAATTGATTAAGCTGAAAGCCGAGAAGTCTGTTCAAGTAGAGAGTGAGTGTGAGACCTGCTTGTCTCAGGTGGAGGTTCTAGCTTCCTTGAGAGAGGAGCTAGCAGATTCTCAGAATGAGAACTTTTACCTCCGTTCCATCCTGAGTTGGATCAGTGCCAGAGAGCCTCAGCTCGGTATGATGATCCAGCAGTTCAAGAGGCAGGATGGGTTTGGAGTAGGTTATACCTACACCAAGGCTGACTTTGAGAGTGCCATTAGCCGGGCAGTGGAGTGGAGTAAAATGACTCCAGAGCAGAGGTATCCCAAGACTCACTCCACTGAGTCCTCCCAGGCTTGTCAGCCAAAGGATGGAGTGATTCATGAACCACCCAAAGCTCCACCTAAGAAGCCTATCTGGGTTCCAAAGCCCAAACACCTCCACTCTTCTCTAGACTCTCTTCCTGGACCTTCTCAGCCCAAGAAGACAACACCTAACACCACTAAGCCCAAGAACCCCAAACCTCAACCACACCCCAAGAAGCCCACCTATCATTGTGAGTACTGTCAGAGAGACGAGCATCTTGCGGAGTTTTGCTTCAGAAGGAAGCGGGTTGAGAGAGTAGAGAGAGCTCGTGGTTATCAGGAGCAGTTCTACCAGCAGGGTGGTGGACTGCGTGTTCCTCGACGCGGGGAGAGGCTGGAGGCCAGGCCACGTCGTGTAGGTGGTGGTAGAGGAGACGACTTTCTTGCCCGTACTCCAGTTGGTGGTGTCCGTTCTGGCAGAGTTCCAGGCCGTGTTGGCTACGGTTCTGGACCTCGTGGCCGCAGGTTTAGGCAGAACTGAGGACCGCACTTTGAGCCGTGTTTTGGTCCAAACTCTTTTGATGGTTTTCGCTTTCCATCTTTTGAGCAGATGGCTCGACATTGGTTTAGCTCTTTTGCTAAACCTGGTGCCAGACCATTGGCTCCAACTTACAGCCACTGATTGTGCAGGATCGGGGACTGGAGGATGTTTGGATTATGGACTCAGGATGCTCTCGCCACATGACGGGACATCGCAGATGGTTCTCCAGTCTCTCTCCCCCGAGCTCCAAAGAGTACATCACATTCGGGAACAGTGGTCAAGGGAAGGTAAGTGGCATAGGCTCTATTCGCATTTCAGATCATTTCTCTTTGAAGAATGTTGCTTTGGTTAAGAATTTGAACTTCAATTTGATTTCTGTGTCGCAACTTCTTGAGGATGGTTTGGAAGTGCGTTTTAAGAAGGGCAATTCTTCTGTGTTTGATTCTAGAGGGTCTTTGATTTGCCAGATTTTACCATTCGGTAAAGTTTTTCGAATTGACTTCTCTAGTTCTTTTGGCCCTTCTCGCTGTTTGATTGCTGGATCTTCCTCTGAGCTCTGGAAGTGGCATAGGAGGTTAGGTCATTTGAGTTTTGATCTGCTAGTCAGGTTAAGCTCCATGGACCTCATCCGAGGATTGCCCAAGCTTAAGATGGAGAAGGATCTAGTCTGTCATCCCTGTCGTCATGGGAAAATGGTTGCCGCTTCTCACTCACCTGTGACTCAGGTGATGACTTCGTATCCGGGTGAGCTTTTACACTTGGACATTGTTGGTCCAGCTCGGGTACGTTCAGTCGGTGGGAAGTGGTACGCACTTGTCATTGTTGACGACTTTTCTCGATTCTCCTGGGTTTTCTTTTTGGAGTCTAAGGATGAAACTTTTCAGTTTGTTCATGACCTGATTTTAAAGCTGAAGAATGAGAACAATGGTCGGATGCGAGCAATTCGCTCCGACAACGGCTCTGAGTTCAAGAACTCTCAGTTCGTCAGCTTCTGTAGTGATCAGGGTCTGGACCATCAATTTTCTTCTCCTTATACTCCCCCACAGAACGGCGTCGTGGAACGAAAGAACCGCACGCTAGTCGAGATGGCCAGGACGATGCTCGATGAGCACAGGACTCCTAGGCGTTTTTGGGCTGAAGCCATGAACACGGCTTGCTATCTGGCCAACCGCATTTTTCTTCGAGCTCACTTAGGTAAGACTTCGTATGAGTTGCGGTTTGGCAGACAACCCAAGGTGAGCCACTTGCGAGCGTTTGGCTGCAAGTGCTTTGTGCTCAAGAAGGGAGGGCATTTGGACAAGTTTGAGTCTCGTTGCTAGGATGGTGTTTTTCTTGGTTATGCATTGCATTCTCGAGGTTTCCGTGTTTGGAAACTCGAAACCCAGCAGCTTGTCGAGACTTGCGAAGTTTCATTTGATGAGTCTTTGCCTTCTTTGACTCCTTCTTTTGAGCCTTCTGGTGATGATGAGATCGGAGAGTCCATCTTCGAGGAAGATGAGGATACTCCAGCTGCTGATGAGGGTGGGCCTTCTGCACCCCCTGCAGAGCCCACACCTTCTGAGACTTCGACTGAGGATGAGGGTGGACCTCTGATCACTTCTTCCACTACGATCGAGCCCCCTCAGTCGAGTCCAGAGGTGCCAGCTGCTGACTTCGGTGAGGTGACTTCAGATCACCAGGGAACCCGAGCAGTCCAGCGTGACCATCCCTCAGAGCTCATCATAGGTGATTTGACTGAGAGAACTTTGCATTCTTCTACCTCTCTTGCTGTGTTTGCTGAATCTGCCTTTGTTGCATCTTTTGAGCCCAGAGATGTTTCTCATGCTCTTTCTGATTCTAATTGGATTAATGCTATGCAAGAAGAGCTTGAGAACTTTGTCCGCAATCGGGTTTGGACACTAGTTGAGCCGCCACCAGGATGCAACCCCATAGGCACCAAGTGGGTATTCAAGAACAAACAAGGTGAAGATGGGGTTGTGGTGCGCAACAAAGCTCGACTAGTTGCCCAGGGTTTTTGCCAAAAGAGGGTATTGACTTTGAAGAAACCTTCGCTCCTGTTGCCCGTCTTGAGTCCAGTCGTATTCTTCTAGCTTTTGCCGTTTCGAAGGGTTTTAAGCTTTTTCAAATAGATGTCAAGAGTGCTTTTCTGAACGGGTACATAGAAGAGGAGGTTTATGTTAGGCAACCCCCCGGTTTTGAGAACCCTAAGTTTCCTCGACATGTTTTTAAGTTGCAAAAAGCTTTATACGGGTTGAAGCAAGCCCCCACGGCTTGGTATGACCGGTTGAAGCAATTTTTGTTGGGGAAGGGCTTTGTGATGGGTTCGGTGGATAAAACTCTTTTCTTGCTCAGAGATGCTTCAGATTTCTTAGTCGCTCAGATTTATGTGGATGATATTATCTTTGGCGGTACTACTGATTCTCTTGTGTCCAAGTTTTTTGAGCAGATGCACAACGAGTTTGAGATGAGCCTCATGGGTGAACTCAAGTATTTCTTAGGACTCCAGATCAAGCAGACCAAGGACGGCACCTTCATCCACCAAGGTAAGTACACTCGCGACATGCTTAAGAAATTTGACTTTGGTGGTGAATTGAAGCCGCAGATGACCCCGATGGGCACATCTGGGGGTCTGGACAAGGACGAGAGCGGCATCAAGGTCAACGAGAGGGAGTTTCGAGGGATGATCGGTTCGCTGTTGTACTTGACGGCGACAAGACCGGACATTCAGTTCTCCGTGGGACTTTGCGCGCGTTTTCAGTCTTCACCACGCGCGTCTCACCGGCAAGATGTCAAGCACATCTTCAGGTATCTCACTTATGCGCCCGATCTTGGTATTTTCTATTCAGCATCATCATCTCTCGATTTATCTGGATTTTCGGATGCCGACTTTGGTGGGTGCCGGTTGGATCGCAAGTCGACTTCCGGTACTTGCCAGTTTCTTGGTTCTTCTCTTGTCTCTTGGTCTTCTCGAAAGCAATCTGGAGTTTCTCTTTCGACCACAGAGGCTAAGTACGTAGCTGCTGCTAGCTGCTGCTCACAGTTGGTTTGGATGTTTTCCACTCTACGAGATTTTGGGTTGTTCTTTCCTACCAGAGTTCCTTTGTTTTGCGACAGCACCAGTGCAATTAGTGTAGGGAAAAACCCATGTCTCCATTCAAAAACCAAACACATTGATGTGCACTTTCACTTCTTGCGGGATCAATATGAGAAAGGTGTCATTGACCTTGTTCATGTTGATACCCATCATCAGTTGGCTGATATTTTCACCAAACCCCTAGATCAGTCTACATTTGAGCGTTTACGAGGGGATTTGGGTGTTGTGTATCCTTTTTAGGATATTTTGCGTCAATTTTCTTTCTCCTTTACTCTTTTCTTGAGTCCTTTTTGTGTGTGTTCATACCTTGCATATTCACATATCACACTTTAGAGCTGCTTCTGTTATATGATTGAACTGCTTTACTTATTCTAGCTGGTACATGCTTTTGAATACTTGTCATTGATCATGCTTTGGTTCAGTTCACTTGATATGTCTGATATCTGTCATATGCATGGCTTTTATGCTTTAAAGCTTGAAAATTGATCACCATTGCTTCTGGTAACTAGCATGTGTAGGTTGAATGTTTTTGCTATCTGATACATACCTTGTAGCTCACTCCTTACTTAGATGCAAATACACAACTTGGACATCTTTATGCTTTTGAACATGGAAAATGTGCTATAAAATAATGAAAAACCAGAAAAATGAAAATTCCATGCCTTTTTATGCTTAAAATTGAAAAGATCCAGATGGGTTTGTCTTGTCGCATTGCATTGTTCTGGACTGCGTACCATAGCACTTTGGTATGAACTAGGACACTGTAGTGTATGCCAAGACCAATGTCTTAAGCTTCTGATGGTCCAGTTCTAGCCTAGGCTTGACTTGGTCGGTCAGCATAAGGTTTGACATACAAATAACCCCTGGCAAAAATGAAAAAGGAAAAAGAAAAAGCCTGAAAATTGGAATGATAACAAGTTTGCTGAAGCACTTTGTTTTGGACAATGCTTATCTTGGTAGATATCTGTTATCTTTTGCATCTCATGCTTTACCTTGCTTGTTTACTGGAAAATGTGGTGATGCTTTTGTTTGCAAAAACTGAAAAATGCGTGCTAATGACTTTCCTTAGATATCATCTGGTGCACTGATCATGCCATGTGTCTTAGACAGTATGTCTTTTGCTATACTTGTTAGATGTTGTAATTGCGGTCAATCATATTTGAGAAGCATGCTTTCTACACTCCACATGCACTCCAGTTGAATTTACTGCATATTTTGAGGGGGAGTTGCATTTCAGGGGGAGTCTGTGTTTCTTTTGAGTGCTTGATGAGTTCACTTGTAAACAAGGGGGAGAATTTTGGGGATAAGAGTTTAAGGGGGAGCTTTTGTCTCGCTTACTCTTTTGATAGCCTTGTTACTATTTCTGAGATTGCACTCGTTTTGAGCTTTTACCTTTGGTTAACCATAATGACCGCTTCTTGCTTTTGTTTGGCTTTTGGTCATTAGGGTTAAACTTTTACCTTATTTTTCTTCTTGTTTGGTTTCTTGTGTTTTTGTTTTCGTGTTTCCACATTTGCTCGCAGGTGCTGAAGAGCTGAAGAAGAGAAGTGTTGACAATGCACTCATCAAGGGGGAGATTGAGGAGCCATGCTGAATAGCGTTGGCCTCATGGCTCCAGAAGTGATGAGTCATTGCCAACGATAGTCAAAGAGGACAAAAGAAGAAGAGATCTGCTGTTTCATGGGCCGCGTGTGACTCAGGTACACGGGCAGCAAGCGACTGTCGGGTAGAGGAGGCTGCGAAGTCGGGTTGGCCCAATCCGGGTACATGGGCCAGGAGTAGCAGAAGACCCACTGGGCTGTTGACCAGGATTGACTCAGGTACACGGGCGGTGAGTGATTGCCGGGCTGAGAGAGCTGTGGAGTCGGGCCAGCCCAATCCGGGTACCTGGTGCAAAGACGGTGGAGGCTTTGTCAGTTCGGCGCAAAACTGACAACCGTTGATCTTGTATCCGACTGTCCAGAAGAGAAGCCGTAGTCGCTACGAAAACTTAGCTTCCGGATAAGTCATCTGTATCTCTAGGCCCACAGTCAGTCAGTCGTGTCTGTAAAAATACCTAAGGGCAGTAGAGTCTTTTCCTTTATTCCCGCGTCTGTAAAAAAAACCCTAAGGGGCTGGTGGAATATTCTAGGTCATTGGGCAGCCTATAAATAGGGCCCCAATCCCTAGGGTTGGACTACCCTTCTAGAAATCACTTTTTCCATCATTCCTTGGGTCATCTTTGTTTCCTGCGCACTCTCTCTCTTATTCCTGTTTCTGTGCGCCGCCAGAGGCTTGTATTCTGCATGCATTCATTTTGTTCTTCATTAATGTAGTGAGATTTTGTTCTCTATTGAGTGCGAGGCGTGCATTTAGTTATTGTGGATCTGAATCTTTGTGTACCGTGTGCGTTTTTGTTCACTATTTGCTACTCTGTTGGCTGTGTTCTTCGTGCAAGCAGTACTAGTTCTTGCTGTTGCATGTAGTACTACTACACTGTAGCAGCAGGACACTAGTACCAGCTTTTGCTTTTTCTGCGTAGCCTTTTTGATCGAAGTAGACTAGGCTGAGTACCTTTTCTGACTGTTTTCTGGCGAAGCCACCCTCTCTGTTCGAAGCCCCTCAGCTCCATGAGGCAGGCTTCGATCTGATATACTCGAAGGCTTCATTTGAACTTCGAACTTCGAACTTCGTTTTGTGTCATGAGCTGCTAGCTTCGAAGTACTTTTTGAACTGTTAGCATCTCATACTTCGAACATCTGTGCGAAGGTACTCCGACTCGAGCTCTTCGAAGTCCATACTTCGACAGATTTCGAAGTTGGCTTCGAAGCTTGTCCTTCTGTTAGACTTCGCTCAGTATTTGCTTATGTATTCTTCGAAGGTGCTCGATGTGTTTGTTCGAAGGTAGAGTGTAGGCTTCGTTTTTGGTTCTCTGTCACGTTTCAGCCTTCGTTCCTCCTTCGAAGGTAGTCTTTGTGTGTGTCGTGTTCGAAGGTCTGTTCGAAGGTTGTTTGTCTGTGCGTTGTGTTCGAAGCAAATCTTTTCGAAGAACAGGCTTCGAAGCACTCGGTTCGAAGCTAGCTTCGATACTTCCGTATTTCGCTTCAAAGCATACTTCGCTCCCTGCCACTTCGAACTAGGCTAGACCAAAACACCTTCAGCATTTTCACAACAGCCTTCGGCAGGCTTCGCAACTAACCTCCGAAGCAGGGTTCGACCAGCGAAGCAGGCTTCGACCACCGAAGCAGACCTCGACGTGCGAAGCAGGCTTCACCAAGTTCCGAACAGGAGACAAATTTGGACAGTAACTTCTCATCTCACTTTTTATATACTTAGATCATTTCTTTGAGAAGTTTGGCCTGACATGTCTAGTATACTTTGTTTATCTGCCTAGTTGCACTGCTTCGGTAGTTCTTTGTTTAACATCAGTTACTTCTAGGCTAGATACCTTTAGACTTAGGCTATCTGATCACTTTCTGTTGCTTAGTCTTTTGAGGTGTGTTGGGTGTTGGGAACAGGCCATATATTCGAAAGAATTTTTAAGGCGCCCATTCACCCCCCTCTGGTCGCTACTTTCGGTCCTACACCTCCGCAGAAATTTGCCCCTAAGACTTCACAAGCTTCGGGAAGCAAGACCAGCGGCTGGAGGCCGCTAGGGAAGCCGGCTGGCAAAGCCCAAGCCTTATTCTGCTTCGTCCATGGTGAGAATCGAAGTCACGCAACTGATGCGTGCAAGTCTATACTTGCTTTAAGAGGCGAGTACCTTGAAAGAACCTCGGGTCGAGGCGCTACTGACCGAGTTCCTTCCGAGGTGCGTCCGGAGCCTGTCCAAGCTGTGGCACGTATAGACAACTTCGACCCTGTAAGGCAACCTCCGGTGGTCAATATTATGCCACCTCCAAAGCAGGAATATGGTCAAGATCAAGGAAAAAGAGTAGTCCTCCCCATTTCCGGAGGAGGGACCCTCGGTAGTATGTCGAACAGACAGTGAAGAGAATATGTACGAGAAGTGGGCCATATTGGAACTTCTTCGTCCGCAGCTACCATGCCTAAGTGGTCCCATGTGCCGATATCTTTTTCCGTAGATGATGTAGCTAGCATAAAGTTTCCGCATGCAGATCCCCTTGTCATCACTGTCGACATAGCAGGGACTGAAGTCCGAAGAGTACTGATTGACGGAGGGAGTTCAACAGATATTATCTTCGTCCAAGCCTACGATCAGCTCTGTATCTCCAGGAAACATCTTCTCCTTGCAGCTCGTCCTTTGCAAGGCTTCGCAGGACCCCCTCTTGATGCCCTCGGCCAAATAGGTCTGGAGGTCGCTTTCGGAGTGAGGCTACTGGCTAGGACGAAGGAGGTGATTTTCGATGTTGTAGATGCCCCGTACGCATCTAATGTTATCTTCGAGAGGGGCATGTTGAATCAGTTCGGAGCCGTGGTGCATCATAATTACTTGTGTATGAAGATGCCCACGCAAGCGGGAGTGCTCACTGTTTTCGGAGATCAGGTCACTACGCGAAGAGCAGAATATGGTCATGCCCCCCCTCTTGACTCGAGGCAAGTGAACAACGTACAAGACAACTAGGAGGATATCTCTGCTTCAGGTGAACCTTCGAAGAAGTCCTTCCCAAGACCAAGCCCTGAAGGAGAGATTGTAACGAAGGTTATTGTCAAAGACGGCAAAGACTATTCATTTCAGTTTGGCAAAGATTTGCCTCCAAAAGTCGCTACTTCATTAGAAAAAGTAGTGGAAGAAAATTTGGATGTCTTTGCATGGTCTGATGAGGACATTACCGGAGTAAGTCGGGATATTATTGAACATAGCTTGCTTGTGAACCCGAGAGTTCGACTTGTCCGACAAGGACTCCAGAAGTTATCTGCGGAGAGGGCCATCCTTGCTAAGGGTGAAGTGGAAAAGCTGCTGAAGGTTGGGATTATCAGAGAAGTAGCTCATACGGAGTGGTTAGCCAACACAGTCTTCATCAGGAAGAAATCTTCCGAGAAGTGGCGCATGTGGATTTACTTTACATCCTTGAATAAAGCATGCCCCCGTGACCCCTTTCCAATGCCCCGAATTGATCAATTGGTTGACTCCACTGCTGGTTCGGAGTTATTAAGCTTCCTCGACGCGTATTCTGGCTATCATCAAATCTGGTTAAAGCGCGAAGATGAAATCAAAACAAGCTTTGTAACTCCTTCGGGAGTCTTCTGCTATGTAAAAATGCCTTTCGGTTTAAGAAATGTCGGGGCAACTTTTTCGAGGTTAATTGCTAAAGCTCTAGGTCATCAAATAGGCCGCAATGTAGAAGCCTATATGGATAACATTGAAATAAAGAGTGCTCTAAAGCACCAACATAGCCTAGACTTAGCATAAACATTCAATAGCCTTTGGGCATGTGAAGTTCGTCTTAACCCCGAAAAATGTATCTTCGGGGCTCAGGCTGGAAAATTGTTAGGGTATCTAGTTTCAAGCAGAGGGATCGAAGCTAGCCCTACTCAAATAACTGCATTACAAAGGATGGCTCCTCCGGAAAATTTGAAGGAGGTGAAAAAGCTAACTGGCTGCCTTGCAGCACTTAGTAGGTTTCTAGCAAGGTCTGCGGAGAGAAGTTTGCCTATTTTCAAAGCATTGAAAGGGTCCGAAGATTTTGCATGGACACTGGAGTGTCAAAAGAGTTTTGATGATATTAAGAATTATCTCAGTAACCTCGCTACACTCACTATGCCTGTTGTGAACGAAACCCTACTCCTCTACCTTGCAGCTACTGGCTCCGCTGTCAGTGCAGTACTTGTCAGAGAAGTTGATTTCAATGGGAAGTTGGTACAGAATCCAGTCTATTTTGTATCCGAAGCATTGTCTGGAGCAAAAACAAGATATTCTGAACTTGAGAAGTTCACCTATGCTCCGATAATGACTTCGAGGAAGTTGAGGCATTATTTTCTAGCACATAGTGTAATTGTACCAACTTTGTATCCCTTAGGAGATATGCTCCGAAGCAAGGATGCTACATGAAGAATTGGGAAATGGGCTATTGAATTAGCACCCTTCGGCATCTCCTTCGTGGCAGGGACAACAATCAAGTCACAGGCGTTGGCAGATTTTTTGGCAGAATGGACTCCCTCCGTAGTATGGGCTCCGGAGAAACCAAATGAAGGAATTTGGACCATATACTCCGATGGAGCTTTCCAAGCATCTGGAGCAGGTATCGGAGCGGTAATAATTTCGCCTTCATGGCAAAGAGAAATGTACTCCGTAAGGCTCAACTTTAAGACCACCAATAATACAGCGGAGTATGAAGGAATTTTGTTAGGACTTCGAAAGGCACGTGCTTTGGGGGCTACAAGAGTTGTTATTAAAATAGATTCTCAAATTGTAGCAGGGCACGTTGATAAAAGTTTTCAAGTTCATCACCCCCAGCTTGTAAAATATTTGGAAGAGATCCGTAAGATTGAAGCGGCATTTAAAGGGATTTCCATCCGAAGTATACCCAGAGCTAAAAATATACAAGCTGATACCTTGTCAAAAGCTGCAGCCAGAGCTATGGATATTCCGGAAGGAGTTTTTTATGAAGAGCTTAGTTCACCTTTGGTGCCACTGATCCCTCCTGCGGAAGTTCTTTCCATTCCAAGTACTGATTGGCGGAGTTCAATTATGGAATTATTGCAAGGTGAAGCAAATTTGCCTGAAGGACCACAACTTTCGAGGTTAAAGCTCAGAATTCGAAATTATCATATAATCAACAGTATTCTCTACAAGGCTGGAGTATGTTCCCCTCTGCTCCGATGTATATCTCAAGCCGAAGGTCAGGTGATTCTCTGAGAAATTCATGAATGCCTTTGTGGTAGCCATCTGGCCCCTCGGGCTTTGGCAGGAAAAACACTTCGCCAGGGGCTTTATTGGCCTACAATAGTAGCTGATGCGGAGAGCCTAGTTCGCACGTGCTAGGGTTGTCAATGGATGGGAAGAAGAAGTCATCGTCCGCCAACAACTCTTCAAGTCATTGCCCAGTTTGGCCCATGGCCAGATAGGGCATGGACCTTATTGTCCCCTTCCCAGTAGCAAAAGGAAATTTGAAATTCGCAGTGGTAGCAATTGACTATTTTTCCAAGTGGGTCGAGGCAGAACCCCTCACAGCTATCACTTCGAATAATATACAGAAATTTTCTAGAAAAGTATTATATGCAGGTTCATAGTACCTCGACAGCTCATAGTTGACAATGGGACGCAGTTTGATGCAGAGCCCTTCATGAAGTTTTGTGAAGATCTTGGCATACAAATATGCTTCGTTGATGTGCGCCATCCTCAGTCTAACGGAGCTGTAGAAAGAGCCAATGGTAATATCTTGTCAGGGTTGAATCAAAGAATAGTAGGGTTGGCAAAAGGGCTGTGGACCGAAGAGCTCCCAAAGATCTTATGGTCCATTCGGACCACCCGAACAAGGTCCACATGTTTCACTCCTTTCAGACTATTATTCGGAGATGAGGCTATGACACCAACAAAGCTTAAAGGAGGATCTCTTCGCAACACCGAACCTGAAATAGAAGGAGAAAGGCAAGCTTCGCTTGATTTAACGGAAGAAACGAGGCTTCGAGATGTCACCAATTTGTCGAAGTATCAGCAGCAGATGAAGACTTGGTTCGACCCGAAGGTTAAGCTTAACGAACTTAAGCCAGGTCACCTAGTTTTGCGAAGCATTATAGCACCAGGGAAATTAGGAAATAAGTGGGAAGGTCCATACATTATTCTGTGTTCAGGACACCCTGGTTCTTTTAAGCTAGCTAATTTAGAAGGCGAAGAGTTAAAGCATGCCTGACATGCGAAGCACTTAAAGCAATATTTCACATAGGGGCTCCTTGTAATCATTTGTAAACACCTTCTGAATTAATAAAGTTCATGGTTCAGATAATTCCTACCTCTCAAACACTTCCTACTTCTAGTGGACGCATTGGAAGAACGAAGTTGGTTGTGAGGGAAGTGTCATTCATTTGAACCAAATTTTCGTACTTCGAACCACTAGTTCGAAGCTTCCGACGAGGTGGGAAAGTCACTGAAAAATGGATTCCAAGCCACCGGCTTGAAAGCATCCGTAAAAAGAGTCGAAGGAGACCAAATAATGCGGAGTCCAAGCTCTGGCTTGAAAGCATCCATAAAAAGAGTCCAAGGAGACCACTGCGAATTCCGAACCACTGGTTTGATAGCATTCACAAAAAGAGCCGAAGGAGGCCAAACAGAACAGAGTTTGAGCTGATAAGCTTCGAATATCTGTAAAAAGAGTCCAAAGTGACCAATCGTTTTGGATGCTAAGGTGTCCGGAAAATTAGTCCGAAGTGACTACTTTCAAACAAAAGGTACTAAGTTACCAGTTTTGAGACTCCAGGAAGTTGAAGACATTTTGTGAGATTTTAATCATTCTCTAAGTTGCTAGGGGGCTCCGAGCCTCCAAAATTGTACTTCTAAGTCTTTTTCTTTGCGCCTAACCATCTTCGACTACACTTCGAAGTTTCTTACGCCCAAAGAGGGGCTAGGAAGTAGGGAGACAATTTTAAAATCTTAATCTTTATCATTTGAACAGATTACATTACATTATGAAAAATCTGTGTCTATACCAAGAAGGAAGCGAAGACCCCTTCGATCCCTAGAGCTACCACTAAAGCCAGAACGACTAGTTCCGGAGCCGGGAGTCCTAATAACTTTACGTTTAATTCTTCACCCTCCCCTTGAAGCTCGAAAATCTTTTTGTTCCTGTTGGAGTTCAACCCAAGTTCGAAGTTCCTCAGGGCTTCTCTCCCAGCTTTGAAGTTCTTCAGACTTATTTCCTTGTTCTTCAGCAGTACTCTCTTCTTCGGACCATTCAACGTCTTCAGAAGATGAGGTTTCCAAGTTAACTTCTTTTTCTTCCTCTTTAATATAAGATAATATATCTTTGCGTATTTCAGGCGCAATCGCACCGGAGTTTTCTCGAGGAATCAGAAATCGAGGTCGTTTGTGAAGTTTTAAAAGATCGAAGGTAGCCCATAGCAGACGAAGTTCTTCGGTAACATTTAATACTTCGAGATCATCCATATGAGGTTGGGAAGCCTAAAAACATTTCCAAATAAGTTTTCATTCATAACAGATAAAAGCATAATCTTTACATATTCGGACCCCTAAACAAAACTAAACCTATGGGTCTGGCGGAGGCTGGCTGCTCGAAGCTTGAGACCGAGCATGTTTCTGGCGAAGCCCTTCATCGATCCAAGCCTTGATCGCTGTTCGATCTTCGGCTCTCCATGATGCTTGGAAGGCTTGCCAGGCAGCGGCCACATCTTCGGAAGGGTTTAGCAGCTGGTTGTCGTCGAAGGTAATAGGAGCCGCCCCCAAGTCTGGTGCTACTGATAGCCCTAGATCTTCGTAGTAATGAAGTATTCCGAGAGAAGATACTTGGCCGGAGAGTTCTCCATACCGAATACCCGTCGTCTTCATCATCTTCGCTGCTCCTTGGATCATTTTTAGTCGTCGCAGCAAGGGGACATTGTCACTCAAAGATAGTGTCCAAGAAGTACCGAAGTACTCTAAAACACCTAAAAGATTATCCATGACCTCCACAACTACCTTCTCTGACTTCACCTTGTCTTCAATTAAGGCATCCCTTGATGAAGATAGCTCGTCTACCACAGAAGATAGTCTAGCTGCCTCCATAGCCAAAGAGTTCTTCTAGCTAAGAAGGTTGTTGGCCTCCTCCATGGCCTTCGTCTTTTCTTCTTGAAGCTTAACCAGCTCATCCCCCGCAGTTGCGTGCTTTGCCCGCATTTTTTCTATTTCAGCCCGAAGCACGATTTGCTCGGCTTCGAGCTTCTGATTTGTAGCCTCCAGACCAAGTCTAGCTCTCCTCTCCGCTGCAACCATCTCGTCCAAGCGGGAGATTTGAATTTTGGAGCTCTCAAGACTCCTTTTGAGGGCAGTAATCCTCTCCTTAAGATGAATACTTCCTCGCTCGTTCGAAACAACTGCAGCTCGAGCCAAGACTATTTGCTGTGAAGAGAAAAAGCAAGGTGAGAAATTGTTCATAAGTTAAAATTAATCTTGTTTTTGCAGATGCTTCATACCCGGTATGCTACCCGTTCCAAAGCTGCGTTCAGCTCCGACCCTTCAGCCTCCCCAAGTATGGCTACTAAGTCTGTTCCCCCAACTTCGCGGTTAGCTCAATCCAAAGGTTCGAGCAAGGCCCGAAGTCTGGTCCTTCACTCCAGAAAAGGAGCTAGGAGGGGGAGCATTGATAAATCCCTTTGATCATCTTCGTTGGGTGAAGGGCCGGAGCACTGCGCCGCATCCCCGGAAACTTCGGTGGACTGGCCCCCCTTCCGTAGATTGTCCCCCGTCTGTTGATTTCGACGGAGTTAATCCCGAGTTCGGAGCAGGAAAGGGGTCCATTTTGCCTTTACCTTTTTCGGGTCCCATCTGTGCATCTTCTGGAACCGACCCCGGAGATGTCGAGGTCCTAGGAGCAGTCTTCGCAGGAGGAGTAGTCTTCATGGGAGCAGACCCTGCCAAAACAAAGGTATTATATATTGCATAATTTTACAAGGTGGTGAAAAAGGTGCTTTAATGAAGTTTACCTCCGAAATCCTGTCGGCGAATGAGTACGGGGCTACTTGGAGGGTCGAAGGCCCCTTCGAAGTCTTCATCAGACTCGGGGTCTGGAACCGAAGGGTTGGCTGTTGAAACCTCCCTTGAAGCAACAGCTACCACTTCGTCCGGAATCGAAGTTTGTTCAGCTATAACTTCGACTCCGCCTTCAGTAGCAGGGGCTTCTTGATGCGGCAAGTCAGGCTTGACACTCGAGGTCCCGGCCTGTTCGGAGCTGTCTGGAGCAGCTGTCACACTTTCTACGTCGCCAGTGTCTACAACTTCGACACTCGCCTGCGCTTCATCTTCGGTAATAAGGTTCACGAGGAACCTTTGCATTTATCTCATTCCCTCATCCTCAGATGAACCTGAAAGCGAAGCAGCAGGCTTGGAAGGAGCCACATTCTTAGGCTTTCGGGCTAGCTTTTTCATGGGAGTCTTGGTCGGTGCTGAAGTCCCAGCATCCGCTTTCCTCTTCTCCGGGCCTTGCTCAGAAGGCACCCAGTCCGGAAGAGGGGGGCTACGACTCCGAGTACGCCCCATACTCGGTTAAGTCGCTCCCAACTGCCCACCAGTTTCTTCCTCCACTCCTTTTCAGCCGGAGTGAGAGCTCCAAGAATCTTCTCTGAAGCTCGAATGACTTGCTCCGAAGTCATAGGGGCTTGAGAAGCTGAAAGATAAGTTTTTATTAGTCATTTCATCAAATAATCATATATAAAACATGTTGTAGTTTTTGAAGTTACCTGCAGGGCTCAAGTTCGAAGAAATTTTTCGGAGTCCTCCCTCCGGGTCCTCTTCGAAGTTGATAGGTCAGTTGGCCATCAAAGGCAGAATTTGGAGCTCGATGAACTCCTCCGCTAAGTCCTGCATGCTCATGCGGCGACTACTTCGTTGGAGCAGGTTAAGGCGAGCTTCGAGCTGGCTGGGGTCTGGGTGGACTTCGGCTTCCCTTCGAAAGTATATGTCTTGTAGGGGTCCGGCCAAACGACTGCCTACTCCGACTTCGGCGTAGAACCAATGGAGAATCCAATCTATGTACCATTTGGCGTTGATAGCCTTCGCTGGAAATCGCAGTTGGAATTCATCTCAGAGTCTGAAGTTGATGCTCCCGAAGGCTACTATGATTTTCTCCCCTCTAGAGCCCTAGTAAGTCTTCGGCTGGCAAGATGCCTTGTGCAGCGCTGCAAATATTTCTGCTCTTCCTTCGCAACCCTCATCCCGCAGTGCCCATTCGAAGATAGCCAGGCGCGCTATTGCGTTCGGAGACAATTGAGGAAGGATGACATGGAAGAGATCTAGTACCTCCGACAGGAAGTCTACCGCCGGGAGTCCTAACCCTGTTTCGAAGAAGGCTTCGAAGACGACAACTTCTCCGGGTCGCGACAAAGGGATGGCTTCCTTTCCGGGTTTGCGGACATTGATCTCTGGGCTAATCTTCCCCTCGACCACTACCGCGATCGTCTTCCTCTTGCAGGTGGATGGCCCCAGTTTGTAAGACTGGTCAAAATACTTCGAAGAAGCCGGGAGAAGGTCATGGGGACCGATCTGTTGGGGATTCCCCGTCGGCGCCACCGCTGTTGGCACCGCCACTGCTACTGCCGCTGCCATGGCATGTTGCCGGGCTAGGGCCGAAGTCGCCCCAAGAGCCTTGAAGCTTGTCTTCGCCATTGATTCGAACCGAGCGATTGAAGCTAAGGTTTGAAGGCTAATGGTTGATTGCACAAACACGGTGAGAAAGGTGTTTGAGAAGTTTCTAGGTCCTCTATTTATAGCCTAGGTTCACAATTGTTTTACCGTTCACACTTGCCGTTTTGCATTCTTGACCGTTACGGTTTGCGAATTTAACGCAACGCATAACTTTTTCTGAAAGGAAAAGGCCAACGACTATTTCTTCAAAGTTTAAAGGAATTTCTAGCTTCATGAAAGTTGATTTCAGAATTGTTCGAATAGAACTCCCTTAGAAATTAATTCGAAGCTATGAATCCTAGCATATTCCGAAGGTTGATTAAATTTGTTAACCCCTACGCGTGATTATTTTTCTTGCGTATACTGCTCTCCTAACTTTACAGATCAAGCGGAGAAGCGTATTCGAGGGGCTACTGTTGGGGGAAAATACTTCATCCTTGGGGTCACTACAGTAACAACATGAAGGTAGTCTATTAAACTGAAGTTCTCCAGTATCTAACTCCAGTTTAGTATTGGGTCAAGTTCGAAGGATCAAAGCGGACTCTTGTTCGGAGTATATCTTCAAATATAGACTCTTCAGAGAACCTCCCCGCCAGCTAAGATGGAAGACTTATCTTCTTTCTCATTAGATTAGTCTTTTACCATTTTAGCCCTATTAAGGGTACCGAATAGTTTCCACTATGTCTGTTCTAATAGAGGGGTAAAGAGGTCTTTTCCTTAAGATTTTGGCCTATAAATACCCCCCGTTTTACCTTGTAATGATGATCAAATATTGAGTTATTCAATACACATCTTCGAATTGCTTTGAGCTATTATCCAATTCAGAGGCTTGGAACAGTTCATTTCACAAACACTTCGTCTGTTAGTTTCTAACCTTTGAAAACCTGTTAGCGTAATCTTTTATGCCAACAATATTGATCTTAGTTTGAGAAGAAACATATATATGCTTTGTCAACTCTTTCTCTCTCTATATATATAGGGCCAGATAATGAGTTAGCTCGACTCGTTTAGCTCGGCTCGTTAACATAACGAGTAGAAAATCCAACTCACTTCGGCTCGGCTCGGTTCAGCTCGCGAGCTAGCTTGTTTAGCTTGCGAGCCAGATTTTAAAAATATGATTAAATAATAAATATTTAAATAATCACATATCAAACATCAAAATATGAAGTAAATATAGTACATGAAGTTCTAAAATTCAAATATCTATAGTTTCATTACTATTTCTATGATTCTATCAATATATCACATATGTTATTTGTTTTATACCTCTATACAATAATTTTATAGAATATACTAAAAAATTATAAATATAATAAAATTATAATAGTAATTTACCAAGTAATAACTAGGCACTAGTAAATAAATTATAAAACGATTAGTCTCATACTTTCACATAGTATTTTGTTGTTGTTTTAGTAGATTGGGTTAACTACTTAGGCTGAGCTTGTTAAGCTCACGATCGGCTCACGAGCCAGCTCAAACTCACTCGTTATACTAACGAGCTAAAACATGTGCTCATCTCGTTAGGAAAACAGAACGAGCTGAGTTAGTCACGAGCTAATGAGCTACTAGTTTTTTTATCTAGCTCTATATATATACATATATACATACATACACACACACACACATATATATGCATATATATATATATATGCCCATATACTTTATTTGGAGGTAAGAGGTACATTAAATATCAATCCTTGATTAAGTTAATTAAATTAATTAAAAAATTATTTGTTATTAACTTACCTCCTCTCTCCTCTCCTCCCACCTCGTCACCATGCCCCACCGCCCATCCACCCCATCGTCATGTTCATGGCAGCGACGACGTCGGTGACGTCCACCACCGCCACCTTGTTTGCCCCCATCGCCATGCCCACCCAACTGCGTTCGTCGCCGCCTAGTCTGCCCATGTCGCCCACCCTGTTCGCCCCCATCGCCATGTCCACTCCTGTCGTTTCTACTGCCACCACCCCCGTTCGTCCCCGTCACCACGCCTTGCCACCTGCGTCTATCGCCGCCATCCCGTCCGCCCCCATTGCTTCTGCTGTCGTCGCCCCGTCCGCCCCCATCGTCACGGCATGCCATCCGCGTCCACCGCCGCCATCCCGTTCGCCCCCATCACCATGCCTTGTCACTCACAGTTTCCTCGTTTGCCCCCGTCGCCTACCACGCTCGCCGCTGTTGCCCCGTCCACCCTCGTCGCCCATCACGTCCACCGCCGCCACCCCCGTTCGTCCCCGTCCCATCGGGTTCGCCCCTGTTGCCCACCGCGTCCGCCGCCACCCGCCGGTTCTGCCGCCGCTCTGTCCACCCCTGTCGCTGCGCCACCCCTCCTCAAAAGTCAAAGCCAACCGGCCAAGCCTGGCAAACATAGAGATAAAAGAAAGGGAGAAGAAGAGAAAGAGAAGAAGAAGAAAATAAAAAAATCTGAGAGGTAATAGTTTTTTATTTAAATTTTAATCTGAACTGTTAATGTTGGGGGCAGCACCGTAAAATTTTCCATATATATACACACACACACACACATATATATATATATATATATACATACATATATACATATATACCTACATATATACATATATATATACATATATACATATATAAAGTCACAAGTTCATTGTTGATAAGAACACAACATTAAGATAACGATGCTAGCTATTTATTAGGATTCGTTGACATTTGGCCCAATGCAACTTAGCTCTGCAGCTGACTCAATCTTATTGCTTCTTCATTTCCTTCAGTTGTGCATACGTTTCCTTATAAAATAACCCGAGTTGCTTGCTTCCTGCTAATTGTGACGCCAACATATATACTTGTTCGTTTCATAAGTGCATCATATCATAGCTTGTGTTGTCCAACTAAAAATGGCAAGTGCTAGCTCTTCAGAAGGTGCACGCCGGAGCTCTCCTGACATGGACAAGCTGGTCACCGTCCTGAGCATCGACGGCGGCGGCGTCAGAGGCATCATTCCGGCCACCATCATCGCCTACCTCGAAGAACAGCTGCAGGTAAGCGAACAGTTCGATCGACCACTGTTGTACGTGCACCGTCTCATGGAGTGCATGCTAGCTCTTGTTACAATGCGAGTCATAAATCTCTGTGCAGAAACTGGACGGTACAGATGCTCGGATCGCGGACTACTTCGACGTCGTCGCCGGCACGAGCACCGGCGGCCTCCTGACGGCGATGCTGACCGCCCCAGACAAGAACGGGCGGCCAATCTTCGCCGCCAAGGACTTGGCGCAATTCTACATCGACCACTCGCCCAAAATCTTCCCACAGAAGTACTATAACTAGCAGCTAATTAACCATGCATGTGCATGCCTAGCAAATTGATCAACTTGTCAGAAAAAAGAAACACAAATTCTCTCAGTACAAGCAACATACATGCATGGTTTCCGAATATTTCAGCAAATAACATCAGCTGATTACTTGATTATTCTAATGGTGTACGAGCCGGCGAAAATTCGCAGGAACGGTTTCATATCCAAGATTGCCGGCACGCTGAGGATGGTGAGTGGGCCAAAATACAACGGCAAGTACCTCCATGAGCTGCTTCGTCAGCAGCTCGGCGACACGAGGTTGGACCATACACTAACGAACGTGGTTATTCCGACCTTTGACATCTTTAACCTGCAGCCAACTATTTTCTCCAGCTTTGAGGTACAACGTCGTTTTTTCTGATGTTACAATTGTCGGCTTATCATACAAGCATCATTTCGTCCAATCCCAATATAATCAGGGACAAGCTACCACTGATTTTTCTACTACTAGTGGGGAAATGTCAATATCTGAATGGAAAGAGACATAAAAGTAGGTGAAGCCACATTATGGCTTGGGTGCCTTAGCACCAGGATAAAAAAAATCAATATTGAGTATTTAATATTGAACAACTATATCTCTTAAGTCTAATCTATGTACTTATGAATCTAAAAATCAATTGATAAAAACTAAATAGAATATAAATAGTTAAGTGATGTATCTCTCTAATTTTCGCTAGCTTTGTCGTCTGAAATTATTGTATAGCATGCATTTTTTTGGTGAAGTGATGTGCAATTTCGCTTAAAAATAGAAAAAATAGTGACTACATAAATTAGCAAAATAAAAATATTCAGAATTAAATTCTAACTCCTGACTGTTTGTGATGAACTTACACGTTCAGTTGAAGTACAAGCCATTGAAAAATGCTCTACTGTCGGACATTTCCATCAGCACCTCGGCCGCGCCGACCTTCTTCCCGGCCCACTACTTCGAGACCAAAGATGACACGAACGCCGAGAATAAGAGGCAATTCAACCTCGTCGACGGCGGCGTCGCCGCCAACAACCCGGTAAGCTCGCGCGGCGCCTCGCCTCGCCGCGCGGATTAATTAACAACATTAACGCAACCTACGCTTGCATCGATCTTATGGCGGCGCTAGCTGTGCTTGCGTGCGTGTGCGTGCAGACGCTGTGCGCGATGAGCCAAGTGTCCAAGGACATCGTGCTGGATAAAAAAGACTTCTTCCCGGTGAAGCCGGCGGACTACGGCAAGTTCATGGTGATCTCCATCGGATGCGGGTCGAACCACGACGAGGCGTACAGCGCCAAGGACGCTGCCAAGTGGGGCATCTTCAACTGGCTCATCAAGGGCGGTTCCGCTCCCATCGTCGACATGTTCACCTCCGCTAGCGCCGACATGGTTGACATCCACCTCGGCGTCCTCTTCAACGCCCTCGGCTGCGAACAGAATTACCTACGTATACAGGTACAGTAGCTATATGCAAATGAGAGATTTTTCCTAACTACTACTGCTAAGGTAAAGTATTTCGTGGACCGTGGTAAGGACGACACGGAGCCAATTTTTGATTAATCATCAGATCCGAATTGTTCTACATTTGAGTTTATTTGGTAATTAAAGTCAACACACTAATAACATGGATATTTTTTTAGCTCTACGCCTCTCGGTAATTTCACACAGACGACAAAAAACTATCGAAATAGTGAAACAACTGCACATGATATAGTAGATTTCCCTATCTTTTAATTTGTTTCATGTGTCATTAACTTAGATATGTCATCTGATGTAATCCTTTTATGCTATTAAAAAGATGTCATTTGATGTGTAATTAAAAATGCAGTATGATCAATTAACGGGCAGTGCGGGCTCGATCGATGACTGCTCCAAGGAAAATCTGGACAAGTTGGTACAGATTGGGAATCAACTTCTCAACAAGAACGTGTCACGGGTAGACCTCGAGACTGGAAAGTACGTGGATGTGCCCGGCGAGGGCACCAACGCCGATCAGCTCGTCAAGTTCGCAAAGCTGCTCTCCGGCCGTCGAGCGGCGCCGACGCCAAATTAAGGAGTGACCAAATATAAAGTTGTTGGTTACTGTTTGGCAAATCGAATTGGTTTTATTGTGTACGATGTTGTTAACGTTGTTAGTTTGATACATGTCCTTAATTAATTCCATTTTGTTTTCACGTGTCGTGATCATATTGTGTTTATCAGTAATAATAAAAACTCTCGCTGTAGTCTAATTATACTTGTGAAGAAATAAAACCAATAACCAAACTTGCGCGGCGCGGCGCGCGGTCCAAGATTTATCCTAGAAAAACTTGTAAGGTGATGTTTTGCCACTTCACGCTAACGCACATAGTTAGACATTGACAGACCTTGAACTTTCTTCAGTGGACATTGGCTCCGTGGATCGACATTTAATTACACACCGGTTTTAGAGAAACTTTGTGCTTTTTTCAATGGAACTTGTCCTTCGTTAAGGTTTTAGAGAAACACCAGGGCACCAAATATTCACCAGAGTGTCAAAAATTTTGCTAAATTTTGACACTTGGTAAATCCACCATTATGTTCGTATACACACTACCGGAAACAGAGAGTTTGCCGAGTGCCCGTGGCTTTGCCGAGTGCATTCCCTCGGGCACTCGGCAAACTCTAGTTTGCCGAGTGTACCATAATATACACTCGGCAAACCTTGTACACTCGGCAAAAACGGGACTTTGCCGAGTGTCACGGCTTAAACACTCTGCAAACAAGTGGGAAAATCCCGCGGCCCCATTTTTTCTGACGTCGTTGTAACGGTAGAGGGAGAGATTAGGGTTTGCCGAGTGCTACTAACGGACACTCGGCAAACCCTTATATTTGCCGAGTGCCATATGTGAAAACACTCGGCAAAATTAAAATGCTTATTATTTTATGTGAAATCATAATGTAAGCACATGTCACATTTTAAACATGTTTTGAACTTGAATTTTTTTTACACTCATAATGCAACCTATGTTAAGCCTGGAAAAGTTTCATATTTTTATGAGTGGGTTTTCTATTTTTAATAAATTAATCATGTTTCTAGGATTTACTTTCAAGTGGGTCAAATTTCAACTAAATGTACATGAAATAATGACTCAAAAATTATGGAAAAATCATATTTGTGTTCATGATTACATTTGTAATCTTTTACAACTAAATATAACTAAACTTTTAAAATCTAATTTACGACACTCGATCGGCAATATGCAGGTTAATGGTTTTTTAATTATAGAAAATGTAATTGATGCCTAAAAAATATGACACTTGACATGGTGTCATTATATCATACTTATATAATATGGTAAAAAATTCATAATGTTTCGACAAAGTTTTCAAGTATGACCTTTAGAAATTGGACAATCTTCGAGAAGGTTTAGGAGTTTAGGGATGAAATGAGTTAGGTTTAGAAGCAAATCGATATTCAAATATTTGTTTGAACTTAAAACTCAATTTATCTTATACCATGTCAAAAATTGGCATTTTTTAGAGTTAGTTTGCTATTTTTGGTTAAAAAAAGTTGTTTATAGGATTTTAAGTAAAAGATCCCAAATTTAAACTACAAGTGCCTTATATTTGTTTATTTGAACTTAGAAATTTTCTAGGATGAAATATTAGTGTATATTATATAATGCCAAATTATGGGATTTTTTACTGTCTTTATTCTATTTTAGTTTTTTTTTAAAAAATAGTATAAAAAATCTTTGCCGAGTGCAAATAGAAATGGCACTCGGCAAACAGTCGCGACGTTGATTACGTGCCAGATGAGGAGGAGGAGCAGGCTAGGGTGGAGGAGGAGGAGGTGGGGGCAGAGGGTGGGGAGGAGGTTGGGGCAGAGGGAGAGGAGCAGGCTACAAAAGCGGCTGCAGTGTGGTTGTGTGGTCCTCGTCACTCCCGAGGTGACCAGTGGCAGTAGCTGATCGTGCGCTCATTCGACCCGATGGAAATAGGTAAGTTGCTATAGAAAGTCTACAATGTATTCCTTACGTTAGTTTAATTTTTAATATATACTAATACTTTTTAATGATATCGGGGTAGGAACTGGATTATGGTTGAACGAGCAGGTCGTGAGTGCTCACGCCATGTAAACGGCATCCTCGGGCCTCTTATCAAGGAAAAGTTCTCTGGTTTGGTATCTTTTGATGGGAGGATGGAGCCGGCGTACTCATGGAGGCACTATGAAAGTGCGCCGGATGCCCCTGACCGAGAAGGGAGACAATTTGCCCACCTAGCCGATCGAGTCAGGGCTGAGCTCTAGGTAAGTTTATTTTGTTAATATATGTGTCAATACTATTGACATGTGGATTACATAACATTCTCTTTACATCTATATGCAGGATTTTTATAGATGTGATGAGCGGTATGCGGATCAGGCAGCCGCTGTTATTAATAGAGCCACCAAGAAGCTTATCACCGACATGCATTATGAGGCGCATTCAAACTGTTATTGACTTCTACGCTCAGCACCGCCGAGAGAGGAAGAATAAAAAGGATGCCCGGACCACCTTTCTGACACGAGAGGAATACATGATGGTAAGTGTATTCTCGTGTATCTTCTAATACTTAATATTATGTCATTAACAACTTCACTTGCATCAAATAGGTCCCTCCACAGTGGTGTGCCGCTCATCTTGAGTGTTGGGGCCAAATTGTTGATAGGTAGTGTTCTGCCGAATGGCAGAGCAGTCACGATGCATGCAGCCAAAGACGCCTACTCATGCCAGGGGCTGCACACCATCAAGGCTCGCTGAACCTCGACCAGTTCAGGGCGAGATGGGTATGTAGTTACATGTTTCTTTTTTCGCTTAATTGCACAATATAACTCTAACTATCTTCTTGTTTCAGTCAACGACCAATGTGGGTCAGGAATGCTCCCAAGTCATGGCATGTGCTCTGGCTCACAAAGGGAGGGTGGTTGAAGGCAATACTTACAATCCAAATGACCCCGCTGAGTCGTACACTAATCGGAACGCATATCAATGCCTCCAGGACTATTCAGAGATGGCAAGGGAAGTGCATGGCGCCGATTATGACCCAGTCGCACATGACATCGATGGCGAGGTGGTCATGAGGGCTGGAGGAGGCAAGAGACATGGGCGATATTTGATGGGCGACGGCGCCATTGATACCCATAGTACCCCCTCTCTATCTGAGGTGAGAGCTCGGAGCTCGACCTTCGGTCCGGGTATACGCCCTCGCCGAGACACATCTATGGGTCTGATTGCTGATCTACAGGTTAGTTCATTTTCATCAATCATCGAACACTTCAATTTGTTTGTTTTGGAACATTAATGACTGTGAATTAATGTTTTGTAGGCCCAACTAAATGAAGAAAGATCACAAAGGACCGAGTGGCAGACCCAGATGGAGGCTCGGCTGCAGGCTCAGATGCAAGCTCAGATGCAGGCCGAGATGCAGACCCAGATGCAGCAGTGGTTTGCGCAGATGGGTGAATATTTTTTAGGTCATATGGGCCTTCCTGGACTTCCTCCTCAACCTCAACAATCTCCACGGACTCCACAAAGTGGCAATGTGAGTTTCTAATATTGTTTTTGTCGTTTTTGTTATATACAATTGTTCTAACTATTTTTCTTTTTTTTTCAGTTTCATTCATCGGCAGCAAGATCAAACACGCAGCCATCTCCACACACTGGGCATAGCGGTAATGCTAACTTGTGAGGCGTGGTGTGAGTTGCCGTTATGAAATTGTTAATTAACTTGAACTTGTCACCATGAACGTGAACTTGAACTTGTGATGTCAATAGGCACTTGTATTTGTGACGTGAACGTGAATTTGTGATTTTATCGTGAATTTTATGACGTGAATGTGATTTTTGTGATGTGAATGTGATTTTTGTGATGTGAGTGAATTTGTGATTCATATAGTGATTGAATGTGAATATTTGTGATTGAATGTGAATTTTGGAATGAATTTTGTGACTAAATGTGAATTTGTGATGAATTTTGTGATTGAATGCGATTTTTGGATGAAATATGCATTAAATAAATGAAAAAAATTAAAAAAAAATTGCCGAGTGCTACACTCGGCAAAGCCACCTAAATAGCACAGAAACGTGCCACGTGGCACGTTTCTGTGCATTCTGGGGAGGCTTTGCCGAGTGCCACGTGGGGCACTCGGCAAAGCCCCCTGCCACCCGAGTGCCACGTGCCCCCGACCCCCTTCGCCGAGTGCCCCACATGGCACTCGGCAAACCCCCTTCGCCGAGTGCCACGTGAGGCACTCGGCAAACCCCCTGCCACCCGAGTGCCACGTGCCCCGACCCCCTTCGCCGAGTGCCCCACGTGGCACTCGGCAAACCCCCTTCGCCGAGTGCCACGTGGGGCACTCGGCAAACCCCCGTTAACGGTCACCTAGACCGTCAGACGAGTGTGTTTGCCGAGTGCCATCGTGACACTCAGTGAAGTGCAACATTGCACTCGGCAAAGACTTCGTCGAGTGTCCGATAAAAAGCACTCGGTGAACACCCTTGTCGCCGATAAGGCCTGTACCGAGTGGGGTTCGCCAAGTGTGACACTCGGCGAAACCTTTGCCGAGTGCAAAAGAAGCTTCGCCGAGTGTCCCAGGCACTCGGCAAATGTGGCTGTTCCCGTAGTGACATATCATGAAGTCACTTTTTTCGCCAAGTGTTGTGTGTGACACTCAGGTGAAAAATTCATCGAGTGTCTGATAAAAAAACACTCAACAAATTCTATTCACCAAACGCGAGTTCACTGAGTGTTTTTCGCGTCGAGTGTATTGTGGTTTCACTGAGTGTACAAAGCGTTGTTTTTCCTAGTGAAATTTGGAAAAAACCTAACATGATAATGATGTTATTTTTTACTACCTCCATCAAAAATATAATATAGCTATATTTTTTTAGAAAAAACAATATTTGTAACTTATGAATTGTAATTAAACTAAAAATATTTAAGTTTAGGTTTAATGTTATGCATATCATATATGCCCCCCTGTTCTAAAATATAATTTTCCAAATGTTACAACATAATAGTTGAAAAAGTTAATTTTTATATCTAAATTACACATACTAATATTGATATTTCTTATTACCCCACCCAACCAATTCACCCAACAATCAGAGGTGGTTATTATAATCTTCTTTCTCGTCTCTTTAATTAATATATGTGCTAAGCCCAAAACACTCGGTAAACATTCGACGAACTAATTGTTAATTTGCTGAGTGTTTTTTTGAAAATATACTCGGCAAAAAAGTACTAACGGACGTTCTGACGGCGTGTTTGCACGGGCGAAATTTTTTTGGTTGTTTTTCCAAGTGTTTTTGTTTGAAAAACTCAGCAAACCCTTTTTTTTGTGAGTGAACCTTGTTTCTTGCCTATTTCATATTTCCAATTTGGTTTTATTTTGATTGTTTTTATACATTTAAAATACAACATATATTATCTTATGTAAAAATTTCATATTTTTTAGTTCAGTTTTCTATTTTTAATTCCTTAAGTATTTTTCTATGATTTAAATTGATATAGGTGAAATTTGAACTACAAGTGACTAAAATAATGAACCAAAAATTATAGAAACATCATATTCATATTTCTTAGTATACTTTGAGTTCTTATGCACTAAATTGAAAGGAATTTTGAAAATCTAGGTTGTGACAATATATTGACAAAGTGGGGCTTAATGATTTTTTAATTCTAAAAAATCAAATAAAGTCTAAAAAATATGAGACTTATCATGGTGTTATGATATGATACATAGATGCTATTATAAAAAATTAAAAATGTTTTTAGAAATATATCATGTAGGATACTAAAAACTCAAGATTGTCCGAGGAGGAGATTGGCTTTAATAAAGGAATGTGATAGGTTTAAAAATAATTTGATTATTAGTTCTTTGTTTGTACTTGATTTTTTTTACAATAAAAATATAACATAACTTATCTTATAAAAAATTTGGTATTTTTTAAAGTCAGTTTACTATTTTTAATTCATTAAGTATGTTTCCACCATATAAATTGGAATATGTCAAATTTTAATTGCTAGTGCATCAAATGATGAACCAAAATTTATAGAAAATTCATATTTATATTTTTGAGTCCATTTTTAGTTCTTATCTCCTAAATTTAAAGAAATTTTGAAAAATATAAGTTGCGACACTTGGTCGGCAACGTCTAGCATAATGATTTTTTAATTCTAAAAATCAAATTAAGTCTGAAAAACACGAAACTTATCATGGTATTATGATATTATATGTAGATATTATGATAAAAATTTATAAATATTTAATTAAGTTGTCACGTAGGATGTTATGAAACCCAAGATTCTTCGAGTAGGAATTAGGGTCGAGAGAATGAATGAGTTAGTTTGAAAGAAAATTTATGGTTAAATATTTTTTTTAACTTGAAACTTTTTCTAAAATCAAAATATGGTGTATCTTATCCTATTAATTTTTTGGGTATTTTTCTTTGCCAGTTATCTATTTTTAATTCATTAATTGTATTTCTAGGATTTAAATTGAAAATATCAAATTTGAACTACAAGTGCATGAAATAATAAACTAAATTATCCGAAAAAATTATATTTATGTTTTTGAGTCTATTTTTACACATTACAACTAAATTTAAAGATGTATCAACAATTTTATCAACCAAAAAGATAAAAAATAAAATTTACAAAATTTTAAAAAATAAAAAATAGTTTGTCGAGTGCAAAATATGAGTCATTCAACAAACATTTGGGTTTGTCGAGTGTTTGCACTCGGCAAACAATCTTCCGCCTTTCTTTTCCAATGCGCGTCATGAAATTTTTCAATTTCCCGCTATTTTTTCACACACTCGCTCTCTTTTAAATTCAAACCCACTCTCCTTCATAGGCACAACTCCTCACTCTCGCTGTCCTTGACTCCTTCTCCCGTGCTGCCACTCCCTTTCCGCCGATGGCATCTCCGGCACTTCTCTTCCGTTGCCATTGGCCACGCCGTCGCCTCTGCCGCGGGCGCCACACCGTTCCCGTTTCCCCCTCGTGCACGCCGCCACCACCTCGCCGCACCGCCATAGCTCCATCATTGTCACCATCGCCCCCTCGTGTCTGCGGACCGCCATCGCCTCACCGCACTGCGGTGGCGTGGGCCGTCGCCACGGCGCCGTCACCTCCGCTGCGGGCTCCGCGCCATCCTCGTCGCCTCCTCGTGTCCACGCGCTGCGGCCTCATGCACCCGCCGTAGCTGCCTCGCGCCGCGCCGGCGAAAGCACCCACCGTCTCGCCGCACAACGGTGGCACGGGCCACCACTGCGTGGCAGCTCACCGTGTCTCGTCTGCCTCGCCGCGTTGTTCCCACCAGGTGTTCGATAAAATATGCGTTCAGGATTCCCGAACTGTGTGGCCACATTTTTTATTTTTCGTATTTTTGCTTGCCGAGTGCTTAACTTTGGGCACTTTACAAACTGTCTGTCACATCCAGTTACTTTTTTTTCACCGAGTATTGTGGGTGGCACTCGACGAAAGGTTCACCAAGTGCCCCAGAAAAATACGCTCGGTAAAGCTTTTCACCGAGAACGACATTGTTGAGTGTTATTTACCGAGTGCAACACTTGATAAAGCTTTCACGGAGTATAATCAAGGGTTTGCCAAGTGCGGCAAATATTTGTTTCCCTGTAGCGCTTGCGCGGCGCGCAGTCAAGGTTTATCCTGGAAAAACCTGTAAGGTGATGTTTTGCCACTTCACGCTAACGCACATAGTTAGACATTGACAGACCTTGAGCTTTTTTCAATGGACATTGGCTCAGTGGATCGACATTTAATTACACACTGGTTTTAGAGAAACTTTGTGCTGTTTTCAATGGAACTTGTCTTCGTTAAGGTTTTAGAGAAACACCAGGAAGCCAAATATTTACCGCCAAAAACTTTGGTAAATTTTGATACTGAGTAAATCTTTGGTTGAGTGTTCTTTGCGTCGAGCACATTATAGTTTCACCGAACATACAAAGTGTTGTTTTCCCTAGTGAAACTTTGGAAAAAAAACCTAACATGATAATGATGTTATTTTTATTACCTCCATCAAAAATATAATATAGCTATATTTTTTAGAAAAAGAAATATTTGTAACTTTTGAATCGTAATTAAGCTAAAAATATTTAAGTTTAGGTTTAATGTTATGCATATCATATATGCCCCCTGTTCTAAAATATAATTTTCCAAATGTAACAACATAATAGTTGAAAAAGTTAATTTTATATCTAAACTACACATATACTAATATTGATATTACCTATTACCCCACCCAACCAATTCACCCAATCCGTGGAGGTTATTATAATCTTCATGCTCATCTCTTTAATTAATAGATGTGCTAAGCCCAAAACTTTTATATTACAGGACAAAGGAGTAGTAGGAGTAATATTTGAAAGCATTTTTGTATACTGTTATCTTAATAGTTACTAATATTAGATAAAATAAAAAACTAATGATCATTGAAGATCTATAAAAAAAACTTATATACTTTATGGAGATCACAATAAGTACACATGACCGGCAAGTAACTGAGAAGAAAGAAAATGTTTAACGAACTCGCACATTAGTAGTCTCATTATTCTTTGCCCATAAGAATTACATCTCAATGAAAGTAGGTATAATATGAAGGCATATATACATATAAGATATTAAGATTGAGATAAAGCTTACTAGGGAAAACACAAAATCAATTCTTCGCTGAGTGCGTTATTTCGGTCAATTGGTGAAGATTGGTTTGTTGAGTGTTTTTTAAAAATAATCGGTACACAATTACACTCGGCAAAAATAAGGGTTTGTCGAATGCCTAATAGAAATGCACTCAGCAAACCCTATGACACTTAGAAAATGTGAAAAAAACTGTATTAACAGATATCAGGACAGTGTTTTTTTGAAAAACACTCGGTAAACAAAAAAAACCATCATATCATTTAGTGTGAAAAATTGTTTCGAGTCTAAGTGTTATTTGTAATTTAGTTTGAGCTTGAATTTTTTATAGTCAAATTACAACATATATTATTCCATGTAAAAAAATTGCATTTATTTAGGTCATTTTGCTATTTTTAATTCATTAAGTATGTTACTATGATTTAAATTGAAATCGGTGAAATTTGAACAATAAGTGCCTGAAATAATGAACCAAAAATTATAGAAAAATCGTATTCATATGTTTTTGATTTTATTTTTAGTTCTTATCCACTAAATTGAGAGAAGTTTTAAAAAATCTAGGTTGTAACGCTCGATTAGCAATGTGGAGTTATTGATGCCGAGATTTGGTAAAGCCTAAGAGTCCACTACGAGTTGCCGCATGGTCAATAGAAGGTCAAGGAAGATCCAATCAAAGAAAGTTAAAGAAACCCGTCTGCAACAACTGCATGATCGGAAGAAGGCCGATGAAGATAGGAGCACTGGGAGGTTACAGATTCATCCGAAATCAGCTGATAGGTTACTTGGACGTAAGTCTACGGACTATAAATATGTATCCCTTATGTTAGGTTTAGTTTAACTCTCGTTGAATCTATATTCGGCGCATCACTGCCCTTGTGCCCCAAGGTTATCCGGCGGGACTCGGGCTCTTAGAGCTGGGCTGCATTAGTTTGATCTCCGGCGAAGAGGTGAGTCCCGCCACCCCTGGCTTCCGTGCCAACTAGGTTAGTATCCTCACGACTACATCGGTTCGGTCCGATCTCTTGAGGAGAACAGTGAAACAACACGGTCACCAGTTGTTCTTAATGTATTTGGCTAGGTCTAAGGTTGCACCAGTTGGGTTTGATCTCTTAGATTATTGATGTGATCTGGGTTTGATAGATTGAGGCTTCATCGGTTAAGTCCGATATCTCTTGCTGTTGTATCTTTTTTCATGACGTATACTATTCATCTAAATAAAGTTTGCCCGATTCGTTGATATATTGTTCAGATCATCGTGACTAACTACTGTCTCGGTTAGGTCTAATCTAGTTATTGTGGTGATTTCCATGATATAGATCTGTTATCTGGCATGCTTTATTTATTTCTATCAGAGTAAAAGTTGATAGGTTATTTTCAATTCATCTTCATATCATGTTCATCGTCGAAGAGTGCTCGTCGGCCTATATGTACGTCCTATTTTTCTCCATCAGCCGATGGCGTGCTTGTTCGATTGGGTTAATCCGGGCTATCGGTCGTCTAGCCGATTGCACGATGCTTTGCGGCTTTATCTTTTACACCATAGTCATCGGTTTGCCAGCCGATCGGCTATGCTACTAACGTCTTTATTTTCTGATCCCTTATCAGTTGTAGTGTCAAACTGATCGGCATGCCTTGAACCCTTTTCTAAGACGTAGGGCATGCACTGGAGTTAAGCAATTCTCCCAAGCCGCACGTATTTCAGTGTGTGACCAAAAAGCACGCCAACACGCTTTTTGGCATGCCTGGTGGGACCATCTCCAACAACCTACCATGGCGGGCGAGCTCGGCAAGGGAAACGTCATCACGGGCACCATGGATGCTCTGTCCGATGAACAACGTATGGAGGTGCAGTAACATGTGGAGGAGTTTCCGAAAATCATGCCTACAGTCCTACGACATGAATCGACTGGGTCCCGTTTAGAGGGCCCCACTCTCAACGCCAATACTGACCATAGAAGGTGGTCAGCTAATGGAGAATTTCTAGGCCAGTCTATAGGAAACTGTCGACCAGACAATCCGCCAGTCGCTGGTCAGCCAATTAGGGACGCTTGCCATGACTATTTAAGGATTGATCAAGGAGGCCATCGAGGGCATAGTGGTTTGCGATGCACCGCAAGGTTCGGCGTACCTCCCCAATGACCCATTGAGATTACTGCAACACACTCAACTGGCGTTACTGCCGCAAGGCCCGATGAGGCCAGATCAGCCGAGCTCTTCACTCAGCTACGAAGGCGATAAGATGACCCAGTCATCGACCCCCTCACATAGTCCGTCCTAGGGCACAATAGGCGGGGCTGAGAAGAATGCTCGAGCACCATTCCCGACGCCTGATCTTAGGATTCCAGGGCAGGGGATGCCGCAAGTGACATACGACATCGCAAGAGATCCCCTGGCAGATGTCGTGCCGCCAAGGTGGGCACCCGATGTCATCCCTCCTGGATATCACCGAACGGCGCACTATAGAGAAACACCCTATGGTGATGCAAGGCAATACAAACATGATGTTGTTTGGTGGGATTAGTACCAATAGGCGCCAATGCCTGCTCAATTTTCGTTGCCGAGCCAGCAAGAAGACGAATGGGTGAATCGAATCATGAAGCTCATCAAAGATCACTTTGGGTTGAAGCCCAAAGAGTAGACGTACATGTACCAGCGGCCGTATCCTGAGTGGTTTGATCGAGTGTCGTTGCTGAACCAGTGCAAGGTGCCAGATTTCACCAAATTCTCAGGACAAGACTCGATCTCAACGATCGAGCACATTAGCCATTTCCTCAACCAGTGTGGGGAGGCATCGACTAACGAAGCATTGAAGGTCTGACTGTTCCCGCTATCCCTATCAGGATCGGCCTTCACGTGGTTTTATTCACTACCGGTGGACTCCATCAGAGGATGGGCGGACCTAGAGAGGAAATTTCACAAGTACTTCTTTGCCGACATCCAAGAGATAAAGCTGACCAACTTGATGTCCGTGAAACAAAGGATGAACGAGTCGGTCCCCGACTATGTATAGAGGTTCTAGGACGTACGAAGCAGATACTACAGTGTGAACCTCACTGACAGCTAGTTGGCGGAGCTAGCGTTCAAAGTACTCCTGAGCCCTATTAGGGAGAAGTTCTCATCGCACGAATTTGAAAGCCTCTCGCAACTGGTGCAAAGAGTATCGGCCCACGAGAGCCGATTTCAAGAGGCAAGGTAGGACAAGTACCAGAAGAAGGTCGCGTACACTCAAGTGTACCACTCGGACTCTGATGAGGACAGTGACTCTGATGCAGAAGTCAGGATGGTTGAGTGGTCCAAGAACAAGAAGCAGGTTGCTTGCCAGTGGATAAAATCGGCTGAGAATGAAGAGAGGTATGACTTCGATATCAACAAGACCAATAAAATATTTGACATACTGCTGAAAGAGAAGCAAATCCACCTATCGCCTGGCCATATAATACCATCTACCGAAGAACTAAATAAGAGGTACTACAAATGGCACGACTCCCGATCGCATCATACTAACGAGTGCAAGGTCTTTAGGAAGCAGATTCAGTCGGCCGCAGAGCAAGGCCGAATCAAGTTTGACGACAAAAAGCGTCCGATGAATATATATGGCCATCCATTCCTAGTCAACATGGTGCATGCACACTATGATGATAATTGGCACGCAAGGAATAGAAGACGGGCTAGCAGAAATGTCACCTCAATAATACTCATCGAAAAGTATAAGAAGAGGTCGGTAGAAAGAGAAAGTAGCGGAGACAGCCGTGGCCACTCGCGTTTCAATCCCCATTGGAATTGTGAGTTCTTCAGGCTTTGTTGGAACGAGGGGCTATGGCTACCATATATGGACGACTGCCCAGGATGCAATGGAGTACCGGGTGATCATCGGCCACATGATCAAAGAACAATGCATCAAAGGCTGTCACCCCCAAGGGTATCAGCGCTAGAAAGTCTTGGCCCCGTCGGTTCGGAAGGAGTCGACCCGACAGCCGAAGACGACGAAGACACCATAAGAAATTGAACTGCAAGTGCCTGAAATAATGAACCAAAATTTATAGAAAAATTATATTCATATTTTTGAGTCTATTTTAGTTATTATCCACTAAATTTAAAGAAAATTTGAAAATCTATGTTGCAACACTCTTTTTTGGGGGGGGGGGTTCACACGACACCTAGATTTGAACTTGGGATAAAGGATTCGTAGTCCCCCGCCTTACCGCTTGGCCATGCCACCAAATCCGATATAAAATCGAGAAAAATCTTATTCACCCACATCGGCAAAATAGAGCTTAACAATTTTTTAATTCTAAAAAACAAATAAAGTCTAAAAATATGAAATCTATCATGGTGTTATGATATGATATGTAGATGCTATGATACAAATTTAAAATGTTTGACGAAAGTTGTCACGTACGATGTTTAAAAACCGAAGATTTTTTGAGTACAAATTAAGATTTAAAGAAAGAATAGGTTGGATTTAAATGCAAATCGAACGTTAAATCTTCTTTTGAACTTTTATTTTCTCTACAATTAAAATACAACATATCTTATCTCATGAGAAAATTTGGTATTTTCTAGATTAGTTAGCTATTTTTAATTAATTAATTGTGTTTTAGGATTTAAATTTAAACATGTCAATTTTGAAACGTAAGTACATGAAATAATAAACTAAATTGTCTGAAAAAAAATCATATTTATGTTTTTTATTCTATTTTTAGGTATTACCAACTAAATATGAAAATATTTCACAAAATTTTCCAAGTAAAAAAATGAAAAACAATTTTTTTAAAATAAAAAATAAAAAATACGTAACGAGTGTCAAATTTTAGGCACCACGCGGCGTCACGCTCGTAAGGTGTTCGGCCAAATGTGCTTTTACGGAGATCCACCTCGTGCTACACTTTTTATTTTCAGTTTTTCTGTTTACCCTGTACCAAATTTTGGGTACTTGGCAAACGTCCATCACACCACCATTATACTATTTTTAGCTGAGTGCCAAATTTAATACTGGGTGAAGTGTTTGCCGAGTGTCCTATGAAAATTACTCGACGGATCTCTATTCATCGATAGCGGGTTCACTAAGTGTAATATTTGATGAACCCTTCACCGAGTATTTTTGAAGTTCACCGACGAACCGTTTTTTTTCCCGTAGTGGCTTGAGAAGTACGGTAGTTTTGCTTCCATGTTTGGAACACGTACTATCTAATTAAATTTATAGCAAGTTTCATATTTCCCACTGTATCTTGGGAAGGCATATATATGTTTGATTTTGGGATGAACAAGAACAAAAGATGAACACAGATTTGAGAACAAGCAATTTTTTTGATCATTTTCGGTACATATTTATAGCAATACAAGGGGTGGAAGTTCCTTTCGAGCCGTCATGTTCTTTCATTTTTGTCGCATCCCCTGACGAAGCATTGCGCCGCCTGGGCACCGTCGCAGCGCTTCAGTGCAGCGCTTTGCTGCTTGTGAGATTAACTGCAACACTCCCCCTTAATCGAACTTATAATAAAGATTAATATATGTTTTTATTCCTCCAAAAACCCTATGAGAAAAATAGGAGGGAATATGATATGTTGTTAAAACTCCTTTAAACCCCGTAGGGAAAATGAGGTGAAAATGATACAACATATAATTTGTACTTTAGTATACCGTATATTTGTATTCCTTTATAAAAACCCTTTTAGGGAAAAATAGGAATATGGTATACATATAATATTGTGTAGATATTACCTCATTAAAAACTTTTATGAGAAAGTATATAAAAACTCATAAAAAAAGAGTATAATATAATGTGTATATACAGGTTAATTATTCAAGGAGATACTCCCCCTGATGCTTGCAAATCTCTGAAACGTCTCATACCAATACCATGAACATATTTTTAAAATGTGGATGCTGGTAAAGACTTTGTGAATAAATCTGCGAGATTATCACATGATTTAATTTGCAAGACATTTATTTCACCGTTTTGTTGTAATTCATGCGGGTAAAATAATTTAGGAGTAATGTGCTTAGTGATATTGCTCTTTATGTAACCTGTCTGCATTTATGCTACACAAGCTGCATTATCTTCATAGATAATTATTGGTGATTCAATGGAACCAATACTACAAGATTTTTGTATGTGGTTGATCATTCTACGAAGCCATACACACTCACGTGAAGCTTCATATAGCGAAATTATTTTAAAATGATTAGTGGATGTAGCTACTAGTGTCTGTTTTGTAGACTTCCAAGATATAGCTGTTCCACCATGTAAGAATACAAACCCTGTTTGAGATCTGGCATTATGGGGATCTGATAGATAGCCAGCATCTGTATATCCAATAATATTTGGATATTGGTTTCTTTGGTAGAATAGTCCAAGATCTTTGGTACCTTGGAGATATCTAAAGATATTTTTGACTCCGGTCCAATGTCGTTTGGTTGGAGCAGCGCTATGCCTAGCTAGTAAATTAACTGCAAATGCGATATCAGGCCTGGTGCAATTTGCAAGATACATAAGCGCTCCAACAACACTGAGATATGGAACCTCCGATCCAAGTGTCTCCTCTTGTGCTTCCCGTGGTCTAAATGTCCTTCTCAATATCTAGAGATCGGACGACCACAATTGTTTTAGATGGATATGCTTTGTCCATATTGAATTTCTCCAATATTTTCTGGACATAAGTGGTTTGATGTATTAAAATACCTGATGAAAGGTGTTCAAGTTGAAGACCTAAACAAAATCTGGTTTTACCCAAATCCTTCATCTCGAATTCCGTCTTTAAATGATTGTGAGCTTCGTCTATATCGTTAGTATTGCCGATAATATTTAAATCATCAACATATACAGATATAATGCAAAAACCTGTTGAAGATTTCTCGACGAATACACATGGGAAATCCTCATTGTTTGAGTATCCCTTTTGTATAAGGAACTCACTCAGTCGATTGTACCACATTCTCCCCGACTGTTTTAAGCCGTATAAAGACTTGTTGAGTTTTACACAATACAAGTTGCGATTTGAATTTAGATTCGGAATTTGGATTCCATCGGGAACCTTCATATATATGTCTGAATCAAGTGACCTATATAAATATGCAGTCACTACATCCATTAACTGCATAGATAAATTATATTGTACTGCCATTGATAAAAGATATCGAAATGTGATTCCACTCATTACTGGAGAGTATGTTTCATTGAAATCAATGCGGGTCTCTGGGTGAACCCTTGTGCTACAAGCCTTGCTTTATATCTCACCACCTCGTTGTTTTCATTTCGTTTTCGAACGAAAACCCATTTGAATCCCATAGGAAAGGTTTTTGGAGGTGTAGGTATTACTTTTGAGAATACCTCTCTTTTCCTAAGCGAGGCTATCTCCGCTTGAATTGCATCCTTCCATTGTGTCCAGTCCGAGCATTGTTTACACTCTGCCATGGTCTTAGGATCTGGATCATTTTGAAGGTTTTGTGCAATAGTGTTGGAGAAATATGTGTCGACAATTGTAGTCTTTCTATCGTATGATTCTCCAGAATTTACATAATTGGTGGAAATTTCTTATACCCTTTGTGACTCTTCTAAGTTTCCCAATGAGTTAGGGTTTTTCGATGTTCCAGCATCATATATTGAAGGTATTATAGAGCTGGATTTTTGTACATTTACTAAGTGTCCATCAACTGAAGGTTGATTTTCTTCGGATGTTTTATCCTTTGATATTCTTTGGTGCTTGCAAGCTTGTTGATCCTCTTGAATGGCCTTTCCCTTTTTCCTTTTATTTTGGACAAGAGATTGCATACTCCCCCTGTTATTTTGAACAGGTGGATGAGTAGATTTAGCTGGTATATCTACTCTTGCAGGCACATTTTTAGTATGATTATATGATTTTGTGACACCTTTGTAATCAGTAAATGCATCTGACATGTTATTTGCATTGTTTTGCAAATTAATGATTTTCTGAACTTGTGTTTCAGATTCTTGAGTACATGGATCTGAGGCGAAAATGCCTTGGACATTCCAATTGATTTCCTGGCATTGATAGTGGTAATGTAAATCTCCTCCTAATGCCGGGAAATGTTCCTCATTGAATATACAATCAGCATACCGGGCCGTAAAAAGATCCCCTATAAGGAGTTCGAGATACTTTATGATAGACGGAGATTGGTATCCCACATAGATCCCTAATTTCCTGTGTAGACCCATTGATGTACGCTGTGGTGGTGAGACTGGTATGTATGTAGCGCATCCAAACTTACACAGATGGGAAATATTTGGTGTATTTCCACGTACTAATTGTAGAGGAGAATTTGTGTAATATGCAGTAGGTCGTAATTGGATTAAATCTGCAGCGTGTAAAACCGCATGATCCCAACAAGATGTTGGTAGATTACAATTCTGTAATAATGGTCTGGCAATGAGTTTGAACCTCTTGATTAGAGATTCTGCTAAGCCATTTTGAGTATGAACATATGAGACAGAATGTTGTACTTGAATTCCAAGGGCCATGCAATAATCATTGAAGGCTCGTGAGGAGAATTCTGCAGCATTGTACATTCGAATTGATTGAATTCGATGTTCTGGATAGTTAGTTCTCAACCTAATAATTTGTGCAATTAATTTTGCAAATGCATGGTTCCGTGTGGATAATAAACACACATGAGACCATCGTGTAGATGCGTCTATTAAAACCATGAAATATCGAAATGGGCCAGTTAAAGGTTGAATCGAACCACATATATCTACTTGAATGCGTTCAAGAAATTTGAGTGGTTCGACATGAACTTTAAGTTTTGATGGTCTTAGTATCAGTTTTCCTGTAGCATATGCGGTGTGGATAAAATCTAATGTTTGAGGAAATTTAGCATTATTTAAATCATGACCATTAGAATTGTTTATGATTTCACGCATCATCCTGATACCAGGATGACCAAGGCGATCATGCCAATTTTGGAATGCATTGACATTCTGAAAAATAACTTTGTATGCAACATTTGTTACGGGTTGAATGTATGTGTAGTACAATCCGGAGGTGAAGGAAGGAATTTTTTCAAGTATTTGTTTGCCATATCCATCAAATTTGGTTAAGAGAAGACATTCCTCTTTATTGTCACTATGGGTTTCTATATGGAAACCATTTTGACGGATATCTCTATAACTTAGTAAGGTACGAGTTGAATCGAGATATAGTAATGCATCCTCGATTGTAACTTGAGTACCCATAGGTAGGGTAATTATGGCACGACCTGAGCCAATAATTATTGCGTCTTGTCTAGCAATTGTCAAAACATTTCCTTGTCTCTTAGTGAGAGTTTAGAAATATTTTGTTTCCCTAAGTATAGAATTTGTGGTGCCACTATCCACAAGGCATATTTCATCTTTCATTGGATTGTTTCTCGTAGAAAATCTATATATATATGAAATAATAGATAAATTTCAGTAAATATATAGGGTACAGACAAATATCACTAATTTACATAACATACTTGGTTATACATTATTACAATGTTTTGAACGGACGAATATAAATATTTAGGACAACAAGAGTATTCTTTTAAAGAAAATCTCCAAATATGTCTTGTGAAGCGAATGCGACGAGCATGTTATCTTTGGCAGGCTCTTCTTCCTTCTGGAGATCCTTGCTGTTACTTGGTTCTGTTGGAACATGTTGTGAACAACTGGCCTCCTTTGTAGTATCCAGTTGGATATTGAAGCGCGCTTCATATTGTTGTCCTCGAGTAGCTTGAGAGCTTCCCATGGATTTTTGATAGAGATCAATTAAATGCTTTGGGGTGCGACATTTTTTGGTAATGTGATTGTAGCAACCACATTTTTTACACATAATTGTTTTGTCAAACTTTGGTTTGACAATGTTTTTCCCCTTGTTTTGCACTTGTGGTTTTTGCTTCTTGTTATTACGTTTATTATTTCCATTGAAGTTTGATGATTTTCTTTTGAAATGGCCACCAAACTTATTTTTATTTTGATCATATGCATTTACTTCGGGTAAAGGTGCGGCCCCAATAGGGCGCTGGTGATGATTTTTCAATAGGAGTTCATCATGTTTTTCAGCCTGAGTTAATACATGAATAAGATCAGAATAAAGTTGGAAATTTCTAGCACGATATTGTTGCTGTAAGATCCTATCAGCAGGTAACATTGTAGATAGAGTTTTTTCTATCTTGTCCGCTTCTATAGGTTCTCTTTCACAAAAACATAATCTAGAGCAAATCTTATGAATAGCATGGTTGTATTCATCGATTGTTTTGAAATCTTGTAGTCTAAGATGATTCCAATCATGAATTGCACCTGGCAATAATGTTGCTTTTTGCTGATCATATCTCCGTTTAAGAGTTTTCTACAAAATATTAGGATCTTCTTCCAAAACATACTCAGTTTTGAGATCGGATATGGCTCCTAATTAAATACAAGGCAGTGTATTTTAATTTATCTCTTAACGGTGGGACCCCTTGCTGTGGGTCTTGTATCGTCGCTAATATTCCACGGTATGTAAGGCTAACCTTGACGTCCGTTTCCCATGTTGGATAATTGTGACCGTCAAGAGCTAATATTTCGAACTCTTTGGTGGTCATTTTGCCTACATGGAATTGAGCCATGATTAATGATCATGGTGTTGTTGTAAATAATGATGCAAAATATAAAAAACTTCGAAAATAAAATAATAACCTTAACATGTAACACAAATAAAAGATAGTCACCAAATAAAATTCGGTGTAGATCTCATATGATTTAGGAAGACATAATCTGCCGTATGGTCAGTAGATGTCAAAATTCCCAATATTTGTATTTAATAAATATAAAGACATATTTTTTGAAGGTAGTCATTCTGTTTATAACAAAATGTAGACCTTAAAGTATAAAATGGATAATCTGCTGGTATGCAGTGGATCCTAAAGTGATAATATTGTATGTCTTTAAAATTGAAGGTGATGATTTTATTTATTTTGCATTAGTAATTCCTGTTTGAATTTTAAGTATTTGGATATGACATGTATTTATACTTAAAATGTAGTGAGGAATTTAAAGTATGCTATAAAATGACATAAAGTAAATACTATGCATGACATAACATGACATTTTATTATATAAACAACACATTTACAATAACACAAGTGACACTTTTACAAACACATAGTACACTGAGGTGACTATATATTTCGGGGTACATTTGGTCTAGAACCCAAGTTTGGTAGGATCCCATGATCCCGATAGTCTTGGTTTCTTGATTGCTGCATTTGGTATCCTCTGAAGAAAATGTTTGTAAGATAGCGGTGATGATGGAGTTGGAGATGGCAGCTTGTCCTCTTTAATTGGAACATTGATGTCTATTAGAAATTTTAATTTCCTTCGACTTGTACTGCTTTCTCCTATATTCTCACATTTTTCCAGAAGTCTGGTAACTTTGGGCTGTAAATATGCTAATGAAATTGGTTCAGCCGGAGTCTCCATTTCTTCTGAAAAATTTCTTGTGCTACCTCTCGTGTACACGTTGCATTTTTCTTTCTCATCTCCTTTTTCTGTGGAAAAGTAGCAGCCTTTTCCCACCGGGATGCACAAGGCAGAGCCACAGCGGGAGCGGGAGCCAAAACCACAGTGTGAGGGCCGCACAGGGCAGCCACCGCCGCCGCCTGGCTGCTCAGGGGCTCCCCGGCCTGAGCGCGTGGGGGCCTGGCCGCGGGGGGCGGGCGGGGTTGCCGCCTGAGCGGGCACGGCTACCGCCGCCGCTGCCAAAGCGCGTGTGGCTGCCGCCGCCTGGGCGTGCTCGGCCACCGCCGCCTGGGAGCGTGGGGGCTCGGACGCCGAGGTGTGCGCGGGCGAGGCGGCCTGGGGACACGGCGGCGAAGCGGCCTCGGAGCGCGCTTGCGCGGCTACCTAGGGGCGCGGCGGCGAGGCGGCCGCCGGGGCAGGCGGGGGCGCCGACGGGGCGGCGCGGCTGCCGGGGCACGCGGGGGCACCGACGGGGCGGCGCGGCGTAGCGTGGCCGCCGGGGCGCGTGGGGGCGCCGGCTGGGCGGTGCGTCGTGGCGCCGGAGCTCCGCGGCGGTGGCGACGATGCCATGTGTTGTTCCTATTGAAGGTCCTGTAGATCTGGTAAGTGTGGATAAAAATCACTTCTTCCATCTTACCGTGTGATTTCTTGTCTGTTCTTCCTCTGTTCTTGCTCTTTGAAGAGCAAAGTGTTGATAACGTGTTTGATTTTGGGATGAACAAGAACAAAAGATGAACACAGATTTGAGAACAAGCAATTTTATTGATCATTTTCGGTACATATTTATAGCAATACAAGAAGTGACAGTTCCTTCCGAGCCGTCGCGTTCTTTCATTTCCGTCGCATCCGCTGACGAAGCATCGCGCCGCCTGAGCGCCATCGCAACGCTTCGGCGCAGCGCTTCGGCGCAGCGCTTCACTGCTTGTGAGATTAACTGCAACAATATATTCGTTAACAAATGTCGTAGAATTCAAGTTAATTAGTTGGCAAGTGGCACTCATTTATGTCTGAACAATTAAACTACGTCATCAACTCAAGCTGATGACTGATCACATCTCGTTAATTCATACTAAGTAAAACCTCCACGCCATTGGCTATGGACTTTTGTACCACTTGACAATCATTTACATATATCCTAGCTACTATACTACATGCCGCATGTAACATGCGTGCTGCAGGATCATAGAAAGCTACTTAAGTCTTATATCCATTATTGTTTTTAAGTGGCCAAATATATACACAAAATATTGTGATGGAACAAAACTCAACACAGGCAAGTTACTTTCATTAGGAAATTAAAACGTGTGAACAAAAGCCATAGATATGCTTATATATGAACTTGATTTGGCCATTTACAAACAGCATATAGACAACACATTTCCACAGATCTCCCTAGTTTGAGATAGGATGGACGGTTGATTTTATCAATTCATGATAGATAGATGATGTGTACCTCTAATTTTAAAGACACGGGCGAGACAAAGATACGTCCGTGAAAAACTCAAAATCAAAGCTTTTAAAAATATCTTACCATATGTCAATTTCAGCGAACGAAGAGGTTTGATAATTTGATTTTGACATTACTAAAAAGTTGATTTTGATTTTTTATTAATGTAATACACATGTCATTACCTTAGATATATAATACTACACGTACGTTATTATTACGCATGACGATGTAATCAAGAAATCATTTTCCTGATCAAAGCGATGGTTGTTCCGGCTTGCTGGGAAATCTTTTTGATCGATCAAACGTTTCGTGCAATGCATCCGTGACAGTACCTATACAAAGTACGCGCAGTACTGTTTACCGCAGGTCAAATTGACAGTAATAAGAAGTCCATTTTTATGCTAGTTATTAAACTACCCTGCGTTTTTTCACGCATGAAAAAGAATAATATTTCCGTCGTTATAACGTTGTTCAGAGCGAATTAATAAATGTCGCCTTATAATGAACATGTGTTTTTACACGAGTTTTTGATTTGCTTACACATACTAATGTATTCATGTACGCTAGAGATTTGTGTCTACTAAGTATAGAACGATTTATCTATAGAGACCTATATCCCTCTATCGATCATTGGATAGTCGACAAGATTTTTTCCTATTAACCAACCAACAGTCGACAGATGCTAACATGCATGCGTGAGCAGATCTACTAGAGCAACTCCAACACTAGCTCTCAAATCAGGGTTATACTTTTGATTTAAGGGTTTCCCTATTTTTGAAAGACCTATTTTGTTGAGTTCAACTCTAGCAGTGGCTTTCAAAACAGACCCTATTTTTATTTTTCACCATTTCTTCACATGCTATACACATGTTTTGACAAAAACACGGTACCTAATAAATTATTTATTGTTTAATAATGAATGACTATATTTAAAATTTTAAATATAAATACAAATATTCAAATTTAAATATAGGAACATAATCATTTGTATTTAAATATTAAATTTTTTAAATATAAATACAAATATTCAAATTTAAATATAGGAACATAATCATCTATCATATTTAAATATTCAATTTTTTAAATGCAAATAAAAATATTCAAATTTAAATATAGGAACATAATCATCTATTGTATTTAAATATTCAAATTTTTAAATGTAAATACAAATATTGAAATTTAAATATAGGAACATAGTCATCTATCATATTTAAATATTCAAATTTTAAATGCAAATACAAATATTCAAATTTAAATAAGTGGGAAATATGTGCACGGGAGCACGCACGACCACGTGGCGCAAATGAGAGCCAGGATAGGGGCCCCTGGGGATGAGGACCTGGTGGCCAATTTTAAGAGTTCTCCTATTTTTAAGAGTTGAGTAAGAAGCTCGATTTTTCTCGTAAAATATCAAAAATAAATTTAAAGGTTTAAATAGAGGCGTTGTTGGAGTTGAGCATGCGCAGCAAGCATGGGAAGCACGGGCACCGGACGGCGAGCATGAGAGAGTCCATAGGTAGAGCGCATCATCTTCTACCCCTAAAAGGATGAGTTGGTGGTGATGGTGCATCCTACACATGTACGCACCACCCTTCACCTACCCAACGCTTCCTCCTCACTACTACAAAGCGATACTGTAGCGGCGGGCAAAACCGACCTGTAGTGGCGGGCATCCAGTCCGCCACTGCTCTAACGCCACTGCTATCCCTGGTTAGCAGTGGCGGGCAGAGTGCCCGCCACCGCTGTGTCAACAGCAGTGGCGGGCAGATGAGGTCAGCGCGCCCGCCACCACTATGTCAATAGCAATAACGGGCGCGCTGACCTCATCTGCCCGCCACTACTGTTAACAATAGCAGTGGCGTGCAGATGATGTCAGCGCGCCCGCCACCACTATGTCAACAGCAGTAACGGGAGCGCTGACCTCATATGCCCGCCACTGCTGTGTATAACCCATAACACAGAATGTTGTGATCCATAATTCACAGTCCCACAAACCAAAACACAGAAATTATATGCTTCACACAGCCATCCACATACACAGCAGCAAAACATCCACATATCAACATACACATCCACAACAGCAACACATCAACACAACAACCATCCATCTCATCAATTTACAAAAATTTACAAAGTTTACATTATATGCTTCACACAACCATGTACATACACAGCAACAACAACAACAACACATCTCATCAATTTACAAATTTACATTTCATCACACATCAAGTCTAAAAAGTTTACATCTATCAAAATTTCAAAATTAACCATTGTTTCACAAATACATGCTCATGCGGTTTATGTTTTCTTGGAAGACCAACTCATATCTTGGTTTGCCTTTTCATTCTTCCGGCCCAATCATACAGAGTTGGATGCTTGGCCACTTCACTCTCAGGATCGAACAATGCTCCAAGCTCATGAAGAATCTCATGCATCGTGAAGCAGCACATCCTTGATACGATTTCGTACATTTGTGATTTTGAGAGTTGGCTCTTCTGGGCAACGGTTGATGGACCTGACGCCTGCATACGTAACATATAAGTACATACGCTACAAGTTATATTAGATTAACACACAAGAAATCAACTTACTTCTTTAGTATCCTCAGATACTGTCCGCCCAAACTTTCCTAAGTTATTGCTCATGAAATCACAAGTATAATAGCCGCAATGCACGGAACTAAGAGATTGTTTGTGACACTTCAAAATAGACAAAGTTAGAACGATATATAGTTTGGCTTTATCAATTGAATTAAGAAATTTAAAAATATAATATTACCGGATAGTTGGTTCTGATAAGCATATCTTTCGGCCTCTGTGGATCATGTGGGCCACCTAACTTTTCCACGTAGTATTTGTATGCACTCTGAATAACATTTAATATATCTTGATATTCTTTTTTGGGTTTGTCGAGCGAGTCGAGCACATAAACCCTTGAGCTCTTTGGGTATATCAGAAGTGCAATCCAATGATCACTATCGAAAGAAGTAATATATGATTATGTTAGTTTCATAATCGATAAAACGTGATTAAGTGGATATAGTGGGTATACTTACTTAAAGTTATATGCCCCACTTATCATTTCTCTGTCCTTCCATTGATCCATGCACCGCGCAATATACAATGCGGCACTACTCCTTTTCTTCTTCTTAAGTGTGTCTTCGTCTTTATTGAACATCTTTCTTTGAATTTTTTTCTTACCCACAGTCCAGTACTTGCTATCGTTCTGGTTTAGTGTCAGGTTCAACGCACTTTGGCTTATGAATGACAGGTTCAAGTACCCATAAATATTAGACTTGTCACAAATTGAATTACAACTACATATGTTTTTGAAACAATAGTCAATATAAGACATTATTTATTTTTGCTTTGTATTGACAAAGTATAAAGTACTTACATGCACCAGAGCATCATACTTGTGATGTCGGTTCGCTTCAGACGAAACATCCGATGGAAGTCGTCGAAAAATGGTGCAAGCTTAAACTCTGGGCAGTTGAATATTTCTTATGGAACCTTCAGTTCTATTTGTGTTACTCCTAACGAAGACGCTTCGAGGTACCAGTCATGAAATGTTTTCATCATCCAAGGCATACTCTTAAGTACTCCTTGGGATAATAATGGTTTGCCTGGTTCGTATTCGATATAATCCTCGTCTCCGTAGGTCCATTTATCAACAGAAAGTGAGCCCACATGCTTTTGTACTGGAGCCTTTATGGGAGCCGCTTCGGGCGTAGAACGTGTTTGCCCCATAGTAGTAAAAAATTTATGCATCTCAGATTTCGGCACAGAACACTGCCCAGATTGAACAATATATTGCCTCTTCACTCTGACGAGAAGCATATTGTGCGGCAGCTTCAGTAAATTCAGTTACTCTGTTAAAATATGCCACCACATCTCCGTCGTTGGACGAGTACATCTAGGACCTATGCTCCATCTAAAACATATATTATTTGAAAAAATATTAATAAATTCATTATTGTTAATTTTAGTAATTTACAAATTGAAAATATATTGATTTATTATCGCTCATAACAACATTAATTAAAAATGCTTTAATTCAAACTATTTATTAAGCAGAAAAAAATTATTAAATAAATTAACTATATTGGTTTCTCTCTCTCCAAACAACATAACTCTAGATCTATAATCATAAATAAAATTAAAAAAGAGATTAAAATGACGTAAATCAATATACAAGTGATGAATAATTGTGAGGAGGGTGATATTTGTTCATTTGGGAGAAGGAAACACTGTAAATGGAAGATTATTTGAAAATTTCTATTCACAAACCCTAAATTAGTAAAACGCTAATAACTCATTGTATACATGATTAAATACAAAATAAATGTGAGATTCGGCATGGATTTACCTCCTAGAATGAAATCATTCAAAAGAAATGAAAACAACGCCTCCCTCCTCTTTATCTAGATTTTTGTCGTCATTGTACAGACAAAATTAAATGCGAACTCCCGTAGAGCTCGGGGAGGAAGAAGCTGCGCATTTATAGCTAGAATAGTAGTGGCGGTCGCAAGTGATGTCATCAATAGTTTAGTGGCGGTCAGCTTAGCAGTGGCGGGCAGCACCAGCGCCCGCCACTGCTATTGGTAAAATAGTGGCGGTCCGGGATAACATCAGCACCGACCGCCACTACTTTACCAATAGTAGTGGCGGGCGCTGGTGCTACCGTCAGCACCAGCAACTGTAGTGGCGGGCATCTAATGGCCCACCACTATAGTGGTTTTTCCCAACGCCACTACAGTGCCGGTTTGTAGTAGTGCCTCCCCTCCACTTTGCACAGCACCACGCCCGCTACAGTACACCGTGTTCGGCGTGGTTAGGGCCGCGCTCGAGGCCATCGACTTCCGCGCGCACGCAGGCATGCACCCATGCCTTGGAGCCGTCGACCACATCTGCTTCCACCCTCTTACCCAGGGTTACCTCCACCACATCGCCGCGCGCCCTCGCCGGAGCTGTGGCCGCCGACATGGGAGACAAGCTCCAAGGTTGCTCCCTGATCCACTTCTCTTCTCCTTCCGATCCCTCCCAAGGTTAGATTCTAAAGGCGAACTTGACGTAGTGCCGACGTTTCTATACGGTGCGACTCACTGGGAGGGAGAACGCTGGCCTCCATCAAGAGGCAGCTCGGCTACTTCAAGCCAAACTCCTCCGATGATCAATGGCGGGGAGCACCGGAGGAGGGCAACTTGCCTATCACCCCGGACGCCGGCCTGGAGAGGTCACCGAGATCCAAGGGCATGGTGCAGCTTCCCTGTCACGTCCTTCACTGGCAACGACGAGCTCTGCGGCGCGCCGCTACCACGGTCGTCATCGTGCAGAGCCCCGCGGCGGCTGCGGCTACTTGGTGCTGAGGTGTCCATCATCGTGGCAGCCATCGCCGTCGTCTCAGCCACGGTATGCGTGGTGCTGCTGTACATAATGCTTCGGATGTGGAGCAACTAGAGGGCGGTCTCCGTGTCGATCTCCGACGGTGAGGAGTCGACGGCCTCAACTGCGGCGCACGGCAAGGCGGCCAAATGGGGAGCCTAAGATGGGAAGTACTGGAAGGTTGGCTCGGTGACATCGGCTGCCGAAGGGAAGCACAACTCGACGTCGTCGGAGACCAGCGTGCTGCACAGGAAGCCGACGCGCGCCGTGAACTCCAAGAGCTAGCTAGAGGTGGACTGAATGCCACCGCTGCCCCGCCATGATCGACGGATCGCCTTAAGCTCGTCTCCTTGTTGTTTCTTGCCCTTGCATTGTTCTTGCCATGTGTAATGTGTTCTTGCTTGCTCTGAATTCAGAAACAAGAATTGATCTGCGAAGCAATTAGCCAATTAGTTGGGAAGAGCTAGGTTGTTGAGTAGAACAGCTTGGTTTTCTTCAGTGTTTTTTATGGGTTGCTATGTTAACATTCTATTTTGTGAGTACCTAGGGCTACGTATGAAAGACTAATGTATTTGGTATATGTCGGTGTATAAGGGTTTGGGGTTTAGAATTTATGATCAAATTTTTAATTAGTAGCAAAAACAAACCTTGAAAAATAATAGACCAAGGATCAAACCTGCTCAAAGTTGAGTTGTAGGGGGGCAATATGTATACTCTTCAAAGTTGCTTTAGAAATTAATTTCAAGCATATATAACCCTGGCTGTTCTTTCTCAAGACATATTTGAAAAGAGGTTATTTGAAGCATATATAACAACTTAATTTCCTACGCAATTTCAGAAAGAAAAAAAACTACTATAGATGATCCTTGTCAGGTATCTCAAAGCAATTGGCCCTTGTGTGTTCTGCCATCTGCTCAAAACTCAAGCACCTGACAAAACACATACATGAATGCAGCTCACATGGCAAGCATATATAGAAAGGCTACTGCTCTCCCAGTGGCTAGCATTTCAATAGCACAGTTGAGTTGCATGCTCTATCCATCAGCTAAATTATTCCATGGCTAATTGGCTACTGCTCTTTTTCTGATTGTTACCAGTAATTCCATGGCTACTTTCTGATGGATCTTGCAGGGTCAATCAGGCCATATCTCTACCATTTGATCTCACACAGCTTTTCTCCTGCCTGCAGAAACCCAGCTTAATTTCAGCTGGCTCAATCTCATTTGCATCTTCTGTCTCCTGGATATGCATTGAGCCAATGTTCCTTTGTACTTTTAATTGTCACATCCCCCTAGATACTAATTAATTAGTGCATATAAACCACTCCCATTTTACACTAACCAGGTTAGTCGCAACTGAGAAACCAAGGGTTGGTTTCGGTGTTTTGTGATGAGTGATTGACTGGATTTTACCCTCTGTTCGAAGGGTACCTCCGGAGGGGCTTCGGAGGTGGTACCTCCGAAGGGTGTTCGGAGGTGTGTCACCGGAGTGTGTTCGGTGTTTGCTTGCTGCAGCTGTGCAGCGGAGTGTGGCTGTCGGAGGGGTCCGGCAGTACACGTTGACAGGGTTCGTACCGATGGCTTCGGTACTTTGGGCGGTACACCGGAGTGTGTACCGGAGGTTGTTAACCCGGAGAGGTCTCCGGAGTACTGGATACACTTGTCTGTTTGTCTGTGGTGCGCAGGGACTTCAGAGGCGACGGACAGGGTTCGAGCCAGGTGAACCTGGGTCAAGCGGGAGGCTTGATGCCAGGGGAGCGGGGAGCTCCGTCACGGTGGCTGCGAAGGTGGTCCGGGTCGGTCCTCGGGTCGAGGCGTGCCAGGTGAAGGCAGAGAGTGCGGAGCGTGGCTCCGGCTGAAGGTACTCCGAGACAAGTCCTCGGAGGTGAGGCACTTCGAAGGTACTCCGAACGGAGTGACTTCGGAGTTGGTGGACCAAGTCCTCTGCGGAGGCAAGGGATTCGAAGTGTGCTCCGGAGGGAGACACTCGAAGGTACCCGACGAAGGTCTCAGAAGTCGAGGCGCATCGAAGGCATGGTCCGGGTGAGGCTTGTCGAGGAAGTGTGCTCGGGGAGAGGCACTGCGACGAAGTGCTCATGGAATGCTTCATGCGGAGGCCTTGGACGAAGGAGGGACTTCGAAGGGTGGTACTCCGAAGGTGGGGCTTCGGAGTGAGGATGACTTGTGGTGCTTCGGCCATGCATGGCTTCGGTACACGGACGGACGGTGGTTGAGCTCGAAGTAGCTGCGAAGCCGTGGAGGTCCACTCCGGAGGTGGTGGTGCGAAGGCCCAAGGGCTTTGACGGCTTCGGCTTAAAACCGTCACTGTATCGAAGGACTTCTTCGGCGGAGCGAAGGCCAACAGGCTGCAGGCTTCTCGCCGAAGCTACCGCACCCTCCGGTGCGAAGGGAGGTTCCAGAAGTCAACTCTGTAAAGGCTGACACTGTCTGTTCTGAAAAAGGCTGACACTGTCCCCTCTGCAGCTGACAGAGAAGCCTCCAAAATAAAGGTGGACTACCTTTTGTACCCCTTAGTTCTGTAGAGACAAAATGGATGTAAACCCTAGGGGTAAAGTAGTCACTTCCTTAGGATGAAGCCGTGGGCTATAAATATGGGGGCTCGGTAGGTAACATTTAACACTTTGAACATTTACTGTTGAGCTCCTATAGACAGACCTCGCTGTATTCATTCTGAGTTCAATTTATTTCAGTGTTCCTTGTTCAAGCAGCGAAGCCCTGCTTCTTTGTGCTTTTGCTTGAGCTCGCGTTGCATACCTCGCTAGTTTTTAGTTCACCGGAGCCTGGCTTGGCGAAGGGTGTTTTTATCGCGAAGTGTGCTTTACAGTGTGCTGTCGCTCTGTGTAACACGAGGCAAGACCTCGCTGCTTACTAGCGAAGCCCTGTTCTTTCCCGTTGTGCTTCTTGTGTCGAAGCCCTTAGCGTAGTCCTTTTGCGTGTGCGTGTAGACCTTCGGGTACGAAGCCCAGCACCCGTTGCTGTCGCCAAGTACTTGGTCGAAGTCCTCAGAGGGCTGTCCACTCTTGCGAAGGGTGAAGTGCGAAGTCTGTTCAAAGCACCCTGTGTGCGGAGCCTGCACCGACTTAGCAGAGTTGGTTTTTGAGGGTTGTAAGTGGAGCGAAGTCTTCTTGGCTTCGAACGATTGCTCCTCCGAAGCCTGTGTTCGAAGGTGTCGAAGTACCTCCGAACCAGACCTTCGAAGGTAGTGTTCGAAGCCTGTTCCGCAGAAGACAGAACAGAACCGAAGGCTAAGTTTTTAGCCCGAAATTTTAAAAGCTCCCATTCACCCCCCCTCTGGTCGCCGGTTCCGGTCCAACAATTGGTATCAGAGCAGGTTAAGATCACCAGTTGACCTTAACCGGTTTTGTGATCTGTTGGCGATATGGATAGAGGCAGTAAAATTCCTCTGTTCGATGGGACAGATTTTGCATACTGGAAGGTGCGCATGGAGGCTTACTTGTTAAGCCAAGGAAATGCAATTTGGGAGATTGTGGACTCACAATACTCCATCCCTGATACCCGCACCACTCAAACTGAAAAAGATCAGTATATTGCCAACTCGAAGGCAAGGAACATACTGTTCATTGGTTTGAGTCGGAGTGAGTTTGATAGGGTGCAGCACCTTAGGACTGCTAGGGAAATTTGGACAACACTCACTGTCTTTCATGAGGGCTCTGCTCAGATTAAGGCCAGGCGCCAAAGCACCTACAATCAACAGTATCAGCTGTTTGTGCAGGCACCTGGTGAATCTATAGATGCCATGTTTTCTCGCTTTGACGCGATAGTGAGTAACTTGCGATCCAACGGGACGCTTGCTTACAGTGATCACGATAGGGCTATCAAGCTTCTCTATGCTCTTGATCGTAGCATATGGGAAGTGAAGATATCCAGCATTGAGGAGTCCACAGGCTATGACACTCTAACCTGTGATGAACTCTTTAGCAAGCTGAAGTCCACAGAGATTGCCAAGGCATCTCTTGCTGTGCACAGAAGCTCTTTGCCACAGCCATTGGCATTGGTTTCTAGCACTAGCCGTGGCACCACTGCAGAACCAAGCACATCAGGCACTTGTGTTCTTGCAGATGGTTTTGCTCTGTCCTCCCTGGTCTCCGTCACAAAGGAGCAGGTGGATACTCTAGCAGATGATGAGCTTGCTCTCATTGCCCGGAGGTTCACCCGCTTTCATCATGAGAGACGGGATCAGAGGAGAAGTGGTTTTAGTGGCTGCTATGAATGTGGCGACACCTCTCACATTAAGGCAAATTGCCCCAAGGTCAAGAAGAGAGATGAGAGTGACCGCCCTAAATACCACAAGAAGGAGAGGAAACCCTTTGTGAAGGGCAAGCGCGGCAAGATGGCTAAGAAAGTAGCCAAGGCCGCTTCCAGAGCTTTTGTTGCTGCTCTCAGCGACATCGACACTTCCTCAACTGAGGAGTCGAGCTCTGAGGAGGAGGAGTCCCCAAGGAAGGAGGACAAGAAGGACAAGAAGGGACGTGACTTCACCGGCCTTTGCTTCATGGCCGACAGCGATCACAGCGGCGATGAGCTTGACTCATCTGAGGTAAACCTATCTTCTGACCAGCTTCTAATTAAATTAGATGAGCTGAATGAGGTTGTGCTTGGTCAGGATAGATTACTTGTGCAAGCCGCTAGAGAACGAAAAGACCTTAGACTTAGGCTAGAAAACATTTCTACTGAATATGCCATGCTTAAGTCTAAATTTAATGATGCTGAATGTGAATCGTGTTCTGTTGTCATGAGTGAGCTTGCTCAGTTGCGTTCTGTTCATGCTCAAACTCTTTCTGAGCTTGAGACTGCACAGAAGCAGCTTTTGGAGGTGGATTCTAGACCTCATAATGTTGTTGATTGCATGAACTGCTCTTTATTACGCGATAGCATTAATTTACGTGATAAGCATGTTCATGATTTGGAGGCTAGATTGGAGAGGGCCGGTAGTTCTAAGGATGTGCAACCTGTTTGTGACACCTGCATTACCCTTAAGGACCAGCTAGGCACTGTTAGAGAGCGAGCTGAAAACCTCATGTCTGAAAATGAATACCTTCTCTCTGTGGTGAACAAATGCACTGAGGGGAAGGGTAGGATGGATTTGCTCTTGGCCAAGACCAAGTTGTGTGCTGACCGAGCAGGGGTAGCTCTAGGTTTGGGTTTTGAGAGGATAGCTTCAGACAGTAAGACCAAAACTGTTTTTACCTCTCCTACCACCCTAGAGAAAGAGAGAGCTCTGTTGGACACCCCATCAGCCAAAAAGCCTACCCATCCACCAAAGAAAACCACTCCTCCTGCCAAGAAAAATCCTCCCAAGAAAACCACTCAAAAGAAACCCAAGGAGCCTGTGAGAGTTGCTCCTGTGACCCATGAGAGTGCCCCCAGGAGAGTGTTTCACTGTTCTTACTGTCAGCGGGCGGGTCATTTGATTGGTTTCTGTTTCCGTCGCATCAAGGATGAGCGACGTGCACAGGCGATGAGCTATCAGGACATGCATTACCCATCTTTAGGTATGCATGAGTCTGAGCATTACTCTCGTCCTGTTTTCGAGGCTCCTCGTGCTTCTCGGAGAGGTTTTGCTCCTCGAGGTGTTCACCATGTTCCATATGGTGGTAGACCTCGGGCGAGTAGCTTCGTACCTCGTCAGAGTAGGAGACCTCGTCATGCTTTGCGTTCTTTGCATGTAGGTAGACCTCGCACTTTGCATCATGCTGATTTTCAGGTGCGTAGACCGTCTACTTTTACTGTGCCTACTACTCGTGTCACTCAGTGCTGGATGCCTCGTCATTATTTTACTCACCCCAGCACTGAGCGATCGAGACATTTTCATCATGTGTAGGCGACAGGTCGAGGCTTGGGGGGCACGTGGATCATGGACTCCGGTTGTTCGCGCCACATGACCGGAGATGCAGCATGGTTCTCCAGCCTCAGCACAACCAAGCAAAGGGAACATATCACCTTCGGAAACAATCGAAGGAGTAGAGTGAAAGGTAAAGGTGTGGTAAGAATTAATTCAAACTTCACTCTCAAAGATGTTGCTTTGGTTGAGAACCTGGGATACAATTTGCTGTCTGTATCTCAGTTGCTTGATGAGGGCTTCGAAGTGCGATTTCATCGCGATACTTCGCAAGTGCTCAATTCGGATGGCGTTGTGGTGTGTAAGATCTTTAGGGTTGGGAGAGTTTTTGGAGCTGATTTTTCAGAGTCGTCTGGTTCTTCTCATTGTCTTGTTGCTCATTCGACTTCTGAGCTTTGGAAGTGGCATAGGAGACTAGGGCATATGAGCTTTGAGTTGCTCGCTCGTCTGAGCGCCCTAGGTCTGATCCGAGGATTGCCCAAGCTCAAGTTTGAGAAGAATTTAGTTTGCGCTCCTTGTCGACATGGAAAAATGATTGCCGCTTCGCATTCGCCAGTCACCACTGTGATGACTGAACAGCCCGGAGAACTTCTCCATATGGACACTGTAGGTCCCTCTCGGGTTAGTTCTTTAGGCGGCAAGTGGTATGTACTTGTTATTGTCGACGATTTCTCTCGCTACTCTTGGGTCTTCTTTCTTGCCAGCAAGGATGAAGTGTTTTCACACTTTCGGAGCTTGGCTTTGAGACTTTTCACTGAACTCCCAGGTGCATTAAAATTCATTCGAAGCGATAATGGCACCGAGTTCAAAAATAGTCTCTTTGTTGACTTTTGCATGGAGCATGGCATAGAACATCAATTCTCTGCTCCGCGGGTTCCTCAACAGAACGGTGTTGTTGAGAGGAAAAACCGCACTTTGGTTGAGATGGCTAGGACGATGCTTGATGAGCATAGGACTCCTAGAAAATTCTGGGCTGAGGCCATGAACACTGCTTGCTACATCTCAAACCGAATTTTCTTGCGCTCAATTTTAAACTTGACATCTTATGAGCTGCGTTTTGGAAGACAGCCCAAGGTTACTCATCTTCGAGTTTTTGGCTGTCGCTGCTTTATCCTAAAACGTGGTAACTTGGATAAATTTGAGTCGCGCTCTTCTGACGGGATCTTTTTGGGTTATACTACTCATGGTCATTCCTATCGTGTTTATAATTTGGAGACTAACACTGTCATCGAGTCATGTGATGTGACTTTTGATGAATCAACCCCCTCTGTTAGTTCTGCTTTTGAACAGGCAAATGAACACGACATGGAACAGACCTTATTCGAAGACGAAGATCCCGGAGAATTCGAGGATGAACCCCTACTACCCTCGACATCGACCCCCGAAGCTGACCCCGCTTCTACTACTTCGGCACGAGGTCCCGAAGCGACTACCTCAACATCGGTCATCTTGGACCACTCCAACGCACAAGTTGAGGGGGAGACTGCATCCCGCCGCGAGGCTCCACATCATGTCCAAAGGATGCATCCTCCCGAGCAGATCATTGGTGAGCTTGATCAAAGGGTAACACGTTCTCACGCTCATTTTACTAATGCTGCTTTTGTTGCTTCTTTCGAGCCCTTAGATGTTAGTCATGCACTTTCTGATTCTAGTTGGATCAATGCCATGCATGAAGAGCTTGAAAATTTTGAGAGAAACCATGTCTGGACTTTAGTTGATCCTCCACCTAATGTTCATTTCATTGGAACAAAATGGATTTTCAAAAACAAACAAGGGGAGGATGGGACAATTGTTAGAAACAAGGCTAGACTTGTAGCTCAGGGCTTTTCTCAACTAGAAGGGATTGATTTTACTGAAACTTTTGCACCTGTTGCTCGCCTTGAGGCCATTAGGATTTTGCTTGCCTTTGCGACATCCCGGGGATTCAAACTCTATCAAATGGATGTCAAAAGTGCTTTTCTTAATGGCTTCATAGGTGAAGATGTTTATGTAAAACAACCCCCTGGTTTTGAAAACCCCAAGTACCCACATAAAGTCCTTAAACTTCATAAGGCTCTTTATGGACTCAAGCAGGCCCCTCGGGCTTGGTATGATAGACTTAAGTCTTTTCTGCTTGAGCGAGGGTATTTGATGGGCTCTATTGATAAAACTTTGTTTACTCTCAAGCATGGCAAAGATTTCCTTCTAGTGCAGATTTATGTGGATGATATCATCTTTGGTGGCTCTTCTCATGCTTTGGTTGCCGAGTTTGCAGATACCATGAGCAGGGAGTTTGAAATGTCAATGATGGGTGAACTCACCTTTTTCCTTGGTTTGCAAATCAAGCAAAGCAAACAAGGTACTTTTGTCCACCAGACAAAGTACACCAAGGACCTGCTCAAGAAGTTCGACATGTCCGATGCAAAGCCCCTCGCCACTCCAATGGCTACATCTGTAGCGTTGGACCCTGACGAAGATGGAGAAGCCGTAGATCAGAAGGAGTTCCGGAGCATGATCGGCTCCCTCCTCTACTTGACTGCCACGAGGCCGGACATACACTTCGCAGTGTGTCTGTGCGCTCGTTTTCAGGCTTCACCACGAGCTTCGCACCGCCAAGCGGTTAAGCGCATCTTAAGGTATCTCAAACACACCCTTGAATTTGGCATATGGTATTCATCGTCTTCATCTTTATGTCTTAGAGGTTATTCAGATGCGGATTTTGCTGGGTGTAGAATTGATAGGAAGAGTACCTCTAGTACTTGTCATTTTCTGGGTACTTCTCTGGTTTGCTGGTCCTCCCGCAAACAGTCTAGTGTTGCACAATCGACGGCTGAGGCCGAATATGTTGCTGCAGCTAGCTGTTGCTCTCAGATTTTGTGGATGGTTTCCACTTTGCGGGATTTCGGGTTAGATTATAAGAGTGTTCCACTTTTCTGTGATAACACTAGTGCTATTTGTATTGCAAACAACCCGGTTCAGCACTCCAGAACCAAACACATTGATGTACGGTATCATTTTCTCAGAGATCACAAGGAGAAGGGTGATATTGAACTTCAATATGTTGATACCCAACACCAGCTTGCCGACATTTTTACAAAACCCCTCGATGCTTCTCGATTTGCTTACTTGCGTGGGGAACTTGGTATCCGTCATCCCTACGGCATTTTGTGAGGGGGAGCTGATTTTAATTGTCTTGCATATGCTCGTTATGTGTGGAATTGCACTTACATCTTTTGCTATTATATGCCTGCTTTTAATTCAAAGAAGTCATGACAGCTCAGCTCTATGAAATATGTCTGGAACATTGATTGTGCATGATGTTTTATTTTCTAAAATCAAAACTTGCTCACTGCTAAATCGTGTATCTAGCTTGTTTAGGCAGGACTGCTTTTAGCTATCTTTTATCTACTTGACAGCAAGACACTGTTCCTTGGATGCTAAAATTTGCAACTTGAAAAATTGTGTTCTTTATTCATGGATATTCATCAAAATAACTTATTCATCTGAATCAAAGTCAAAAATCCATGATTTGCCTGGTTTAAATGAAAAGAAAAGATCCAGGAGGGTTTCTTTGTCGCACTACTCTATTCTAGACTGCTTACCATTGCACTTTGGTCTGAACTGGAATAGTGTAGTGTATGCCAAAATCACCGCCTTAAGCTTCAGATGGCTTTCATGCCTAGGCTTGGCCTGATTGGAAAGTATAAGGTGGACAAACAAATAACCCCTGGCATTAAGAAAAAGAACAACAAAATTAATTGATCATCAAGTTTGCTTTCACAGCTCCTTTTGAACAAGACTTGTCTGTCTAGGGTAGAATTTGTTAGCTTTGCGCAGTCCTTGCCTTCTCATGTCTAACTACTGTGATTAAGTGGTGATGCTTTTACTTCAAAATGACAAAATCACATGCCATCATCTTGTTTCACAGATTGTTAAATTGAGCTGAGCACATGATCATTTGTGTTAATTTTGGCATATTTTTGCATTATATGTCTTTGCAATTCTATTCATTTCGCAGCTTTGCATCTTTTGAATGCTCCTTGATGCTTGCATTGCCAAAGGGGGAGAGATTTTGCTATGTTCTCTGCTGCAAGAAGGCATTATTTCTAAAGGGGGAGAGATTTTTGACATAAAGGGGAGAAAAATTTGCTCAACTCAGGGGGAGTTTTTATCCAAAGGGAGTTTTGCCGAAGGGGCTTTTACTCTTTTACAAAGGGGGAGAAAATTTCTTTTTTCAAGTGACATGCTTTGGCTCTTTTCTGAGTTTTTATGGTCACTTGTGTGCTGAAATTTTTTAAATTTTCTTGAACTTGGATTTGGTTGTCAATGCACTCATCAAGGGGGAGATTGAGAAACCAAGGGTTGGTTTCGGTGTTTTGTGATGAGTGATTGACTGGATTTTACCCTCTGTTCGAAGGGTACCTCCGGAGGGGCTTCGGAGGTGGTACCTCCGAAGGGTGTTCGGAGGTGTGTCACCGGAGTGTGTTCGGTGTTTGCTTGCTGCAGCTGTGCAGCGGAGTGTGGCTGTCGGAGGGGTCCGGCAGTACACGTTGACAGGGTTCGTACCGATGGCTTCGGTACTTTGGGCGGTACACCGGAGTGTGTACCGGAGGTTGTTAACCCGGAGAGGTCTCCGGAGTACTGGATACACTTGTCTGTTTGTCTGTGGTGCGCAGGGACTTCGGAGGCGACGGACAGGGTTCGAGCCAGGTGAACCTGGGTCAAGCGGGAGGCTTGATGCCAGGGGAGCGGGGAGCTCCGTCACGGTGGCTGCGAAGGTGGTCCGGGTCGGTCCTCGGGTCGAGGCGTGCCAGGTGAAGGCAGAGAGTGCGGAGCGTGGCTCCGGCTGAAGGTACTCCAAGACAAGTCCTCGGAGGTGAGGCACTTCGAAGGTACTCCGAACGGAGTGACTTCGGAGTTGGTGGACCAAGTCCTCTGCGGAGGCAAGGGATTCGAAGTGTGCTCCGGAGGGAGACACTCGAAGGTACCCGACGAAGGTCTCAGAAGTCGAGGCGCATCGAAGGCATGGTCCGGGTGAGGCTTGTCGAGGAAGTGTGCTCGGGGAGAGGCACTGCGACGAAGTGCTCATGGAATGCTTCATGCGGAGGCCTTGGACGAAGGAGGGACTTCGAAGGGTGGTACTCCGAAGGTGGGGCTTCGGAGTGAGGATGACTTGTGGTGCTTCGGCCATGCATGGCTTCGGTACACGGACGGACGGTGGTTGAGCTCGAAGTAGCTGCGAAGCCGTGGAGGTCCACTCCGGAGGTGGTGGTGCGAAGGCCCAAGGGCTTTGACGGCTTCAGCTTAAAACCGTCACTGTATCGAAGGACTTCTTCGGCGGAGCGAAGGCCAACAGGCTGCAGGCTTCTCGCCGAAGCTACCGCACCCTCCGGTGCGAAGGGAGGTTCCAGAAGTCAACTCTGTAAAGGCTGACACTGTCTGTTCTGAAAAAGGCTGACACTGTCCCCTCTGCAGCTGACAGAGAAGCCTCCAAAATAAAGGTGGACTACCTTTTGTACCCCTTAGTTCTGTAGAGACAAAATGGATGTAAACCCTAGGGGTAAAGTAGTCACTTCCTTAGGATGAAGCCGTGGGCTATAAATATGGGGGCTCGGTAGGTAACATTTAACACTTTGAACATTTACTGTTGAGCTCCTGTAGACAGACCTCGCTGTATTCATTCTGAGTTCAATTTATTTCAGTGTTCCTTGTTCAAGCAGCGAAGCCCTGCTTCTTTGTGCTTTTGCTTGAGCTCGCGTTGCATACCTCGCTAGTTTTTAGTTCACCGGAGCCTGGCTTGGCGAAGGGTGTTTTTATCGCGAAGTGTGCTTTACAGTGTGCTGTCGCTCTGTGTAACACGAGGCAAGACCTCGCTGCTTACTAGCGAAGCCCTGTTCTTTCCCGTTGTGCTTCTTGTGTCGAAGCCCTTAGCGTAGTCCTTTTGCGTGTGCGTGTAGACCTTCGGGTACGAAGCCCAGCACCCGTTGCTGTCGCCAAGTACTTGGTCGAAGTCCTCAGAGGGCTGTCCACTCTTGCGAAGGGTGAAGTGCGAAGTCTGTTCAAAGCACCCTGTGTGCGGAGCCTGCACCGACTTAGCAGAGTTGGTTTTTGAGGGTTGTAAGTGGAGCGAAGTCTTCTTGGCTTCGAACGATTGCTCCTCCGAAGCCTGTGTTCGAAGGTGTCGAAGTACCTCCGAACCAGACCTTCGAAGGTAGTGTTCGAAGCCTGTTCCGCAGAAGACAGAACAGAACCGAAGGCTAAGTTTTTAGCCCGAAATTTTAAAAGCTCCCATTCACCCCCCCTCTGGTCGCCGGTTCCGGTCCAACAACAACACATAAAGAACTGGTTAAAAGTTAGATAGGACACCCTTAAGCCTTGTGGGGTTACCCTATTTGGAGAGTCTAAACTTTGTTGTTTATCACTAACCTAATTTTTTTCATCCTACTGTCATGTCCGAGCTAGGGCCCAGACACAACTCATATACTATTTTTGAAATTTGCAAAATATCATATTTGAACAATATATATTTCTTGATTGTTCGATATACATGGGCTTGTCCCATTTTGATTTATTCAATAATACGTTAAATGCAAAGGCCTACAATAATGCTACGGTGCACTAAAACTTTTAGTCCCATATTGAATGTTCACATGTCTTTTGCTCAACTTAAATAGATGGACTGATTGTGTGTCTATTGAGAAGTTGAGACAGGCTAAGGGCGTGCGCGGCGACGGTAATGGAACCGTGTTTTGCCACTGTGTCGCGCCACCCTAAAATACTGCGATGACCATTGGCCTTCCGTCTCCCCATTCATGAGAGAGTTTAATTGCGGAGACCGTTGGCCTTCCGTCTCCCCATTCATGAGAGAGCTTAATTGTGGAGACCGTTGGCCTTCCGTCTCCCCATTCATGAGAGAGCTTAATTGCGGAGACCGTTGGCCTTCTGTCTCCCTCTTCATGAGCGAGCTTAATTGTGGTGACTGTTGGCTTTCTGTCTCCTTCTGCATGAGAGCTATATAAAGGGGGCAGTAGCTAGACAGAACCTTCTTTCCCTTCTTCCTCGCGTTGTTGCCTCAAACCAGCCCCGTCCCAACCTTCTGCGCGCACAGAGAGTTGGGAGAGCAGGCCTCCGAAGCCAAGCCCGTGATCGAGACACCTGCCGGGTGTGCGGACGATCAGGTTTTTGGGGAGCGTCTTCGCGACTGCTCGCTCCATCCTGGTGGTCGCGGTTGCTGCGCACGCCATCGTCTTCCTCCCGGTGCCCGTTCGTGGGACTGCACTGCGAACAACGTCCTGCATCAAGCCCCGATCGACTACATCAAGCAACACGTTATGACGACTAACGTGAATGGAGAAACCGGTGCTTTGAGCATGGGTCCCTCCGCTGGGTACATCCTAGCAACTTTTGCGTTCTATTTCTTTAACTATATCATCATGTGTTTGATGATAAATATGTTTCAAGCTACTTCTATTTATGTCGTCATAATAATCACATGCTATTTATGGATTAAATTTAACATGAAAATGCCTAAATTCCTAACAATCCAAAAACCTGATCTTAGGCATTTTTCTGTTAGTGGTTTTGCTGCTGCGTTGAAGTCGAATGCTTTTGACGGTACATGCTATAAGAGATGGCACAGTAAGATGGTCTTATGGTTGACGGCTATGAACTGTTTTCACGTGGCACAAGGCAAGCCTGAGGATTTGGCCCCAGGCAGTTCTGAGGAAGAGACATTTGATGCGTCTCCTCAAGGACAGGCCTTTAAGGTTGATGATAACCTTTTCAGAGGTGCCGTGATCAGTGCAATTGCTGAAAAATACCAGGACTCTTACTTAACCTTCAAAACTGGCAAAGAGTTATGGGATGCGCTTGAGGCAAAGTTCGGTGTTTCTGATGCTGGTAGTGAGCTGTATGTGATGGAGCAGTTCTACGACTACAAGATGGTTGAAAACCATCCTGTAGTCGAACAAGCTCATGAGATACAGACTCTGGCAAAAGAACTCGAACAGTTTCCCTGTGTGCTACCCGACAAGTTTGTGGCCGGTGGTATTATCGCCAAGTTGCCACTTTCTTGGAGGGATTTTGCTACCTCTCTAAAGCACAAGAGACAAGAGTTCACCGTGTCTGAACTCATTGGTACTCTTGATGTTGAGGAGAGGGCGAGGGCAAAGGACACACGCGGGAAAGGAATTGAGACTTCTAGTGCCAATATGGTACAGAAGAAAAATTCCAATAATGCATCTCGTAACAAGAAGAAGAAGAACAAGCAAGAGAACGTAAAGCCTAAACAAACAACCACTTTTAAGAAGAAAAAAGGGCAACAAAGAAGGTGGAAGCTCATGAGATACAGACCGCAAATTTAAGCATGAGAAAAAATCAGCTAACATGGTGATATGTGAGACCGGTGGAGGAACACCAGGGTATGGTAATTATTTACCTACTGTTCTTTCAGTTTGTCATTCACCTGAGTGGTGGATTGACACCGGTGCTAATATTCATGTGTGTGCTGATATTTTTTTGTTTTCTTCTTATCAGGTTGGCGGGACTGGATCATTGCTGATGGGAAACGGATCATCTGCGCGTGTTCTTGGTGTTGGTACGGTCATTCTGAAGTTTACTTCGGAAAAGACGATGCCATTGAAGAACGTGCAGCATGTCCCCTCCATCAAAAAGAATCTAGTTAGCGGATCTCAAGTGTGTCGAGACGGTTATAAACTTATGTTTGAATCCAATAAGTGTGTACTTTCGAAGTATGGTACATTTGTTGGTAAATGTTATGACTGCGGAAGCTTGTTCCGTTTATCGTTGCATGATGTGTGTAATAATAATGTGAACAATGTTATTTCGAATGAGTCGAATATTTGGCATTCACGACTATGTCATGTTAACTTTGGTGTTCTATCGCGGTTAGCAAAGTTAAATTTAATCCCAAAATTTTATTTAGTCAAAACTTCTAAGTGTCATGTGTGTGTGCAATCTAAGCAACCTCGCAAGCCTCACAAGGCTGCGGAGGCGAGGAACTTGGCACCGCTGGATTTAATTCATTCCGATTTATGTGAGATGAACGGAATATTGACTAAAGGTGGCAAACATTATTTTATCACATTTATAGATGACTCCAGTAGATTTTGTTATGTGTATTTGTTAAAATCAAAAGATGAAGCGTTGTATTATTTTAAAACTTATAAAGCTGAAGTTGAGAACCAACTTGAGAGGAAAATTAAATGGTTACGGTCTGATCGCGGTGGAGAGTATTTTCCAAGAGAATTTTCTGATTTTTGTGCAGAACACGGGATTATTCATGAGAGGACACCGCCATATTCCCCACAATCCAATGGGATTTCCGAAAGAAAGAACCGTACTCTAACTGATTTGGTTAATGCCATGTTAGAGACTTCGGGTCTATCTAAGGAATGGTGGGGTGAGGCGATTTTGACTGCATGTCATGTCCTGAATAAAGTTCCCACAAAAGACAAATAAATTACACCATTCGAGGAATGGGAAAAGAAAAAGTTAAATCTCTCATATTTGCGTACTTGGGGTTGTTTGGCCAAAGTGAATGTGCCAATTAACAAAAAGCGCAAATTAGGACCTAAAACTGTTGATTGTATTTTCCTTGGTTATGCTTTCCACAGCGTTGGATATAGGTTTTTAATCATAAATTCTGGGGTACCGGACATGCTAGTTGGCACAATCATGGAATCCAGAGACGCTACATTTTTTGAGAGTGATTTTCCTATGAAAATTACACATGACACATCTAGCACTGAACCTGAAATACCCCATGAGCATTTTATTCCGATAGAACACATTGAGGAACCCCATATGCATAATTATGACGAGGATGATAGTATAACAACTCGAAAGAGTAAGAGACAAAGGATTGCAAAATATTTTGGTGATGATTATATTGTGTACCTTGTGGATGACACACCAAGAACTATTGAAGAGACATATTCTTCTCTTGATGCTGACTTGTGGAAGGAAGCAATAAGGAGTGAGATGGATTCTATTATGTCTAATAGTACTTGGGAAGTCGTTAAACGTCCTTATGGGTGCAAACCCATTGGAAGTAAATGGGTGTTCAAGAAAAAGCTTAGGCCTGATGGTACGATTGAGAGGTACAAGGCAAGGATTGTGATTAAAGGCTATTCACAGAGGGAAGGTGAACATTTCTTTGATACATATTTACCGGTGGCTAGATTGACCACGATTCATGTGTTAATTTCCTTGGCTGCCTCTCATGGTCTTCTCGTCCATCAGATGGACGTTAAAACAGCTTTCCTGAATGGAGAGTTAGATGAGGAGATCTACATGGAGCGGCCTGCGGGGTTTGTAGCAAATGGTCAAGAAGGCATGGTGTGTAAATTATTGAAATCATTATACGGTCTTAAACAAGCACCCAAGCAATGGCATGAAAAGTTTGATAAGACTTTAACATCTGTCGGTTTTGTTGTGAACGAAGCAGATACATGTGTTTATTATCGGTATGGTGGGGGCGAGGGAGTTATCTTGTGTCTTTATGTTGACGACATACTGATTTTTGGCACTAGCTTTGACATGATCAAGTAAGTGAAGGACTTTTTGTCCAATAATTTTGAGATGAAAGATTTGGGAGAAGCTGATGTTATTCTTAACATTAAGCTATTGAGAGAAGGCAATGGTGGGATCACACTTGTGCAGCCCCATTATGTGGAAAAGGTTTTGAGTCGCTTTGGGTTTAGCGAATGTGAACCTGCTCCTACGCCTTATGATCCTAGCAAGAAATTGAGGAAAAATCGGAGAATAGCTAAGGATCAATTAAAATATTCCCAAATAATTGGTTTGCTCATGTATTTGGCTAGCGCTACGAGGCCTGACATCTCATTTGCTATGAGCAAACTCAGCCGGTTTGTGTCAAATCCGGGAGATGATCATTGGCGTGCTCTTGAGAGAGTATTGTGCTATCTAAAAGGAACAATGAGCTTTGACATTCACTATACCGGGTACCCGAGGGTACTAGAGGGTTATTGTGATGCAAACTGGATATCTGATGCTGATGAGATATATGCCACAAGTGGATATGTGTTCTCACTAGGTGGTGGTGCTGTTTCCTGGAAGTCTTGCAAGCAGACCATTTTAACGAGGTCAACTATGGAAGCAAAACTCACAGCATTGGACACCGCCTCGGTTGAGGCTGAGTGGCTTCGTGAACTCCTTATGGATTTACCGGTGGTTGAAAAACCCATGCCGGCTATTTCTATGAACTGTGATAATAAGACCGTGATTATTAAGGTGAACAGTTCTAAGGATAACATGAAGTCGACTAGGCACATAAAGAGGCGTTTGAAATTTGTCAGAAAAATGAGAAACTCCGGAGTGATAGCGTTGGACTATGTCCATACGTCTAAAAATCTGGCAGATCAATTTACTAAGGAACTATCACGCAATGTGATAGATATTGCATCGAGTGAGATGGGCTTGAGACCCACTTGAAGTCTATCATGGTGGTAACCTATTCTTTGTGATCGGAGATCCCGTGAATTAGAATGGTGAAACAAGCTAGTGGTAGACTGAGAGGAAAGACCCTTAACAAGGTCCATTTCAGATGTATTTCTTTCCTAGCTGTATGGCAGGTTGGTGTTTTCACCTTAATGTGTTCCAAGTAGCTTGTTGAAGCAAAGATGTTGTCCTACAGAACATTTTTTGAGGAACACACCTATATGAGTTCAACTGCTAGTCACAGTTTATGAGATCTGGGTAATCTCTAGATACTTATAAAAGGCCCTGGAGTGTGACTTATATGCTCCAACCAGAGGGGATGCGTTTGGCAACCTAGTATCAGTAAATGACTTGGATGAAACTTATTACACACAAAACTGTCAATTCAAGGCATAGTCCATTGTACAGTTGTGAATAAGTGTAGTCTTTGCTCTAGGTGGATGTTCAACTTAACAGTCTCCACCGAAACACTGGTATATTAAACGCTTGAAAGACGAGAGCATTTTTGTGGCTTCGCATTGGTGGGGATTGTTTGATATACATGGGCTTGTCCCATTTTGATTTATTCAATAATACGTTAAATGCAAAGGCCTACAATAATGCTACGGTGCACTAAAACTTTTAGTCCCATATTGAATGTTCACATGTCTTTTGCTCAACTTAAATAGATGGACTGATTGTGTGTCTATTGAGAAGTTAAGACAGGCTAAGGGCGTGCGCGGCGACGGTAATGGAACCGTGTTTTACCACTGTGTCACGCCACCCTAAAATACTGCGATGACTGTTGGCCTTCCGTCTCCCCATTTATGAGAGAGATTAATTGCGTAGACCGTTGGCCTTCCGTCTCCACATTCATGAGAGAGCTTAATTGTGGAGACCGTTGGCCTTCCGTCTCCCCATTCATGAGAGAGCTTAATTGCGGAGACCGTTGGCCTTCCGTCTCCCTCTTCATGAGCGAGCTTAATTGCGGTGACTGTTGGCTTTCCGTCTCCCTCTGCATGAGAGCTATATAAAGGGGCAGTAGCTAGACAGAACCTTCTTCCCCTTCTTCCTCGCGTTGTTGCCTCAAACCAGCCCCGTCCCAACCTTCTGCGCGCACAGAGAGTTGGGAGAGCAGGCCTCCGAAGCCACGCCCGTGATCGAGACACCTACCGGGTGTGCGGGCGATCAGGTTTTTGGGGAGCGTCTTCGCGACTGCTCGCTCCATCCTGGTGGTCGCGGTTGCTGCGCACGCCATCGTCTTCCTCCCGGTGCCCGTTCGTGGGACTGCACTGCGAACAACGTCCTGCATCAAGCCCCGATCGACTACATCAAGCAACACGTTATGACGACTAACGTGAATGGAGAAACCGGTGATTTGAGCATGGGTCCCTCCACTGGGTACATCCTAGCAACTTTTGCGTTCTATTTCTTTAACTATATCATCATGTGTTTGATGATAAATATGTTTCAAGCTACTGCTATTTATGTCGTCATAATAATCGCATGCTAATTATGTATTAAATTTAACATGAAAATGCCTAAATTCCTAACATTGATATCATATGTCCTACTGATTTCTTTAAAAACATGAATTGTTTTCTATCCAATACAACTTTGTAAATTTGTTTGTTTTAAATTTTATTATAAACTCAATGAATTAAAGATTATAGAAATAAAAGATTCTTTTTGTGATTCATATTGTAGTTCCTGAATATTCTTTTGTCATTTAAAAAATAAATTTTACTAGAGTTCACTCATTATGTGATTATATTATCTTAATTTATAAATATTATATTAGTTTATAAAAAATTAATATGGATTGATAAGTAAGTTGTAGGACACTTTTTGATATACTAATTTTAAAATATTTTTTGCTTTATCATTTTGCAATTAGATTTGATTGTACATATATATATTTTAAAATATTATGATAATATTTTAATCCGTAGCAACACACGGGCATTGGGCTAGTATCTTCTATAGTTGAGTCTGTCAACCGTTGATTGGTCGAGAGAAAACTTTATCCTTTCGACATTTAAATTTTCCTAACGATAGCGTCATATCGATGCTTGAAGTGAGTGTAGATTTACAATTTTCTATAATGGACACACAGAAATGTAATTTTAAAAAATATTTTTTTAAAAAAAATCCCGTTTCTCTCTTGCTATACCTACTCTCACGGTTCCTTTCCCATCTCTGTTCTCTACCTCTGCCCTCCGCTTTCCTCTCGCCTCTCCATCACGAGCCAAGGAGTTGGCGAGTAATCTGACAACCAAGCAATCTAATGCTCTTCCTGCCTCTTCCTCCATCGGTAATGATGTTGCGGACGATTTCCACCGGCACACCGCAACAGAGGAGAACCTAGCTAGACGCCATCAAGTAGCTGACTCATGCCATCACCATCCTAGAAGGGCTGGACCTTGGCCTAGGCAGCGGCGCAGCGCACAACAGGAAGAAGCTGACCAGGCTACAGCACATCAGCAGCAGGACAGAGAAAAATAGAGTTGTTGTTCTTGTTGGGCATCACAAAAATGCGAGAATTTCAAACTCTTCAATCAATCTTGATTAATATAGGATCTAAAAATAATTTGGAATCTTGCTTATCTAGATTTGTAATAGCTATATACTCATCAACTTCTCTTTAAAAAGTTTTCCAAAGATATACCGGTGATAAATAAAAACAAAACTCTTCATCGTTTGTCATGGTGCAGCTTAGGGAAGCTGAGTTTTTCATGGTGTCAAAACTTTCTCGAAGATTTCATAGTCTCTCTCACAAGAAATTGACACCTAGTCGTTGTGTGGGCTTGGAGTGGATTCCTACAGGTTGTTGTGGCCTCCTTCTTCTACTCTCTCGACGTGGATCCTACCGGAAGCGGTTCCTCTGCAGTCGGAGGGGGTGACTGCAGAGGGCAGTCGGGCTTCGCACCGTCCGATGTGGATCCTACTGGAAGCGGTTCCTCTGTAGTCGGAGGGGGTGACTGCAGAGGGCAGTCGGGCTTCGCAGCCGTCCGATCTTGATCGGACGGTGCGAAGCCCCCTTCTCTCTCTCCGAAGCTTCCTGCGAAGTGGGTCCCACCGGTGCGAAGCCTCCCTCGCACGCCCGTCCGATTGAGATCGGACGGCACTGAGGGGCTGACTGCCCTCTGCAGGCCGACTGTAGAGGATCTCATTTGGACCCTACCATGGAAAACTGATGGAGTTGGTGGTGTGCAATTGCAAATCTTCCCTACACATGCCCATGGTATGGTAATGGAGGACCTACTTAACCATTCTTGAAGCCGTGTTCAGGCTAGGGTTCCTAGCTCGAGAAGACGAAATCTGGTGGTTCGGCTCTTCGGCTCACATGCTCTGTCGATCATCGCTCGAGTTTGTGGATTGTCGTAATTTTGCGGAGGTTGTGTTAGGTAGTGACATGGAGCACCAGTATAATGAGGATCATCAGGGTGGCAAGCGACGCTTGTTTGAGAGTGGTGATCGGTGGGGGGTTTTGAGGATCATGCTCCGTATGATGGTGATTTTTTGTCTAAGGAATCACATAGTGTGAGATAGGATAAGAGGAGATTTACATAGGTGCAAAGAGCATCCGTAGGATGGGTGTAGGATTGAAGGTTCTAATGCTCTGCTGCTTCGCAGGGATGCTGCTGTCAATAGGGAGGTTAGGGTTGAAGACCTAGTGTGTTACAATAGTGGGATGTCAGGCCATCACCAACCACAATGCCAGGATTCCACATTGTTTTATACCTACAAGCAACTTGTCCATATCTCGATGAAGTGACACATGTTCAACGTGCCGAAGGAATTATACCCAAAAGAATTCTAGGTGAACCGAAAGTTCCGGGATTCTGGAGCTACCAGAAGTTTAGACCAGACCCAGGAATTCATTTTCTAGATGAACTGAAAGTTCTAGTTGTGAACTAGAAGTTCTTGGTCGCATTAAATCAGAAACATAGCGTCCAAATCAGATGTTTCGGTTGTGAATCAGTAGTTCTAGAACGGATACATAACATCCAAACCGAAAGTTCTGATCAGGAATTAATTCGATACAGAATGACAAAGCTGGAAGTTCCGATCCAAATGAAATAGATTAGATCTGTTGGGCTTTAATGCGGATTAGGATCCATGGCCTGGGCACTATATAATGGGAGGAGGATGGAGGTCATGGGGTGGTTGTTGCCATTGCTAAAACCCTAGCCTCCACGCCTCTCCTCTCCCTTTGATCTCAAAGAGTTGAGATCAGTTTTCTCTTCGGATCTCGTGAACGGTGCTAGCACGCCGATGTGAGACAATCTCATCCTTGTACGTGTGGATTCCACGTAGGCGCTACTCGAATAACAACGCCCATAGTCTTCTTCACGTGGAGGTCGCCAGACTTCATTGACTTGATCGCCGGTGAATGGGCGGAGCAAGGTGAGATTGAGCAAGGACGTACTTCCTGAACAACTTCTTCCGCTGCATTAGTGTGTCTTGTGTTAGAACGGTAACGATCTCTAATCCCTCGTGTGCAAGGTTCATCGGCTAACTGGTTAAACTTTAAGATTGTCGACTAGCATAGCCTGCCTATAACCCAACATTGGTATTAAGAAACCAAGTTGAGATGTGCCTTGGTTTCAAGTTTGTGATGAGTGATTGACAAGTCTTACCTTTTGAGCGAAGGGGTCCCTCCGAAGGGGTTCAGAGGTGTCTTATCAAAGGGTTTGTTGTTTACTGGCTGCAGCTATTGCAGCGGAGTATGTCTGTTAGAGGGGTCCGGCAGAATACGATGAGAAGTTTGTACCGAGGGGCTCGGTACTTTGGGCGATACACTGGAGTGTGTACCGGAGGTTGTTTACTGGAGAGGTCTCTAGGGTATTGGAAACACTTGTCTTCTTGTCGGTGGTGTGCAGGTGACTTCGGAGGTGATGGGACGGTTCACAGAAGGTGAACTTAGGTCAAGTGGGAGGCTTGATGCCAGGCAAATAGGGAGCTCGGTCACGGAGGTTGCGTGGGGTCAAGGTCAATCCTCGGGTCGAGGTACACCAGGCGAAGGTAGAAAGTGTGTAGGGTGGCTCTGACTAAAGGTACCCCGAGGCAAAGTCCTTGGAGGCGAGGCACTTCAAAGGGTGACTCCGAAGGAGTGACTTCGAAGGATAGTGGATGAAGTCCTCAGGAATGAGGCAAGGTTCACAAGTGTGCTTCGGACAGAGACACTTGGAAGGACACCTGATGAAGGTCTCAGAAGTCGTGGTGCATTGAAGACATGGTACGTGTAAGGTCCTTCGAGAGTGTGCTCTGGGCAGAGACACTACAAAGGAGTGCTTATAGAAGTGCTTCATGTGGAGGCCTTGGACGAAGGAGGGACTTCAGAAGGTGGTGAGGATACTTCGAAGGTGGGGCTTCAGAGTGTGGATGACAAAGTACATCGGCCATGCATGGCTTTGGTACACGAACGGACAGAGTTCGAGTTGGGAGTAACTGCGAAGCCGTGGTAGTCCACTCTAGAGGTGATGGCACGAAGGCTCAAGGGTTTTGACGGCTTCGGCTCAAAACTGTAAATGTATCGAAGACTGACTTCGGTGAAGCGAAGGCCTTTGGGTTCGAAGCATGTCACCGAAGCCTCTGCACACTTCGTGTGCGAAGGGTGCTCTAGAAGATTTCGCTTTGCAAAATCTGATCGTGTCTTCTCTACAAAGGCTGATACCGTCTGCCATGCAAAGCTGACAAAAGGGGCTTCCAATAAAATAGACTACCATCTGTACCCCCATGTATGCGAGAGACAAAAATGTTGTAAACCCTAGGGGTATTGTAGTCTATTCGCAAGTCAGTGTAGTGCCTATAAAAGGAGAGGCGGGCTAAGGTCTAGGGGAACACTATGCACTCTTTTAGAACCTTCAATTTTCCCTGCAGACTTGGCCAACTGCCATGAAGAGTTCTCCAAACTTGTGAGTTTTTGTGTTCCCTGTTCATGCAATGAAATTTTCATTCTATTTTCATTAATTGCCTGAACTTGTATTTGTGTTTTCACATTGTGTGAGTTGTGTTCTCTGCATATAACTTTGCTCTATGCAAAACAGAGTTGCTACTCTGTGTTCATATGACTTAAGTGTTTTCCCACACATTTGTGCGATTTCTGTGAGTGACGTCATTGTGTGTTCGCTCTATGTAAATCAGAGGCTAGTCCTCACTGTTTACTCACGAAGCACATTGGGAAGCGTCCATTCGAGGCCTGTTTTCTTCTCATAGCCAAAGTCCTCATTGCAGTCAGTTTTGTCTGTTTTCATCACTTCAAAGTGCGAAGCCTAGTACCAGTTACTAGTGCGGAGTATCTGTTCGGAGCCACCTGAGAGAAACGTAGTCGTGCGAAGTATAGTAGTGCGAAGCCTGCTCGAAGGCACCTCGTGTGCAGAGCTAGCACTTTCTTTACAGAGTTTAGTGTGTTTTGGGTTTCTGAGTGCGAGCGAAGTGTTCTGAACTTCGAACCTTTACCCCAGTCTAAGCCTGTGTTCGGAGTGTGTTCGATACCTCCGAACCAAGCACTTCGAAGGGTATGTTCCAAGTCTGACCAACAGAACAGAATTTTAAAAGCTCCCATTCACCCCCCTCTGGTCGCCTGTTTCAGTCCAACAATTGGTATCAGAGCTTAGTTAAGATCATGAGTTGACCTTAACCGGTTTTGTGATCTTTTGGCGACATGGACAAAGTTAGTAAAATATCTCTGTTCGATGGAACTGATTTTGCATATTGGAAGGTGCGCAAGGAGGCTTACTTGCTAAGCCAAGGAAATGCAATATGGGAGATTGTGGACTCACAATAATCCATCCCTGAAACCGGCACTACTCAGGCATAAAAAGACCAGTATAATTCTAACTCCAAAGCTAGAAATATATTGTTCATTGGCTTGAGCAGAAGTGAGTTTGATAGGGTTTAACACCTAAGGACAACTAGGGAGATTTGGACTACACTCATTGTCTTTCATGAGGGCTCTACACAGATCAAGGCTAAGCGCCAGAGCACATACAATTAACAGTATCAGTTGTTTGTGCAAGGCTCTAGCGAATCTATAGATGCCATGTTTTCACGCTTTGATGCAATAGTGAGTAACTTGCGGTCCACTAGGACGCTTGCTTACAATGACCATGATAGGGCTATTAAGCTTCTCTATGCTCTCGATCGTAGCATATGGGAAGTTAATATATCCAGCATTGAGGAGTCCACAAGATATGATACATTGACCTGTGATGAACTCTTCAGCAAGCTGAAGTCCACAGAGATTGTCAAGGCATCTCTTGTAGTGCACAGAAACTCTTTGCCCCAGCCCTTGGCACTAGTTTCTAGCTCTAGCCGTGGCACCACTGCAGAACCAAGCTCATCTGGCACTTGTGTTCTTGCAGGTGGTTTTACTTTGTCTTCACTGGTCTCTGTTACTAAGGAGCAGGTGGATACTCTAGATGATGAAGAGTTTGCTCTCATTGCTAGGAGATTCACCCATTTTCACAATAAGAGACGGTATCAGCGGAGAAGTGGTTTTAGTGGGTGTTTTGAGTATGGAGACACTTCTCACATCAAGGCCAGTTGTCCTAAGCTCAATAGGAGAGAAGAGAGTGAGCGCCCCAAACACCACAAGAAGGAGAGAAAACCATACACAACGGGTAAGCGTGGCAAAGTGGCTAAGAGGGTAGCCAAGGCCGCTTCTAGAGCTTTTATCGCTGCACTCAGCAACATCGACACTTCCTCAACTAAGGAGTCGAGCTCTGATAAGGAGGAAGAGTCTCAAAGGAAGGAAGAAAAGAAGGAGAAGAAGGCAAGAGATTTCACTGGCCTTTGTTTCATGGCCGACAGCAGTCACAGCGGCGATGAGTTAGACTCATCTGAGGTACCACTATCCTACGACCAGCTTTCCATTAAAGTCGATGAACTAAATGAGGTAGTTCTTGGTCAGGATAGGTTACTTGTTCAGGCCGCTAGAGATAGAAAAAACCTTAGACTTAGGCTAGAATCTATTTCTACTGATTATGCCATGCTTAAGTCTAAAATTGATGATGTTGAATGTAAATCTTGCACTGTTGTCATGGGTGAGCTTGCCTAGTTGCGTTTTGTGCATGCTCAAACTATTGATGAGCTTGAGACTGTACAGAAGTAGCTCTTGGTGGTGGAGTATAGACCTATTTCTTCTTATGCTTGTCCAAACTGTCCTTTATTGATTGATAGCATTAATTTGAGAGACAAGCATGTTAAGGAGTTAGAGGCTAGATTAGAGAGTTCTGAGTGTTCTAAGGATATGCAGACAGTGAGAACAAAAGTGTATTTACTTCTCCCACTACCCTAGAGAAAGAGAGAGCCTAGTTAGACACTCCACAAAAAGCCAAGAAATCTACCCAGCCTCTCAAGAAAATTCCTCCACTTCCCAAGAAAAACCCTCAGCAGAAACCCAAGGAGCCTGTATGAATTGCTCTTGTGACCCAGGCGAGTGCCCCTAGGAGAGTGTTTCATTGTTCTTACTATCAGCGGGTGGGTCATTTGGTTGGGTTTTGCTTTCGTCGCATTAAGGATGAGCGACGTTCTCATGCTTTGAGTTTTTAGGACATGCATTACCCTTATCTAGGTATGCATGAGCCTGACTTTTACTCACGTCCTGGTTTTGAGGCTCCCCGTGCTTCTCGGAGAGGTTATGTCCCTCGTGGTGTACACCATGTCTCATATGGTGCTAGACCACGTGTATGGGGCTTTGTACCTCGACAGGTTGGGAGACCTCATCATGTATCTGGATTGCATCATGTATGTAGACCTCACACTTTGCATCACACTACTTTACCTGTGCATAGACAATCTACTTTTACTTTGTTTACTGCTCATATATCTTAGTGCTAGATGCCTTGTCATATTTTTACTCACCCCAACACTGAGCAATCGAGGTTTTATCATTTTGTGTAGGCGCCAGACCGAGGCTTGGAGGGCACGTGGATCATGGACTCCGGTTGTTCGCGCCATATGACTGAGAACACAACATGGTTCTCTAGCTTCACCACAACCAAGCAAAAGGAGAAAATCACCTTCTGTAATAATCGAAGGAGTAGAGTGAAAGGTAAAGGTGTGGTAAGAATCAATTCGAATTTCACTCTCAAAGATGCTGCTTTGGTTGAAAATTTGGGATATATTTTGCTCTTTGTGTCTCTGTTGCTTGATGAGGGCTTTGAAGTGCGTTTTCATCGCGATACTTCGCAAGTACTCAAGTCTGATGGCGTTTTGGTGTGTAAGATCTTTAGAGTTGGGAGAGTTTTGGAGCTGATTTTTCTGAGTCATCTAGTTCTTTTCATTGCTTAGTTGCACATTCTACTTCTAAGCTCTGAAAGTGTCATAGGAGACTAGGGCATATGAGCTTTGAGTTGCTAGCTCGTTTGAGTGCCCTAAGTCTGATTCGAGGATTGCCCAAGCTCAAATTTGAGAAGAATTTAGTTTGTGCTCCTTGTCGACATGGAAAAATGATTGCTGCTTAACATTCACCTGTCTCTATGGTGATGACAGAACAACTTGGAGAACTTCTCACTATAGGTTCTTCTCGGGTTAGTTCTTTAGGCGGCAAGTGGTACGTACTTGTCATTGTCGACGATTTCTCTCGTTACTCTTGGGTCTTCTTTTTATCTAGCAAGGATGAAGTGTTTTCACACTTTCAGAGTTTAGCTTTGAGACTTTTTACTGAACTCCCTGGTGCATTGAAGTTCATTCGAAGTGATAATGACTCTGAGTTCAAGAATAGTCTCTTTGTTGACTTTTGCATGGAGCATGGCATAGAACATCAATTCTCTGCTCAGCGGGTTCCTCAACAAAATGGTGTTGTTGAGAGAAAGAACCACACTTTGGTTGAGATGGCTAGGACGATGCTCGATGATAATAGGACTCCTAGAAAATTCTGGTCTGAGGCCATGAACACTGCATATTACATCTCAAACCGGATTTTCTTGCGCTCAATTTTAAGCTTGACTTCATATGAGTTGTGTTTTGGGAGACAACCCAAAGTTACTCATCTTCGAGTATTTGCCTATCGATGTTTTATCCTAAAACGTGGAAATTTGGCCAAATTTGAGTTGCGTTCTTCTGACGGGTTCTTTTTGGGTTACACTACCCATGGTCATTCTTATCGTGTTTTCAATTTGGAAACTAACACTATCATTGAGTCATGTGATGTGACTTTCGATGAATCAAACCCATGTGTTAGCTCTCCTTTTGAACATGCAAGTGAACATGATATGGAACAGACTATCTTTGAAGACGAAGATCCAAAAGACTTCGAGGATGATCCCCTACTACCCTCGACATCGACCCCTGAAGCCGACCATGCTTTGACCATTTTGGCAAGAGGCCCCGAAGCTACTACCTCGACATCGGTCATCTTCGACCACTCTACGGCACAAGTTGAGGGGGAGACTGCATCCCGCCGTGAGGCTCCTCATCACATCCAAAGGATGCATCCTCCCGACCAGATCATTAGTGAGCTTGATCAAAGGGTAACACATTCTCATGCTCACTTTATTGATTCTACTTTTGTTGCTTCTTTCGATCCCTTAGATGTGAGTCATGTTTTATCTAATTCTAGTTGGATCAATTCCATGCATGAAGAACTTGAAAATTTTGAGAGAAACCAAGTATGGACTCTTGTAGATCCCCCTCCTAATGTTCATTTCATTTGAACTAAATGGATTTTCAAAAACAAACAAGGGGAGGATGAGTCTGTAGTTAGAAACAAAGCTAGACTTGTGGCTCAAGGTTTTTCACAATTAGAAGGGGTTAATTTTACTGAATCGTTTTCACCTGGTGCACGTCTTGAGGCCATTAGAATTTTACTTGCATTTGTTGCATCCCGTATATTCAAACTTTATCAAATGGATGTCAAAATTGCTTTTCTTAATGTCTTTATAGTTGAAGATGTTTATGTAAAACAACCCCTGGTTTTGAAAACACCAAATACCCCCATAGAGTACATAAACTTCAAAAGAGCTATGAAGAGCCAAATTGTAGCCAACTTTATAGTTGATCACCACATAGATGTCAGTTGGAATGACAGTGTTGCCTTAATTGAGGTAGTGCCATGGAAAATTTACTTTGATGGTTCAACTTGCAAAAATGTCCAAGGTATTGGAGTCGTTCTCGTATCACCTAGTGGAGCGCACTGTGAAACCTCGGCTCGTTTAGAATTTCCCTCTACTAATAACCAAGTTGAATATGAGGCTTTACTGCTAGGGCTTGAATTGTTCGAATCCATGGGTGTTAAACATGTTCATGCGTATGGTGATTCCCTGTTAATGGTGCAACAAGTGGCTAAGAATGCTCAATGTTTTAATGGCTTGCTAAACATCTAATTGTCTAAGTGCCTAGACATAGTTGCTACTTTTGATGACTTCAAAATTTCTCATGTGTCAAGAGAAGCCAATTCAGTTGCAAATAATTTGGCTCAGCAAGCATCTGGCTACCAAGTCAGGAGAGGAAAATTTTCTGTACGAGAAAAGCTGATGTTTGGTCTCACTACCGAAGCCAGTGACTTCTGACAGGTGTGCCCTCCGGCCACCGGAGACTACCGCACGCCGAGGCCCCAGGGCCGGAGTACTCCACCCACCAAAGGGTCTGGCATGCCGAATGTCGTGAGCCGAAGTCCCCAGGACAGTAAGGATTTCCGGAAACCCGGACCCTCCGGCAGGAGGCTTCGGCCTGAACAACTTCGCGCAGCTAGTCCTAGTAGGCTTCGGCAGAAGCAAGAAGGGCTCGGGGGGCACTCTGAAATTAGTAGCTTAGATATTATTCCAGGGAGTGAGCTAGCAAAACTCTCAGAAGTCCATAGGGGCGATTGGAGAACTCCAATCATCCAGTATTTGAGAGACCCTAGCCAAAGGGTTGATCGGAAAGTTCGGCGGCAAGCGGTTAAATTTGTGTTGCTAGATGACACACTATAGCGCTAAACTATTGATGGAGTATTGTTGAAGTGTTTAGGCAATGAACAATCCCAAGTGGCTACGGGAGAAGTCCACGAAGGGCTTTGTGGCACTCATCAGTCGGCCTAGAAAATGAGTTGGATGCTCAAGAGAGTGAGTTTCTACTGGCCGACTATGACTGATTATTGTTTTAAGTATTATAGAGGGTGTGAAGCATGTCAAAAGTTTGGCAATATTCAATTAGCTGCTTTTTCATTACTTAACCCTATTGTCAAGCCATGGTCGTTCCAAGGTTCGGGTTTAGACTTCATCGGCCAAATTCACCCTCCTTCCTCAAAAGGGCATCGGTTCGTGTTGATGGCAACGAACTACTTCACCAAATGGACCGAAGCCGTTCCTCTCAAGAACATGACTCACAACGAGGTACTTGATTTTATCTTAAAGCACATTATACATAGATTCGGTATTCCTCAAACCCTCACTACAGATCAAGGTAGTTCGTTTGTTTCTAAGGAAGTGTGGGACGTTGACGAATTTTATGGTATTAAGTTAATAAACTCTTCACCTTACTATGCTCAGGACAATGGTCAGACCGAGTCTAGTAATAAAACTATGATTAAGCTCATTAGGAAGAAGATTGAAGAATTCCCTAAGAGGTGGCATGAAGTGCTTTCCGAGGCACTATGGGCTTGCAGAATTGCAAAGCACAGTGCTACCAAAGTTAGTCCATAGGAGTTGGTATATGGACAAGATGCCATTCTACCTGTAGAAGTAGATCTTGGCTCTTTAAGAGTTCTAAAGCAAGATGGCTTATCGGTCGACGAATATGAAACTCTTTTAAAAGATAGTTTAGATGAAGTGACTGGTAAGAGGTTAAAGGCTTTAGAAGCCATAGAAGTGGAGAAGAGGAGAGTAGCCAAATCCTACAATAAGAAGGTTAAACCAAAATCGTTTTAGGTAGGTGACTTGGTTTGGAAGACGATTTTACCCTTAGGCACTAAGAGTCCCAAATTTGGTAAATGGTTGCCTAGTTGGGAAGGTCCTTTCAAAATAGCCGAAATCGCTCCCGACAATGCATATGTGTTAGAATCTCTGCAAGGAGAGCGGTTTCGAAGAGCTTTGAATGGCAGATACTTGAAAAGGTATTTCCCAAGTGTGTGGCAAACAACTTGAAAGATGTCGAAAGGCCGATATGGAAGGTATCGTATTTAGCCCATTATGATTTTAGTTCACTCAATTCACTAAAAGGCAGGGGGACATGTGTTGATAGCGAAAAATGGCATTAATGGTTAAGATTGTCAAAATACCAATTTTGGTAATTTGGGCTGAAAATACACATGTCCGGGTTGGGTCGAAGCCCTATAGGGCCGAAGGTCCACCAGGCTATAGGCTTCGGAAGCTTTCAGTTGGCCCCATAGCCTTTGGTCCGAAGGCCTTCGAAGGCCCACTCCGCTGAAGCTTCGGCCTGAGGAGGAGGCTTCGACGGGCCTGACCGAAGGCCCACTTCGGGCAAGGTTAGAGATTGAGTCCGATTTTGACTAAGTCTTTTCACGCGTGATCAAACTGAATCCTACTAGAATAGGCTTAGAGATTAGAAGTCTAGCCCCTGTAAATATAGGGGTGAGGCCGGTTCATTAAACCCCCAACACAAATCAACCACAAAGCCCTAGCTTTGAACTGTACTTTACTTTATCTTTATTTTTTGTATTCTTCGTGGGTTTGCCTGGAAGCCCTCCGACGGCCACTTCGGAGTAGTTGTAATCCTGTTACTTCACCTATGAAGTATCCGTTAATCTACGTAATAGATTGCTATCGCCTTGTTACTTCGCTTGTGAAGTATCCGTTAATCTACGTAATAGATTTCTATCGCCTTGTTACTTTGCTTGTGAAGTATCCGCTAATCTGCGTAATACATTGCTACCTTCGCTCCTAGTGCAATACTTAGCAAAAGTCGGTCCTCAGGATGAATTGGTACTTCGAATCTACTCTATTGCGTGATTTTTTATGTTCGAAGCCACTTCACCGGAGGAGTCCAGAGATGAGAGATCGGTTTTGGAGGCTGCCAGAGCACCCTTCGGTAAGACTGCTTCCTCGACCGCTCGTGCCAGACCATCACGCTGTTGTCGGTTTGGCTAAGTCCCGCACGCCAACACGCTTCGCCGACGAACTTCGTCACGACAGGCTTCGCCACGCCCGTACTCCGCTCCAAACGAAGTCACGCTCGCGCGCTGCGCCTAAGTCCTTATTCTATACCTTACTGTATCAGGGACTTCATGCCGAACCCCGCTGTTTGGAGGTGATTGTCACGTCTAGATCCGTTCGGAGTCCATCTCCGGCCAGATCAGTCCGAATGCTGAAGACACCCTTCGGCGGAACACTCCGCACTAGACGTCGAAGGTAAGCTTTGGTGACACCCTTCGCACCATGCTTTGAATCAGTCAGGTTTTGTCCAGTTTCTGACTGGTTCTGTTTAATACATTTCTTTCGGCTAATTGGATTATTTCTGTGTGATCTGATTACCTGGCGACTCCACCCCCTTACCACGGCTAAGGGTAGTCGGAACGCGACGTCGGTGTTGTGTTACGCCTAGACTTGTCCCTAAGTATCCGCACAATTTTGGATCATCGAACTGACCCAAGTGCGGGGCACATTTCTGTGTCAACACACTTGTTCATGTCAATATCAGCCTTCTTGTAGGCGATATTCGAGAAGTGGCGTTTGACACCCTTAATGGATGTGGGCGCGAACAGGAGGCGACGGGTAGAGGCGATGAAGCGGCGGACGGTGAAGCGGCAGTCGAAGGTGGCGGTCATCGGGGTGAAGCGGCAACCGTCGGTGCTGGGACGAGGTGGCGGCCATCGAGGCGAAGCGATGGGCGGAGGCGGCGGCCGTCGGGGCGAAGCGGCAGGCGGAGGCAGCGGCAGCGGCCATCGGGGCGAAGTGTAGGCCAGCGACTATCGGTGCAGGGCGGGCGAAGGCGGCGGCCGGTGGGTGGAGGCAGCTGCCGTCGGGCGGAGGCCAGGGTTAGGGTTTCCAGATGGGTTACTGCGTGCGGGAATGCGGGTGATGGAGAAAGTGAGGGGGGGCCGAAAGTGAGGAGGGCACGCGGGCGTGACTGCAGACTTAATCTACACAACTTTCATCGGTTTTATGGAAATACCAATGGAAGTTACGTAACTTCCGTCGGCTTTAGGGAAAGCCGACGGAAATTATGTTAACTTTTGTCGGTTCAATCAGGCCGATGAAAATTAAAAAAACCGACAAAAAATATTGTTTTCTTGTAGTGAAGGTTCAATTAAAATGAAATGGTAAATGAATATTATAACCAAAATCATGTTGTAATAACATAATAACATTGTAACGTAAGATTATATTTAATATTTAATAATACAATAAATCTGGAATGGATAGAGTAATGTTCTTGTCCTATAATATAGTAATCTAGTATTGCATTTAATATTTCATAGTATGCTAGTATTATCCTATTTTGTTTTATTGTGAAATATCAAACGATTGTTATATGGCTTGCAGAAAGTCAAACCTACTGTCTTACCAAATCAACACAACAGAGCAGACTGTGTCAGTGTGTGTGTTTGAAAAATGAGCTATTAGCATGGGCACCCAGAGCTGTCCTGTCAAATATCAATATATCTTATTCATTTTGTCCTGTCAAATATCAATATATCGTATTCATTTTGTCCTGTCAAATATCAATATATCGTATTCATTTCGTTGAAAAGGAGTAAAAACTACTTGCTCGCTGGATGACGATGCAACATGAGCTTTGCATGAAATTTCATCTTGAAAGAAATTTCGTATTGCATTTGGTCATATTATTTATACATACACGCATCCATAAACACGGTACGTAGTTTTCCTCCAATGGCAAAATAGACATCGTTCTTTATACCAGTTAATACATCCAACGCATTTGAGAACTACTTGTGTAGTATGATAATCATACGGTGTACTACACGGTTACGATATCGTGGCGAAGATGCGCTTCTCGATCAGAAAGAGAAACGAGATGGAGAAGTGCAAATTAAGTTGTTCTACGAAGTTCAGAGATTTCAGAAACAGAAAACTTGCGGAACTGAATATTCAGAGATGTTTCTCTCTTAAAAAAAATGTTCAGGCACTCTACGTACGATAAGTTTCTCTTCTATTCTATCCCACTTCTGCACAAAGGGGTAATTAAATGCGTGTTAATTAGCCGTAACTAACATTACTTGATAGTGGAGACGCCATCGATTAACTCTATCGGCATCTACTATTGTCAATGCATATGATAATGCAGGCCTGACCAAATCGATTGATTAATCAGCACCTTGGCGCAACTGAATATATGTTACTGCTGCCATGCGTGCTTGCTGCGTTGACCATTACTTTGCACGCAACTTGCACAAATTCGTGGAGACTGAGAGCTTCTGATCATTGCCTTGTCTTGGCAGCAATGGAATTAAGCAGCAGAAATCGTCTTTGGCTAGTGCCATGCAATATACAATTCGACAGATTGACGTGGCGACCTCGGCGTGAGGAAGGAGCATTTTCTGAACCTGTACATGCCCTTCTTGCAGAAGCAATTATCGCTCAAAGAAAAACATATCTTGTAGTGGACTAGTACTGGCAATTGCTAACATAACTGCTCCTAGATCTGGTATTGAAATCTCCCCATCCAAGTATCCAGCACACGGATGAACACTTCCATCAATTGCATACACAGCCGCACAGTTTCGCACACATCCATCAACTGACTGCACTAAAACAGCGATGCGATTGACAAACCTCAACTTTCTTTAGCTGACTAAAAACAAATGGCCAACTCTGCATCAATTACAAACACTGTTTCTAGACGCACATCTATAAGAAACCCTTCCTATAACCTACACGCTACATCAAAAACAACAAGTAGGGAATCGCGGATAGATGTACGTAACTTATTAACTTACTAAGCCCTTATTAACTTTTGTCAGAAAAAATAATTTTAGGGCAAGTTTTTATATTTCTATTTGTAACGGTTTTAAAGTTAAAACCGCCAAATAATAATAAAAAACATAAAAAATCAAAAGTATATTTCAAAATTTACATTTAGCAGTATCGTTTTAGGGGAAGAAGAACCAAACCAAGCAGGCCTAGTGGGAGGGATATTTAATAATTTGACATATTATTCCGATTTTGTCCCCACTATATGGCAATTGCATGCCAATTTGTTCAGATCTTCCGACTTCACAGTCCAGCAACTGTAGAAACAGAGACCTAATCATTTGACCTTCTCTCATCCAACATGGTAGAAATCTCTTAAGACAGACAAGTCAGCTTATCTGCTCAGTTTGCTCTTGAGAGAAAATCAAAGCATGCATCTCACCATGAACTGGTATAATACTGAAAAGTGGGAGAAAGGGATTGTTGTCGGCCAAGTCGTGTGATCTAGTCTACCCTATTATGTAGGGAAGTAGCATCAACTATCGAATAGCATGAAGTTGTATATATATTACTTTTAAAATAAGTTAGTGGTAATGAATTGTCTGTTACTACTATCACTCTTCACAGCAAACCAAAACTCTCTAGTTTAATCTGTTACTATATGATATTCTTTTATTGTTGTAAATTCTTTCTTGTTGCAACTTACGTGTACTCAGCTAGTAATATGAAAAATTAAAAACACAACCTTTCATAAAAATGTGTTATCAACATTTTTATGAAAAGAGCATCGCCATGTTTTGTTCGACAAATGTCTTCTTAACGAAACATCTCTGTGTGAAATAAGATTGCATATGTACTATATTGAAAAATATATATGTTCTCATTCATACAATTTGCATAGTACAATGTGTATATTTATTCCCCTTATTCCCCTCTTATCATCCGCTACATTTAGGAATTTAATAACTCTATTCATGTACTATTGGCTTACTTAATGGTTATTATGCCTCCAACTTCGGTAATATACTGTCAAGGGCCTCAAGGCCCTGGCTGGCCGGACCTCGGCTACGTAACTCGTAGCCTCCGCCCGTCACGCCGGCGAGGTTATGCCCCTCAGCCGTCGGCTTTAGAGAAGAGAGGTAGATTGGAAAATACTAATTGCTTAATCCAAATGGTTCCTGCGTACATGAATATATAGCCCTCTGGCCTAACCGAATAGAACTGGTCCTCCCTAATTGTAGGTCTTATCTTAACTAACAAAAGGAATAACTAACATTGCTACTTTTACTCCTGAGATAGCTTAACAAAAGGAATAACTAATTAGGCTACTTTTACTCCTAGACATCTGCATGCCTTTCCTGCATTCTGGCCGCACGCTCAGCCTCCCGGCGCACGTCACGGGCTCGCCTGCGCCTGGTGTACGTGCGCCCGTACATGACATCTCTCCCGCCGTCGAAGACCAGCTCGTCCTCGAGCTGAAAAGCAGGGAACCGTGCACGGAAGTCGTCGTAGTCCTCCCAGCTTGCTGATGTTCCCGGCTCACCTTGCCACTGAACCAGTACTTGGCGTACCCCACGAGCCAGCCGGCCGGCTGTGACTGCTGCAGGCACGGGCACCACCGCGCCGTTGTGGGTTGGGGGTAGGGCCGGTGGGTTTGCCGGTGGTGTGCCAACAAATTTCCTGAGTACCCCAACGTGGAACACATCATGGAGGCGGGCTCCCTGTGGAAGCTCGAGTCGGACAGCCACGTCATTGATGACTTCCATGACGCGATACGGCCCGACGAACCGTGGCTTGAGCTTGCCGGTGCTGGAGCATGGTAGTGATGATGCTGGCCGCTGCCGGAGCCGGAGGAGAGCCCAGTCACCAACTTGGTACACCACTGGACGATGGTGCTGATCGTAGGCGCGTTTCTGGACCGCCTGGGCCTGTTCGAGGCGGTAGCGTACGTCGTCGAGGAAGGCCGAGCGGTCCTCCATTTCCTGTGCAACAGCAGCCACGCGTGTTTCACCTGGTTCATATGAGCGGATAGTCGGCGGATCGCGGCCATAGACCACGCGGAATGGCGTCTCCTGGAGTGATGACTGGAAAGCCGTGTTGTAGATGTATTCGGCCCATGGGAGCCATCGAAGCCATTGTCGAGGACGGTCGCCGGTGAAACATCGGAGGTACATGACAATCACCCTGTTGGCGGCCTCCGTCTGGCCATCTGTTTGCGGGTGGAAGGCCGACGACATGAAGAGTTTGGTGCCAGTGAGGCGCATGAGCTCGGTCCAGAAAGCCGACGTGAACACCGGGTCGCGGTCCGAAATGATGGACTGTGGGATGCCATGAAGGCGGACGATGTCGCTGAAGAATGCTTGGGCGACGGACTCGGCGGTGTAGGGGTGCGCCAGCGGAATGAAATGGCAGTACTTGCTGAAGCGGTCGACGACGGAGAGGATGACCGTCTTGCCCTGCACCCGGGGTAGTGCTTCAATGAAGTCGATGCCGATGTCGGCCCATACGCTGGATGGAATAGGTAGCGGCTGGAGCAGCCCGGCCGGCCTCAGGTGGTCTGTCTTGTACCTCTGGCACGTGGTGCATGCCTTCACAAATTCCTGCACCAAGCGACGCATATTGGGAAAATGAAAGTCACGGCGTAGGCGGTGCAGCGTGCGATGAACTCCTTCATGGCCGTCATCGTGGACCGCGGTCAGGATCTCCTGGAGGAGTGGCGATGAAGGCGGGATGTAGAGGCGGCCCGCCAGGGCGACCATGCCATCTATAATCGTCCAAGGCGCGGCGCGGGTGCCTGCACGGAGCTCGGCGTGGACGGCGACCAGTGCCGGGTCGGTGGCCTGGGCATGGCGGAGGCGCTCGATGAAGTCGAACCGGGGGGCTGAGATAGCCAGCAGTGCGCCCTCCTCGTTGTCGCGGCGGGAGAGGGCGTCGGCGACGATGTTTGTGGCCCCGGAGCGGTACTCTACTGTGAAGTCGAAACCCAAAAGCTTGCCAACCCAGTGGTGCTGTGGAATAGTGGCGAGACGCTGGTCGAGGAGGTACTTCAAGCTGTAGTGGTCCGTCTTAACTAGGAAGCGGCGCCCCCACAAGTAGGGCCTCCAATGTCGGACTGCCTGTACCAAGCCAATTAGCTCGCGCTCATAGGCTGCCAGGGCGCGGTGGCGTGGTGCTACTGGCCGGCTGAAGTATGCCACCGGGTGTCCCTCCTGGACGAGAACCGCCCCAAAGCCGACGGTCGACGCGTCGCACTCGACGATGAACAGCTTGGCGAAGTCGGGCATGGCGAGGACGGGAGCTGACGTGACCGCTGTCTTGAGTGCTGCAAATGCCGAGTCCGCTGCTTTGTCCCATGCGAAACCGTCCTTTTTGAGCAACGCCGTCAGGGGTGCCGCAATCGTGCCATAGTTATGCACGAACTTGCGGTAGTATCCTGCGAGTCCGAGGAACCCACGAACGGCACGGGTGGAGCGCGGCGATGGCCAATCGTGGATGGCCTGCACCTTGGTCGGGTCCATGGCAACGCCCGCGGCGGAGATCACGTGGCCGAGGTAGGCGACAGCGGAGGCCCCGAAAGAACATTTGGAGCGCTTGACGAAGAGCTGGTGTCGGCGGAGCTCGTCGAGGACCGCACGTAGGTGCCGCGGGTGGTCCGCCCATGTCCTGCTGTAGATCAAAATATCATCGAAAAATACAAGAACGAAGCGTCGGAGGAACGGCCGCAGGACGTCGTTCATCAAGGCTTGAAATGTTGCCGGCGCGTTGCAGAGTCCGAACGCCATGACCAGGAACTCGTACAGGCCGTCATGCGTGCGGAACGCTGTTTTGTGGACGTCCTCGGGTCGCATGCGGACCTGGTGATACCCTGACCACAGGTCTAGCTTGGAGAAGAACTTGGCACCATTGAGCTCATCCAGCAACTCGTCCACCACCGGGATCGGAAAAAGCGTCTTTGATCGTCATGGCATTCAGGGCGCGGTAGTCGACGCAGAAACGCCAGGAACTGTCGGCCTTCTTCACTAGGATGACCGGCGATGAGAACGGGGAGTCGCTGCGGCGGACGATCCCTTGTTCAATCATGGCGGCACATTGCCGCTCCAACTCATCTTTGTGGGCAGCCGGGTACCGATAGGGCCGTACGGCGACTGGCTGTGCATCGGGTTTCAGCAGGATGCGGTGATCATGGATGCGCTTGGGGGGCAGGCCGGTTGGAGTGGCGAAGACCCCTGCAAACGCGTCGAGTAGGGCCTCCAGGAGCGGCTCGCCTGCGGACACGGCTCTTGCCGCTGGTTCTGCCGTTGTGGCCAAGCCATCCCAAGAGACAGTGCGGCCCCTCCGGTGCGCCGGCACTCGGAAAGCTCAAACATCGGGGCCGAGCGGAGGGGGGGTCCGAATCTCTCGTTCAAGAGGTCTTTGAACCGGCCCCAGGGTGGAGCGCCATCATCTTCTTCGAGTTGGTTATACCATAGTTGCGCGACGTCGTCCAAATGGTACGAAGCCATCCGAACACGTTCTTCTCCCATGGTGCGGTGGTGGCGGAAGTATGACTCACATTTGTTGATGAACAGCATCGGGTCGAGGGAGCCATCAAAGCGGGGAAAATCCCACTTCTTGTGCTTGAGGAACTGATCCGGATCGCGTAGTCCCTCGGGACGACGGCCGCCTCCATTGTCCGAGGACGACGAGGGCTTTTCCTTCATGGATGCCATGTCCGACTTCAGCGTGTGTACGTCCATGCTTAGTGCCCTCAACTCGGCGAGCACGTCGGCTAGGGTGGGCTCGGTCATGGTTGCGTTGGTGGCTGGTGGTGGTGCGGCTGTGGAGGATTGGCTGGAGCGGGTGGGCGAGGATCGACGAGACCGTGATACCAGGTTGTCAAGGGCCTCAAGGCCCTGGCTGGCCGGACCTCGGCTACGTAACTCGTAGCCTCCGTCCGTCACGCCGGCGAGGTTATGCCCCTCAGCCGTCGGCTTTAGAGAAGAGAGGTAGATTGGAAAATACTAATTGCTTAATCCAAATGGTTCCTGCGTACATGAATATATAGCCCTCTGGCCTAACCGAATAGAACTGGTCCTCCCTAATTGTAGGTCTTATCTTAACTAACAAAAGGAATAACTAACATTGCTACTTTTACTCCTGAGATAGCTTAACAAAAGGAATAACTAATTAGGCTACTTTTACTCCTGGACATCTGCATGCCTTTCCTGCATTCTGGCCGCACGCTCAGCCTCCCGGCGCACGTCACGGGCTCGCCTGCGCCTGGTGTACGTGCGCCCGTACATGACATATACTTTAGTATATCACAAAATTTTAACTTAGTCGCAAAATGAATAAATTTCATTACAAAGTAATTTTCTGTAAAATAAAAAGATAACACATAATTGTTTGACAAGCTAAGTACTTTTTCTCTTCCAAATAGAGTAAAATAGAGAAAAACACAACACTCTCCCTACCTTAATATATCTACATCTATCTATCTATCTATCTATCTATCTATCTATCTATCTATCTATCTATATATATATTTGATGATCCTTTGAAGATATGTGACTGGTTGTAACTTAAGACATGTCACAGGTATGATTTATACTCATCTATGAGGAGACAGAATCACCACTCATCGTCCCACCTCGCCCAGCGAGACCGAAGATGACCAGCTTATAAGACAAGACAAACATCTCCCTTTGCCCACGGGTTTTAGGATGAGAGAGACCGGCACTTATAACATTGGGCCTGTTGAAATTCTTCCACCTACAAGTGGTATTAGAGTCTGGTGTCGGCAGTCGGGCTGGCAGTACGTGGGCCGGCTAGCAGTGTGCGCTCGGGATGGATCCGTTCCGCGAGGCCTTGCAATGGTTCCCGAGTTGACTGCGCGAGCTGAGACTAGGGGGAGAATGTTGGGATTTAGTCACACCTCGCCTAGCCCATGACCAACCCAACTGCTGATGCTAGGTTCTGATACCACTTGTAGGTAGTAGAATTCCAGCAGGTCCAGTGTTATAAGCTCCGGCCTCTTTCATCCCAAAACCCATGGGCAAAGGGAGATGTTTGCCCTGCCTTATAAGCCAGTCACCTCCATTCTCGCTAAGCGAGATAGGACTAAATCCCAACAATCATCGTAGATAACCAAACATATGCGGTGGATCATTTTTGGTGTACTATTATATGGTTCCATCTCAAATGGTCCATATGTAATGATCTATCACATATACCATTATCTCATATGGTTCGCAATGATCTGTCGTAGACAAAATGTTATGGATGAACAATTCTAGTACACTGAAACACGATGTATATATCAACAGTATCCTGTGTTGGCGTAAGAGATTACACCGACAGATTTATGAGAGAGTCTAAAGTGAAAAGCTTGGCTTCAAAGTTGTATTCTTGGATCGCGAGTAGCGTGTCTATACAATATGAAGAAGTGAGGGTATTTATAGTGGAGCCCTACATTGGCCCAATACCTTCCGACCCCTCTGACTGACGTACACCATACAACTGTCATACCTCTACTGGCAGGGGTACAATCCTAACTACCCTGCCAGTCGCTCAGCGACGTGGCTACAGTGTCGATAGCTACAGTACATTGTCGTGATCTCGCTGCCTGCCTAATCGGATTAGACAGGTACCGGCCGCCCGTCTCGGCCTCCAGGACTGTAGCGCACCGCGGACGATATGCCTCGACCCCGACTGACGCCGCCTCTTCGCAGCGAGCTCCTCACTCCTCTTTCCAAGGGCCATGACAGAGCCATCTTCAAGCCCCCCTTCGAGCGGCCCTCAGAATCCGGAGACTTTCTCTCTGGTTTCCGGTTCAGGGCTGGAGGCTCTGGGCTCTAAATCCGGCCCCGAGGCGGACACCGCCTCGGGCCTCACTTCGTCCCCGGACCCTCTACTTTCGAGGGCAGAGCCTTCCTCAAGCTTCGCTGGGCCTTTGATGACTTCAGCTGCACAACTCCTAGGCTCCTCAAATCATGCCTCGGGGTTAACGCTGCGAGCCTGCGACTATCATGCTCTCCAGGCACCATCGGGATTATCTTCCCAACATCCTGTTTCCACACGCACCTTCATAGAGAAATACGTGTGATCTTGTCCGTGTCTCGGCAGATCGCACCATGTTTCATGTAATACATATCCTTCTGCAAATGCAATTCAGCACGAGTACTGTGCCGGCGGCTAAATTAAAGTTACTAGACCCAGAAATAAACAACAGCTGATACTTAGCATGGCTATCGGCTAACGCAAGCGAAATCAGCAGCAATGGGCAACCTGCATGGCTGCAATAACGATGGATGCTGGTAATGACACTCCAATGGCCAATGGATATATCATTAATAATGCACAAGTGGATTAACACCATCAATTTTCATAAAGGAAATTTCGTGCGTGTATGCCTAAATTTCGTATGATGGTATGATGTCAAGACCAGCTAGACCGCGTGCTTGGCGCGCGGTTTGATCACTTCAAATTCATATTTTTCCTATTTTTTTATTTGAGGTTTGACTCGAGCTTCTGTTCTATTTCTGGGAGCTAGAAGAACAAAACGGTAATGACACGTACGCGCGGTGCAAGGGACGTACGAAAGTTTTCGTAATGATCGATGTAACTAATGCAATGCCGTGTTCTTTCTTTAATCCTCTCCGCTATAAATATACGGGCTCGTGTGCATCGAACCACCACTCATATACCGTGGTGGAAGAAGACGAGCAAAATATACGAAAGCTTGCCTTTTGCTGAAAGATAAAAGGATCTCGTTGTCGTCTTCGTTTAGAATATTTGAGGAAGGTTTAGGTACGTAGCCAGGGGTTGCTGCATATATAGCTAGCTATCAGGAATGGCGCCGACCATGCAAACGATGCCGCAAACGGCAGCTCATGGCAACGGGTCGTCGTCACAGGCCCAAAACCCATCGGGGAAGTTGGCCGGCGACTCGCCGTCCTTCGGGAACCTCGTCACCGTGCTGAGCATCGACGGCGGCGGCGTCCGCGGCATCATCCCCGGCACCATCCTGGCCTTCCTCGAGGAAAAGCTGCAGGAGCTGGACGGGATGGAGGTGAGGATCGCGGACTACTTCGACGTGATCGCCGGGACGAGCACCGGTGGGCTGGTGACCGCCATGCTCGCCGCGCCCGACGAACAGGGCCGCCCGCTCTTCGCTGGCAAGGACATCAACGATTTCTACCTCAAGCACTGCCCCAAGATCTTCCCTTCCGTGAGGTGCATGCAAGCAGATTATTCTTGCATCAAAATTTATCACAAAAGTCAGCTCAGCAAGCATGCATGGCTCGATCGATCCATATTTATGTATATTAATCTCATCTGTTCATGCAGCGGCGGACCCATGGAATGGTTCAGCGGTCCGATCGGATTGATCAGGAGCACGATGGGGCCAAAGTACGACGGCAAGTACCTCCACTCGGTGGTGAAGGATTTACTCGGCCAGACGCGCGTCGCTCAGACTATCACCAACGTCGTCATCCCCACCTTTGACATCAAGCTCCTCCAGCCCATCACCTTCTCCAGATTCGACGTAAACGATCGATCGAGAGCATCTGAGCATCATGGAACACTTTCGATCTATCTCTGCTATTTGATCAGTTGCTGTGTGATATCTCAGAGTACTATACTGAACTAAACGAGCTGACACATTCAGGCGCAGAACGATGAGTCCAAGAATGCCCTCCTGTCGGACGTGTGCATCAGCACGTCGGCCGCGCCGACGTATCTCCCAGGCAACCGCTTCGAGACCAAGGATAAGGATGGAAAGGCCCGCGAATTCAACCTCATCGACGGCGGCGTCGCCGCAAACAATCCTGTAAGATTCTTCTACTCCTCCGGCCCGTGCCGGGCAGTACTTGTGTGGACTTTCACGACGGCTGACATATACGGGTTGGACATACTGATGAAACTTGCAGACGCTGATGGCGATGACTCATGTAAGCAAGCAGATCATACTAGGCAACCCGGACTTCTTCCCGGTGAGGCCGACAGAGTACGGCAAGTTCTTGGTCCTGTCGCTGGGCACCGGCTCGGCCAAGATCGAGGGGAAGTACGACGTCGCCGCATCCAGCAAGTGGGGAGTCTTCGGCTGGCTTTACAACAAAGGAAGGACGCCGCTGATCGATGTCTTCAGCGAGGGCAGCGCCGACCTCGTTGACATCCACGCCTCCGTGCTCTTCCAGGCGCTGCACTGCGAGAAGCAGTACCTCCGCATCCAGGAAGACGACCTCAATGGCGACGAGTCCTCTGTCGACGTTTCCACGCAGAAGAACCTGCGAAGGCTCGTCGACATCGGCAATACGCTGCTCAATAAGCCGGTGTGCACAGTGAACCTCGAGAACGGCAGGAACGAGCCTGACAAGAACAGGGGCACCAACAAGGAGGAGCTGGAGCGTTTCGCAGTGATGCTATCGAACGAACGCAAGTCCAGACAGCCCAAGAAGACCAACTTAAAGTAAACGTGAATGCAAATTAAGGATCGATGTATGCGTATCAGCTGTGCAGTTTCAAATATTTGTGTATCATAATAAAGTTATTCATGATTCATCGGAACCTGTATCGGCGTCCTTCAAATGGTCTCCAATTGGAGGCCTGAAATCTAGCGTTCGGAAAGGAGGCCCTCCCAATCTATATTAATTGGGCTTCTATTGATAATTTGGTAAGCCTAGGCCCATTAATGATGACGCAAAAGATCGGATCAAAGATGGCCAAGAAAATCCATCCATGCTGTTACAAGATGATCGGACGCAGAAGAGCCGACTGTGATAAAGATAAGATGAAGATGAAAATTATCCAAAATCGGTTAAGATAGGATGTTTTGACGTCAAGACTCTGGACTATAAATATGTACCCTTAATGTAACACTCAGTTTTGGGGACCCTGTGTTTGTGCCACGTGTAGCTCCAGCTCACAGCAGCTAGCAGAGCAGCAGTGCCCACGCGTCGCTCGAATGGATGAAGCATTTCAGCCAGCTCCACCTTGGCGTCCCATCAGCAGCTTCACTCCTCCCCGAGCTCCCTGCACGTCGCGCCCTACGGGAGCTATTCACCGCTCTCCATCGTAGCTCCTCCATAGCAGCCATCATGGTGCTCACACCACGCCCGAGCTTAAAACCACACCCATCTCTCTCCCGCACGAGCCCTCAGCCTCTTCACCGAGCTATTCGCCATCCCCCACTGCTAGCACACCATCAGAGCAGCTGGGTTCATCCTCATGTGTCAAAGAGACCCATAATCGCCAAATCGGTATGTCACAATTTCTCTTACTTCGTTGCTCCATTCTTCAAACCAATACATGCATTGTGTTTGTGAGTCCTCACCGGTTCCATTCCCGCAGCTATTTTCGCCGGATCGAGACCACAGCCGAAACCCCTCTTTTGGACCTCAGTTCATCATTTTTCCCCGATCTGATCTAAGGTACCTTCTTCTTGCAATTACTTGTTACAACACCTAATTCATGCCTAGTGTATCATGTTCCAATAGATAGATCATCATATTAGTGCCTGTAGCTTGCCGGCACCGTCAAGCCCCAAATATCCTTTAGGTTCATCGTGGCTAGATTAATGTAGTCATTTTAGCTCAATCAGACAGCACGGTTAGGTTTATAGTAGGTCTAATCTGGTTAAAAATGCCTTCGTTGGTCGCTAGAGCATCACCGTCGCCATCTGCACCGGCGAGTGGTGCTGCTGCTTCGTGCTTCTAATCGGTGAAACCGTAGCTCCGTTTAGTAATCCGACCGTTGATCCTGAACCTACCTACTGGGCGGGCGTGCTGTTAAAATTTCAGCTCAATCGGAGCAACAGGGAAGGAGAACAGTGCTGAAGAAATGTCGACCGTCCGCGGTCGTCTTCAACCTCCAGCCACTGCCTTTCTTCTGTTCTGTGCGACTGACAGGTGGACCCAGGATTTTGTACTGCTTCTGCCGCGTGGCTGCGCCATTACATGCATGCCTGGCTGGCTCAGCCTAGCCGCTGGGCCCACGTGCATGCGCCAGCCGCGTGCACGCGTGCGTGGCTGCATGTGGCAAGCGCCTGGCCGATCGGTTTGTGGGCTGGCTTGGCCGGTCCACTTGCACAATCATCTTTCATTTTTTTTATTTATGCATATTTATTTTCTGGAATAAATAAAAATAAAAATAAATAAATAATTAAAATTAATAAAATAATAAATAAATAATAAATAAAAAAATAATAAAAATAAAAATGAAATAGAAATATTATTTTATAATAGCAGACCGACGGTTTGGACTTTAATTCTTAATTTTTATTTTTTTAAAAAAAAAATATATTAATAATCTTCCCATAGCTCTAAAAAAATTCATTTTAATTCCAATTAGCCCCGTTTAAGTTCCTACATGTTTATAAATTCCTAAACTTCATGTTAGTCCAAAATAAAAATATTTTAGTAAAACTTTTATGTGCTCTTATTTATGTATTGTTAATGGTTCCGTAGTTGTCGATACCGAGGACCAACAAGGTTTTGACCCAGAAGACCCGGATTACCTTCTCGAGCAAGGCAAGTCTTCCTTTGATCATGCTTGCTCCTATGATTGCTAAATTATTTATGTACAAATGCATGTTTAGGACACACGCACACATACACTCAATATTATTGACGATCGCCAAGCGCGATTACGTCAACTAAAACCTAAACTTGTCACACTAGCCTTCCTTTGAATGTTGATAACCATGTAAACCCTTGTAACCACAAAGATTGGTATAACCCCTTCCTAGTATTGTGATGTGGGTTGTACTCAATCAACTTTTTATGTTTTATTTCTTATCAAATGCAATCATTGAAATGAATGAATCGTGTGGGATAAAATGGGTTTCGAAGGAATGTTTTGAAAATGGTACCAAGTACCGATTGTGTTGAAAGCAAATGAAAAAGGAGTGTTTGGGTAAAAATTGTCATGAGTCGTCGTCGCCTTCGTGGCTCGACTTCAAGTGGCACATAAGGACCGATTCCTTGGGAAAAACGTCGTGCACACCAAAGTGCAACCTTGCGGGCATTATGGGGTGTCCCTGGTTAAGTACTTAGTGGGTTTAGGATCACTTGATTACCGATGGATGTAAAATCGCCGGGGTGTCTCATGGTTTTGTGAATGATTTATAAAGTCCTACTCGGACGTGATTTTTGGCTTGTGATAAATTGTTGGAGATGAAGGAGGAAGGGAGAAGGCGTAAGAAGTATGAGCACCCGCGGGATTTTAGGGGAGAAGGAGCAGAGGCTGCCTGATCCTTGGTCGAGAAGGGCTCTTCTATGTGGTAATAGGTTATCCTAGATCGACTTTGGAAATACCTTGTCATGAACCTCCTCTACTTCGCGAGTAGTAGGAGTAAGTTCGTGTCGTAAGGGTAAAGTGTACACCTTCTGCAGAAGTATAAACTGTTCGAACAGCCGTGCCCACGGTCATGGGCAAGTGCCATGATAGTTGCCCATGCGTAGTCTTTGAATTTGGTTTTCAGCAAATAAACTGAGTTGTGGGTTGGGAAGCGTTGCCAGAGTACGCCTTCGTGGTGTACGGCTAGCCTTAGTGGCTAGGAACGAGCTTGTGTAGCTCGGGAAGTCGTATGGCTTCATAGAGAGAGGGTGAGATTCAACCCTAGGATGAGAGATGAAATATGTTTTGGTAATTGGGAAAAATCTACCCGATGGAGGGAGAGACTAGTACCGAGGTAAGAGGAAGTATTTTGAAAATGGTGGTGTGGATTGAATTTTTGAAGGATGGTTGTGGAGAGTGGAAATCGGGGGATTGTCCCGAGTTTTTTTAATATCAATTATTATCACTTGGGTTAAGGTGGAGGTTGGGACCTCTACTATTGGGTATGGTTCACTTAGTATTTTAAAACTTGCATGACTTTTTGAACCCTACACCGCCCTTGTCTCAACTCATCTATAAACTCTTCCAAGGCTTGCTGAGTACGTATGTACTCACCCCTCCTATTTCTAACTCCTAGAGTTTGAAGGTCAAGGCGAGGAAGAACCTTTCGAGGCTAGTCCAGAAGATGAATGCTTTGAAGATGAAGATGTAGGAGAAGAGTAGGGTTTCGCTCCTAGTTCCCAATAAGGAGTAGAGTAGTATTATGATCAGTATAAGACTTCCGCTGCTTGTATGCTTGCTTTGAGCCGCGAGGTATGCCTCCTACGGCCTTTGTAAAATACTCGTGTAATAATTAAGCAGGCTTGTCTCAAAACTACCGTTGAAATAATGAAATGTCGGCAACGATGTTGAGTTATTCCAAAAATCGTAGCATCTTGTCTCGGTACGGCAAAGTCCGTTCGGGGCGGGGCGTTACACTTAATTAGCTTAGAAACACACAACTCTGTCAAATAACTACTCAGCGCATCGTCACCCTTGACTTACAAGTTTATCCAGACAAGATTCAGTACTCGAAGTTGGGCTGTATCGTTTCAATCTCCGATGAAGAGGTGAGTCTCGCCACCCCAACGTCCGTATCGACTAGGTCAATATCCTCATGATTGTATCAGTTTTGATCTCTTGAGGAGAATGTCAAAACAGTACGGTCGTCAGTTGTTCTCGGTGTATTAGCTAGGTCTAAGGCTACATCAGAATAATCTCCTAGATTGATATGATCTAGATGTGGTAGTTTGAGGCTTTATCGGTTAAATCCGACATCTCTTGCTATTGTATCTTTTTCATGTTGTACACTGTTCATCTAAATAAAAACATGCCTGATACTTTGACATATTATTAAGATCATCGTGATTAGATACTATCTTGGATAGGTCCGATCTAGTTATTGTGATGATTTTTATGGTATAAACATGTTATCTAGTGTGTTTTATTTATTTCTGCTAGAGGAAAAGTCAGTAAGTTATCTTCAATTGAGAGCCATATCTTATTTGTCATCGGAGAAAGTCCATCAGCTCATACGTGTGCACTGCCCATCTCATCGGCCGATGGCACATTCGTACGATCGCTACGGCCATGATCATCGGTCCTATGGCCGATCGACATAATGCTTCACGATTCTTCTATCCTTACTACGGTCATCGGCTCGATAGCCGATAGGCCATACTACTGATCGTTTTTTTCTATTTAACCTTATCAGTTATAGAGTCAAATTGATTGGCACACCTTAAACTTTTTTCTAAGAACGTAAGACCTGCACTGGAGTTAAGCAGATATCTCAGGCCACATGCGTCAAAGTGTGACCAAAAAACATACCAACACGCTTTTTGGCATGCTCGGTAGAGCGTTCTTTTTAGCAACCCAGCCATGATGAGTGAGATCAATGACAACAACAACATCCCGATCACCATGAAGATCTTGACTGAAGAACAAAGACCGAAAGGGTAATAGCACGTGGACGAGCTTCAGAAGTAATACCTATGAAGACAACCTCAATGGCCTCAATGGCGACGAGTCCTCCGTCGACGTTTCCACGCAGAAGAACCTGCGAAGGCTCGTCGACATCGGCAATACGCTGCTCAATAAGCCGGTGTGCACGGTGAACCTCGAGAACGGCAGGAACGAGCCTGACAAGAACAGGGGCACCAACAAGGAGGAGCTGGAGCATTTCGCAGTGATACTATCGAACGAACGCAAGTCGAGGCAGCCCAAGAAGACCAACTTTCAGTAAACATGAATGCAAATTAAGAATCGATGTATGCCTTTCAGCTGTGTAGTGTCAAATATTTGTGTATCATAATAAAGTTATTCATGATTCATCGACGATTGTGTCGTGGGCGTCCTCCAAATGGTCTCCAAACTGTACACATACGCGGGAGGACAATATTGGGATGAGATGTTAACGACTTAGCCCGACAACTAACTTCTTGCTTTTATTAATTTTTTATTAAATTATTATTAAAATCTTTGAAAAAAATAAAAATAATAATTAAAAATAATTAGTTCAATCTTAGACGTGGAATATTTTTCGCTCTTGAAAGTACATGTTTGTATACGTGCATTTACTCCTGAAAGAAAAATGTCCCTTTAGTGTCAAAGTCAATTGAAAACCCAAATACCATTTTGATATACTCAAACTTCATTGTTTTGGACAATATTTTACAAATTTAGATACAGTTTGATATATCTACCACATGATGGAGTGAAGGACATAATAAAAATCTCTAATAATAGAAAATTTTGTATATGTCACTAAAAGTTCACTAATTCCTATGTACGCCACTGAAAATTTATTGTTCCCATGCATATATGTCTATATTTTTTGTGTTCATATATGTCATTATCATCAATTTTAATGTCAATCAACATTAATTATTTTCTAAATACTAAAATTGCTCAACTCATAAAGCTAGCTAGCTTGCTTTCCTCATAATCAGTCTTAGGATCTGTTTGGTTTAGATTTTTGAACTAGCATCCTGCCCCGAAAGCTGGAATCTGAACTAAACAATTTTTTTAGGCAACCAGTTTTTCTAGAATCTGTAGATTTTCGCAGTATAAACAAGAAGTTGGGAGTACCACAGATTCTCGCTGCTAGCTTTTTAGTGGAAATTACCCACATTTACCATTAATGAAATACCCCTTCTGTTGATATAAAATACTTAAAACTAAATAGTTTTCTAAGAATGAAATTTAATATATGATTGTTGGAAAACATAAATACATTTTTGTTATAAATAATTTCATTTTAATTTTCTTATTACAACGATGATCTAAATGCACATCATTGAGAAAGTCAGTGTTTATATTAAATAAATATTAATAGTGCAACAAAACATCATAGGATTACAAACATTTACTATCAAAATAGAAATATACATCTACTACACCAAACAATTTTCAGTTTTTTCATAGCTCACAGCTTACAACAGTTTTTCTACATCTGTCAGCTCGCAATAGTTTTTTCAGAATTCACGGCTCAACCAAACACACTCTTAGTCGCGCTAAATTGAACGAGTGATTGATACGTATGTGCCATTCGGAGTAAGTACTAGCTAATTAGGGGGCTTAAATTATCCTACTTGATTTTTAGTGAGTCGAGAACAAATTTAATATTTAGAGAAAAAAATAATGTTGACTAATTAAAACTAACAACATATCAGAGATACATCGAACCGGTAAATGTTGCATATATAGAATTTTTTCCTAATAATAGAAAATAGAAGCTTGAAATTATTTAAGAGCTTTTACCAGAAACACAAACTTTGCTACTATTCTTACTTTAATTTCTACTTAGATCCGAGCATTGGAGCAAAAGCTTCGCATTCACCATAACCGAGTCCATCGCAGCTCTGACCAATCCACCCATCACTGAAATCTTGTTTAGCTGAAGTGAATTGAAGAGGGTTTCTGTCGATGGTGCTGGCGCCTGGCGGCGTTAGAGAGAACTTCTTCTTCCCCGTTGTCGTATACATTTGTCTTGTAGATGGTATCGTCTGCCTCCATCCTAGTGTTGGACTGGTCCTGATCTATATATGGGCGCGCATGGCGGCGCGTGTAGTGATCGAGATGGCGCACCGCGGCGTGCGTCGATGCCGACTGGGCTCGTCCGTAGGCACGCCATGCATGTGTCACACCGACGGTCTCCGCGGTCGATGTGCCAAGAGAGATGGGTGAACTCGAAGATGGCGGGGAAGACTGAGGCTGAGATGAAGTTGGCGGGCGTGGGAAACATTTGATTGAATGTGTAATTGCATAAGTACATGTGAGTGTGAGGAAGGCGTAATGTTGTAAGGCGAAAACATATTCGGCTGGGGGTTTTGTCGTATGGGAAACAGAAAATTCGGGATATGAATCATAACAGAATTCTACCCACTCCCTCATCATTCTCTGATTCTCTTTGGCGATCGTGATCCGACTTGTGCGATCTCACCGGTGAGGAGAGTGATCTCCGGCGAGTTTGTCACAAATTGGTATCAGAGCCGTGCTGTCGATCAGGTTGGGGAGTTCCTGTGCGAGTCCCGGTGGATCGGTAAAATTCCAGCGTCACGTTGGTTTGATCTGCTTGGCGACGGGAGTTCAATCTAGTGAGACAGAGTTTGCAGGTTCGGTAAGTTGTAGAAGCTTTGGATGTGATGGAGGCCAAGGTGCTGGAAGCATTCGCGGCTCTTTCGGCTAAGATGGAAAATATGGAGAATCAACTTGGTTCTAAGTTGGAGGAACAGAGGAATCGTATGGATCAAATGAAAGTCAAGGTAGATTTGTCCACTGCGTCGTTGGGGCAAGTGCAACAAGATCAGGAAATGCTATCTCAGATGCTTCGTCGAGCTGTGATATCTCAGCCACAAATGGGACAGGGAGAAACCCAAAGTGGATATGGGGATGATTTAGTTGCCTATGTTGTTGTTGGAGTGCCAGTTGCCATTGGCATGGGAGAAGAGGATTGAGGTACATGAGATAATCATCAAAGAAGAAATTGGATGCCTAAGATGGATTTCCCAAAGTTTAATGGAAGTAATGTGAGAGTGTGGGTGGATTAATGTGTCACCTATTTTGAGATGTATCAATTGCATGAGAATTTTAGGGTAGCAACAACATCTCTGAATTTGGTGGGAAAGGCCGCACACTAGTACAAGGTATGGAAACAAAATGTGGGAAGACATAATTGGACAATGTTTAGTGCTGCTGTGTTGTAGGAATTTGAAGGAAACACATCTACTTTAAAGATGAATGAGTTGAAAAGGCTAAGACAGACTGGTTCTGCGGAAGAGTATAAAGGCACTTTTGATGACTTACTATATCAAATTAGATCGTATGATAATGCCCAAGCTGGAGAATTATGGGTGGTGGGGCAGTTTGTATGGGGATTGAAAGATGGGTTGAGGAATCATGTTCAATCCCAAGTTCCTACTACTCTAAGCCATGCTTACCACTTGGCATTGGCTAAGGAAGGACTAACTGAGGTAGTTGACACAAAGAAACAAGAGGTAAAAAAATCATGGGGAGGAAAACCAATGCAACAACAAAAATTTGGTGACAGGCCAAGGTTTAATGCCACTTATGTTTAGAAGGCACAACAATTAAAGGATTACAGGAGGGCTCATGGTTTATGTTTCAAATGTGGGGAGAAGTACTCACCCACCCATCAGTGTGTTGTACCACAACCAGCTCAAGTACATATGGTTGAAATAGTACAGTCTCTATAGGTATTGTCGGATGAATTGCTTGCTGTTGTGACCTTGGGAGATACCGTGGAGATGGAAGACACTGCTTTCTTGTCTATGAATGCTTTGGCAGGGCTAGAAGACACTGCCACAATCAAATTGCAGGCCACGATACAAAAACAACATATGCTCATTTTGGTTGATTCAGGCAGCTCTAACAGTTTCTTGAATGCAGAACTATTGGGTCATCTGAAACTACAAGTTGAACAAATTGCTCCCATATTTGTGAAGGTGGCCAATGGCACCACAATGCTTTGCCAACATCAGGTTTCTGATTTGGAATGGTGGATGCAAGGTTTGACATTCTGTCACACTATGAAAATATTGCATTTAGGGGGATATGATGTAATTTTAGGTATGGACTAGTTATCACAGTACAGTCCCATGACTTATGATTGGGTTCAAAAGAAAATTGCATTTGTATATAAAGGAACCTGGATCACTTTACAAGGTATTACCTCCAAGGAGCACTCTCAGCTTTCCACCATTTCTCCCCATCAGTTTGCTAAGTGCCAACAAAGCAATGAAGTGTGGGCAGTGGCAGTTGTATAGTCTAAAATTGCTATTAGTTCCCAAGTTATTTCATCAGAAATACAAGAGGTGTTGGATAATTTTGAGGTAGTATTTCAGGTTCCTACTCAGTTACCACCTGAGAGGGCTTTTGATCATGCTATTCCCCTGCTTCCTGGTACCATTCCAATTAATTGCAGACCTTACAGGTATTCTCCTGCACAGAAGGATGAAATAGAGAATCATGTAACTGAGATGTTATCTTCTAGATTAGTTACTACTAGCTGTAGCCCTTTTGCTTCACCAGTTCTTTTAGTGAAGAAGAAAGACAATTCTTGGAGGTTATGTGTGGACTACAGGAAATTGAATGCAGCCACAATTAAGAACAAGTTTCCTTTGCCTATCATTGATGAATTGTTAGATGAATTGGGGGTTCTACTCATTTTTATAAATTGGATCTGAGGAGTGGATATCATCAAATCAGGATGAAGGTAGGAGATGAGGAAAAAACAACATTTAAGACTCATCATGGTCATTTTCAATTCAGGGTTATGCCTTTAGGGCTTACTAATGCACCATCAACATTTCAATGCCTTATGAATTCTAGTTTTGCTCCTCATATGAGAATGTTTGTTCTTGTTTTTATGGATGATATTCTGGTCTATAGCAATTCTTTAGCAGATCACCTACAACACCTCACTACTGTGTTCTCTATTTACTGACCAATCAACTCTATGCCAAGAAAAGTAAGTGTTCCTTTACATTACCTCAAATTGAATATTTGGGACACATTATATCTGCCCAAGGGGTGGCTACTGATCCTGAGAATGTAAGAGTCATGCAAAATTGGCCTACACCTCATTCTCTCACTGATTTAAGGGGATTTTTGGGTCTCACTAGTTATTATTGAAAATTTATCAAACATTATGGTATGTTGACCAAACCCCTAACCCTGATGTTACAGAAGTCCAAAACATTCCACTAGAATAAGGTTGCTTAGCAAGCTTTCAATCAGGTCAAGATTGCTATGTGTTCTGCACCTGTTTTGGCTCTTTCAAACTTTGACAAACCTTTCCAAGTGGAGACAGATGCCTGTGACACAGGGATTGGTGTTGTCCTGTCTCAAAAGGGTCATCCTATTGCTTTCTACAGCAAGGCATTGGGCATTTTAAATCAAAAGTTGTCTATATATGAGAAGTAGTTCATGGCAATTTTGATGGCTATAGATAAATGGAGATCTTATTTGATAAGGGGTCCTTTCACAATTTTTACTGATCACAAAGCCTTATGTCAGTTAGACCAGCATCCTTTACATTTAGAAATGCATAAACGTGCTATGACTAAACTAATTGGACTGAAGTATAAATTTCAATACAGTGGCTGATTCCCTTTCTAGAGTGGGTCAGTTTTTTCACATTCAAGCTATTTCTGTGGTTCAACCACTTTGGCTTCAAGAAATTTTAAACTCATATGCCACAGATGTACAAGCTCAAGCTCTTTTACAGGAATTGGAATTCACTGGAAGTAATTCACAAGGTTATTGTCTGCAAGATGGTCTTAGTAAGCAACACAATAGAATCTGGGTGGGTGCCAATTCTGCATTACAAACTAAGCTCATTGCTGCTTTTCATTCCTCTTCTATTGGGGGTCACTCTAGGGTATTGGCAACATATCAGAGATTGCACAAGTTGTTCACTTAGTATGGTCTGAAGTTGGCTGTCCAAGAATTCATACAACAATGTACCATTTGCCAACAAGCTAAGCATGAGCACAGCAAACCTCCTTGTTTGCTGCAACCCTTGCCCATTCCAGCTGGGTCATGGCAGGATATCTCAATGGATTTCATCGAATGGTTACCACTCTCTGAAGGATTCAATGCCATATTAGTCATTGTTGATCGTTTCTCCAAATTTGCTCACTTTCTCCCTATCAAACATCCCTTCACTGCAGCTTACATAGCCCGTTTGTTTATGGATCGCATTGTGTCTTTGTATGGTATTCCCAAGTCCATAGTATCGGATAGGGACAAAATCTTCACAGGTCATTTTTGGCAATACCTGTTTGCCAAATTGGGTGTTCCTCTACATTTGTCCATAGCTTATCATCCTCAATCTGATGGACAAATTGAGAGAGTGAATCAATGCTTGGAGATGTATTTGTGTTGTGCTACTTTGGTTTCACCAAGAAAATGGGTGTTCTCGCTGGCTCTAGCACAATTCTGGTACAATACTTCTTTCCATTCTGCATTGAAGTGTTCCCCTTTTAAAGTCATGTTTGGCGCTGATACTCATTATCACTTCCTACCAAATTTGTGCTGTCAATGAAGATGTGGATGGTATGTTGCAATACCGTCAACTGTTTTCTGAGATGTTGCAGCATCATCTCAGTCAGGCTCAACACAGAATGAAGTAGAATGCTGATGCGAACAGATCATTCAGGCCTTTTCAAGTGGGGATTTGGTTTTCTTGAAGCTTCAACCATATGCTCAATCGTCGGTAGTCAATCGGCCTTATCCCAAATTGTCATTTAAGTACTTTGGTCCATTTCAGATTCTGAAAAAGATTGGTACTATGGCTTATCGTCTGGCTCTGCCTGTTGAAAGTCTGGTTCACCCAGTATTTCATGTTTCTCAATTGAAGCAACAGGTTCCTTCTTCTGCTCCTGTATTTTCTACTCTTCCAACCTCGGTGGACCTTGATGAGCAAGAGTTGGAACCAACCAAAATATTGGATCGTCGGCTAGTGAAAAAAGGAAACACTGCTCATGTGCAAGTTTTGGTAGCTTGGGGCTCCCTTCTGCCACAATGTGCTACCTGGGAGGACTACAACATTCTTCAGGCTCGTTTTCCTCAGGCCAATATTTGGCGGGATGTTATACCTCGAGGGGGCGGCAATGTCACACCGACGGTCTCCGCGGTCGATGTGCCAAGAGAGATGGGTGAACTCAAAGATGGCGGGGAAGACTGAGGCCGGGATGAAGTTGGCGGGCGCGGGAAACATTTGAATGAATGTGTAATTGCATAAGTACATGTGAGTGTGAGGAAGGCGTAATGTTATAAGGCATAAACGTAGTCATCGGGGGGTTTTGTCGTATGGGAAACAGAACATTCGAGATATGAATCATAACAGAATTCTACCCACTCCCTCATTGTTCTCTGATTCTCTTTGGTGATCGTGATTCGACTTGTGCGATCTCACCGGCGAGGAGAGTGATCTCCGGCGAGTTCGTCATAGCATGTGGCCTAAGAAGCCAGCCGGCGCACGGGGGGCTTGCGGGGAGCTAGTGGTGGCTGCTGGCGAAGGAAGTCACGCGTGCAACCACGATGACAACAGAAGAGGCCGAGGCAATGCCCCAACTCATCGCCTCATCGGACAGGCCGCGCGAGCGCTCGAGGCCACTCTTCATCGCATGGTGTATGGTCTGCTATAATTGGCCCGGAACGTGATCGTGGCACACGTGCGGCCTTACATATTTCGGCTTGAACGGGATTGCATTGGCCATGTTAGCCTATATAATTGGGCCTCACCACTGGCTACGCGGGATGAATGTGGATATCAAAATATCATAATTATTGATATTTGCATTTGAATAATTATAATTATGGATATCCTTATCTTTATCTGAATTAAATACAAATGATAAATGAAAACATTTGAATTCAAGTAGAGGCGACACTTAGAAGGTTCGGCTTTACTGAGGCCGTACCTCTAGCTCCTGTTGCTAGTATACCTCCGATAAATCACATTTAAAGTAGAACTGACGGTAGTACTAGCAAAACCATTACGTCTCTAGCCTTGATATTTGTATCATCCCAAGAATTAAAAATAAAATAAAATAAGGGAAATGATTTTTCTGAAATAAAAAGGGATTATTTAAATAGAGAAAAGGGTAAAAGAACCTAAATATAGCAAAGCAGAGAAAAATAATTCAAATTTAAGGCTGAAAAATTTATGATGGAATCTATGAGCCAAGACAAATTTTTAGGAATTTTACAAAATTTTAGCAACAGTGCTTCAAGCTCTAAAGGAATATATGAATTTCTGGAATTAATTTAAATCAAAAATCCATTTTAATTAGTATTGGGCCGCAACCCCGAAACCTCCTCAAGCCCGGCCCATTCCAGCGCCCAAGCCACCGACATGTGGGACCCCCCTGTCGGCGCTGTTTTCCCCCTCTCTCTCCCGACTGCGCCCGCCATGGCCCCACCCGCTAGACGCTCACCTGCATCCCTCTCTCACTGCCCGCCGTGGCCCGCCTATCGGCGTTGTTGCCTTCGCGCTCGTCCGCTGACAGGTGGGGGCCACCTATCGGGGTCGTCTTCCCCAATGGAAAGGGATCCCCTTTCCATCGTCGGCGACCCCCACCTTCCAATTTCGTCGCCGTCGGCCCCCCTTGCCAAATTGCCCGCCCAGCTCGGTATTCCATATTCCGGGGATCCCTTTCCCTCTTTTCTCCAGTGAAATCAGACCCCAAATCGCCGGCGGCGTGGATATGGAAAGATCACCAGAGCAAAAGAACGAAACCTTCGGTTTCCTTCCATCTATGCGTCGACGACCCCCTATTTAAAAGCCCGCCCATACCGCAACCTGGCCACACCGTTTTCGCCCAAGCACTCACATCCCAGAGCGCCGCTGCTTGTTTTAGCCCCACTGCTCTGCTTCAACTCCGTCCACCCCTCGCGGTCGCCTTAGGGCCCCATTGCCCTCGTCGTCGGCACCTCCAGAACTGCCGTAGCCCGCCCGTCCTCGGCCACATCCCCGTTGGCCTTGAAGACCACCGGAACTCGCCGCCATCGTCGAACCCGAAGGCCTCCACTGCCTTCCGTCATCGCCGATCGCCGCCTCTACCCCGCCGTCCCCACTTCCGGTACCCTTGTAATCCCCTTGCTCCCCAGGTTCCATTTCAGCCCTTGGCATGGCTGTTTAGCCGTCGCCGTTGCCACGATCGTTCGCCGTCGCGCCGCCGGAGTCGGGGATGAAGGCTTCTGCCTCCCCCATGCCGCGTGTCGTGCCGGACGGCATCCTGGCCGCACGATCTCGGTCGAGCGACACATATTAAATCTCCTCGGGATTTAATCTGGGCCCTTGATCCGTGCTGAAGCGGTACAGAGCGCTGAGGGTCGTCGGTTTTCATTTAGAGATCTCGCGTGCATGTTGTCCGTTGGATCTTTATCTGACTGTAGCCACGTGCCTAGCTCACGCGCACAGTCAAGAGTTCATGGTGAACCTGGTTCACCGTGGACCAGAGACTGTTTTTTAATTTAAATAATAAATTAAAAACCCCTTTAGGATAAATACATATTTCAATATATAATTCAGAAAAACCCATGAAAATTAATCCTAAATATTTAGGCCATAATTTCAGAATATTTAAGGATTTATACCCTTTGTTTAAAACAACAAATTTGTATGCTTATATTTTATGATGTTTGGATTGTTTACTGAATGTCGTATTATTTTCCGTATCGAGAAGATTACGACGCCGTCGAGGATCCGGAGTTTTACCCCGAGGTTCCACCTTCACTATTCACGGATCAAGGCAAGTCACAAACCCCAAGTTGATCATTTTTGAGCCCAGTTTTTCATAATTATCGCTATAACTCATAGCAATCAAATATTGCATTAGTCTAATCTCAAGCCCTAAATTATATTTATTAGATTCCAGTCCTTGTGTGTAAACCCAAGCCATGTTTATTGAGCCTAAACTCCTTGTCACTTTTAAATATTATATTAGCTAGTGTCCAATGTATCGACACAATGGCTATAGGATAAAAGAACGAGTCGTAGATAGTTGGATTCTGCTATATGATTTCCCCGTTATTCTCGTCTCCGGATTTTGTTGGAGTTGGCTATGTTATAAGTATGGTGGGTTGCGAGTGCAAGCTAGGGCATTGGTTGGTCGCACCCGGGGCACTATAAGGACCGGTCTGCAGGATCTGTTGCAAAGCACTTCCGTACTAACCACAAGTCTAATGGGTAAGTCCTAATTAGAGGTATGGATCATACCAACTTGAAGCACCATAGTGGAGGGGGCAAGTGACACCTGCGGGTGGCTTGTACCGACGAGGCTAAAGGTTTTGGCACGAGTTCCCGTGGTATGGGTCATCTCGTTACACTTTGGTGTGCGAGCATGAGTGTGTGCCTTGTGGGTACAATAGTACACCTCTGATCAGAGTATAATCTTTTCGAAAAGTCGTGCCCACGGTAAAGGGCGGGTTGGGCAATGTTCACCGTAGTTAGTTTACTATTGTTTGAATGATCGTGTGATTCATGGCATGTAAGGACTATTGAGCGAGGGCGGGCTGACTGTACCCCTCGAGTTAGATGATGATGCATTATACATGTTTAATTTTTCAGTACTAATAATCTGCTCACATTAAATGATTTACAAACATGCTTTTCCGCAAAAGTAGCCACTATCTTCCGTGTTATTACCCTGCATTATACTTGCATTCGGTGGCTTGCTGAGTACGATTGTACTCACCCCCGTTGACTTACACCACTAGAGGCCGTCTACTACGAGGAGGATGAAGGTCTGGAGTAGCGACCTAGTCAAGGCGCGAGACTAGAAGAAGGCGTTCATCTAGAGGATTTATTTTCCTAGTTTCTCTTTTATTTAACTCTTTTGTAATAATATGGTCTACGAACCATCTTTGATTGGCGTATTGTACGTAGTCGTGTGATGAACATCTTGTATTTATTGATTTTCTATGGAATTTCAATAAATTCCCGATTTTATTAAATTGGGGCGTTACAATATCCATGGCCGAGACAAATCATTATGCTCATGGCCAAACTAGCACCGCCTATCATGTGCCGCCTACACTTACACCGGTGCTAGTTTTTCCCACGCTGTCTGTGCCGCATGCGCAAGCGCATAGGCCCGAACACGTCATACAGCTAGCGTACGATGAGGAGCCCCATGGCCGACACACCGACATCCCATCGCGTGTCGCGCCCCCACATGAGAGACGCGCACAGGCAGTAGGTTAGGATGACATTGAGGAGCGGATCCATGCGCTGTTTACGGAGTGCACTGGCTTCATACCTAGAAGTCGAGCTAGGGTTTACCGGAAGCCGTACCCTGATCATTTTGATACAATACTTTACCCTCGCGGATATAGAGTCCCTGAATTCACCAAGTTCGACGGTGAGGGTAACAAAACCACACTAGAGTATGTGAGTCAATTTCTAGCACATTGTGGAGAAGATAGTGGGTTAGACGCATTAAAACTTAGACTATTTTCTCTCTTACTATCCGGCACTGCTTTCACTTGGTTTTCGGTGCTCCCGCCAAACTCTATCCAGACGTGGGCTAGATTAGAACAAAAATTTCATGACTACTTTTACACGGGTGAAATAGAACTTAGGCTTTCACACTTGACATTAGTTAGACAGAAATCTAGCAAGAGCATCTCTGAGTATATCAAGCGTTTTCAAGATACTTGAAATCGATGTTTTAGTATTAATATTTCAGAAAGAGATTTGGCAGATCTGGCTTTTAGCGGGTTACGTTCTGAAATTAAAGAGAAACTAGACAACCAGCACTTTTTAGAAGTTAGCCAAGTCTTGCTACAGACGCTGGTCTAGGAAGGCCGAGCCAAAGATAAAAAGTTTATTAAGACATTGAGAAACCAAGGGTTGGTTTCGGTGTTTTGTGATGAGTGATTGACAGGCTTTTTACCCTCTGTTCGAAGGGTACCTCCGAAGAGTGTTCGGAGGTGGTGCCTCCGAAGGGTGTTCGGAGGTGGTTCACCGAAGGGTGTTCGGTGTTTGCTTGCTGCAGCGGAGTGTGCATGTCGGAGGGGTCCGACAGTACACGATGACTGGGTGTGTACCGAAGGGGCTTCGGTACTTTGGGCGGTACACCGGAGTGTGTGCCGGAGGTTGCTAACCCGGAGAGGTCTCTGGAGTACTGGATACACTTGTCTGCTTGTCTGTGGTGCGCAGGGACTTCGGAGGCGACGGACAAGGTTCGCAGCAGGTGAACCTGGGTCGAGCGGGAGGCTTGATGCCAGGGGAGCGGGGAGCTCCATCACGGTGGCTGCGAAGGTGGTCCGGGTCGGTCCTCGGGTCGAGGCGTGCCAGGTGAAGGCAGAGAGTGCGGAGTGTGGCTCCGGCTGAAGGTACTCCGAGACAAAGTCCTCGGAGGTAAGGCACTTCGAAGGTACTCCGAATGGAGTGACTTCGGAGTTGGTGGATCAAGTCCTCTGCGGAGGCAAGGGTTCGAAGTGTGCTCCAGAGGGAGACATTCGAAGATACCCAACGAAGGTCTCAGAAGTCGAGGTGCATTGAAGGCATGGTCTGGGTGAGGCTCGTCGAGGAGTGTGCTCGGGGAGAGGCACTGCGACGAAGGGCTCATGGAATGCTTCATGCGGAGGCCTTGGACGAAGGAGGGACTTCGAAGGGTGGTACTCCGAAGGTGGGGGCTTCGGAGGGAGGAAGGCTTCGGAGCGAGGCTAGCTCCAGAGTGAGAATGACTTGATGTGCTTCGGCCTGCATGGCTTCGGTACACGGACTGACGGAGTTCGAGCTGGGTGAAGCTGCGAAGCCATGGTGATCCACTCCGGAGGTGTTGGTGCGAAGGCCCAAGGGCTTTGACGGCTTCGGCTCAAAACCGTCACTGTATCGGAGACTGACTTCGGTGGAGCGAAGGCCATCTGGCTTCAGGCTTCTCACCGAAGCTACCGCACCCTCGAGTGCGAAGGGAGGATTCCAGAAGGTCAAAGACTGCAAAGGCTGACACTGTCTGTTCTGTAAAAGGCTGACACTGTCCCCTCTGCAATGCTGACAGAGAAGCCTCCAAAATAAAGGTGGACTACCTTTTGTACCCCTTAGTTCTGTAGAGTCAAATCTTTTGTAAACCCTAGGGGTAAAGTAGTCATTTCCTTTGGGTGAACTATGGGCTATAAATATGGGGGCTCGGTAGGTAACATTTAACACTTTGAGCATTTACTGTTGAGCTCCTGTAGCCACACACTTCGATTGTAATACATCCAGAGAGTTCATTTTCTGTGTTCCTTGTTCAAGCGGCGAAGCCCTGTTTCCTGTGCTTTTGCTTGAGCTCGCATTGCATACCTCGCCTGTAGTAGTGCACCGAAGCCTGTTGAGGCGAAGGTTGTTTTTTGTGCGAAGTGTGTTTTGTCAGTGTGCATTCGCTCTGTGTAACAGGAGGTGTGACCTCGCTGCTTACTAGCGAAGCCCTGATTGTTGCCCGTTTTGCTTCTTGTGACGAAGCCTCTAGTGTAGTCCGTTTGTGTGCGTGTAGACCTTCGTGTACGAAGCCCAGCACCAGTTGCTGCCGCCAAGTACTTGGTCGAAGTCCTCAGAGGACTGTCCACTCTTGCGAAGGGTGAAGTGCGAAGCCTGCTCGAAGCACCTCGTGTGCGGAGCCTGCACTGACTTAGCAGAGTAGATTTCTGAGGGTTGTAAGTGGAGCGAAGTCTTCTTGGCTTCGAACTTTTGCTCCTGCAAAGCCTGTGTTCGGAGCTGTCGAAGTACCTCCGAACCAGACCTTCGAAGGTAGTGTTCGAAGCCTGTTCCGCAGAAGACAGAACTGAACCGAAGGCTAAGTTTTTAGCCCGAAATTTTAAAAGCTCCCATTCACCCCCCCTCTGGTCGCCATTTCCGGTCCAACAGACATTTAACAAGCCTAGGGCTGAAGTCCACTTCATGGAACACTCTGACAAGGAAGAATCGGAAGAGGAATAAGATTAGGCTGACATGTATGCAGCCGAATGGGTTTGGAACGCTAAGAGTTACGGCCGTCTCCCACAGAACTGAACCGAAGGCTAAGTTTTTAGCCCGAAATTTTAAAAGCTCCCATTCACCCCCCCTCTGGTCGCCGTTTCCGGTCCAACAATTGGTATCAGAGCGGGTTAAGATCACAGTTGACCTTAACCGGTTTTGTGATCTGTTGGCGACATGGATAGAGGCAGTAAAATCCCTCTGTTCGATGGGACAGACTTTGCATACTGGAAGGTGCGCATGGAGGCTTACTTGTTAAGCCAAGGAAATGCAATTTGGGAGATTGTGGACTCACAATACTCCATCCCTGAGACTCGCACTTCTCAGACTGAGAAGGATCAGTATAATGCCAATTCCAAGGCAAGAAATATTCTGTTCATCGGGTTGAGTAGAAGTGAGTTCGATAGGGTGCAGCACCTTAGGACTGCTAGGGAGATTTGGACAACGCTCACTGTCTTTCATGAGGGCTCTACTCAGATCAAGGCCAGACGCCAAAGCACATATAACCAACAGTATCAGCTGTTTGTGCAGGCACCTGGTGAATCTATAGATGCCATGTTTTCTCGCTTTGATGCGATAGTGAGTAACTTGCGATCCAACGGGACGCTTGCTTACAGTGATCATGATAGGGCTATCAAGCTTCTCTATGCTCTTGACCGTAGCATATGGGAAGTAAAGATATCCAGCATCGAGGAGTCCACAGGCTATGACACATTGACCTGTGATGAACTCTTTAGCAAGCTGAAGTCCACAGAGATTGCCAAGGCATCTCTTGCTGTGCACAGAAGCTCTTTGCCACAGCCATTGGCATTGGTTTCTAGCACTAGCCGTGGCACCACTGCAGAACCAAGCACATCAGGCACTTGTGTTCTTGCAGATGGTTTTGCTTTGTCCTCCCTGGTCTCCGTCACAAAGGAGCAGGTGGACACTCTAGCTGATGATGAGCTTGCTCTCATTGCCCGGAGGTTCACCCGTTTTCATCATGAGAGACGGGATCAGAGGAGAAGTGGTTTTGGTGGTTGTTTTGAATGCGGTGACACTTCTCACATCAAGGCTAATTGCCCTAAGCTCAAAAAGAGAGATGAGAGTGAGCGCCCCAAATACCACAAAAAGGAGAGGAAGCCCTTTGTGAAGGGCAAGCGCGGCAAGATGGCAAAAAAAAGTAGCCAAGGCCGCTTCCAGAGCCTTTGTTGCTGCTCTCAGCGACATCGACACATCCTCAACTGAGGAGTCGAGCTCTAAGGAGGAGGAGTCCCCAAAGAAGGAGGACAAGAAGGACAAGAAGGGACGTGACTTCACCGGCCTTTGCTTCATGGCCGACAGCGATCACAGCAGCGATGAGCTTGACTCATCTGAGGTAAACCTATCATCTGACCAGCTTCTAATTAAATTAGATGAGCTGAATGAAGTAGTGCTTGGTCAGGATAGATTACTTGTGCAAGCCGCTAGAGAAAGAAAAGACCTTAGACTTAGGCTAGAAACTATTTCTACTGAATATGCCATGCTTAAGTCTAAATTTGATGATGCTGAATGTGAATCATGTTCTGTTGTCATGAGTGAGCTTGCTCAGTTGCGTTCTGTACATGCTCAAACTCTCTCTGAGCTTGAGACTGCACAGAAGCAGCTTTTGGAGGTGGATTCTAGACCTCATGATATTATTGATTGCATGAACTGCTCATTATTACGCGATAGCATTAATTTACGTGATAAGCATGTTCATGATTTAGAGGCTAGATTGGAGAGGGCCGGTAGTTCTAAGGATGTGCAACCTGTTTGTGACACTTGCATTACCCTTAAGGACCAGCTAGGCACTGTTAGAGAGCGAGCTGAAAACCTCATGTCTGAAAATGAATATCTCCTTTCCGTGGTTAATAAATGCACTGAGGGAAAGGGTAGGATGGATTTGCTCTTGGCCAAGACCAAGTTGTGTGCTGACAGAGCCGGGGTAGCTCTAGGTTTGGGTTTTGAGAGGATACCTTCAGACAGTAAGCCCAAAACTGTTTTTACCTCTCCCACCACCCTAGAGAAAGAGAGAGCTCTGTTGGACACCCCATCAGCCAAAAAGCCTACCCATCCACCAAAGAAAACCACTCCTCCTGCCAAGAAAAATCCTCCCAAGAAAACCACACAGAAGAAACCCAAGGAGCCTGTGAGAGTTGCTCCTGTGACCCATGAGAGTGCCCCCAGGAGAGTGTTTCATTGTTCCTATTGTCAGCGGGCGGGTCATTTGGTTGGGTTTTGTTTTCGTCGCATCAAGGATGAGCGACACTCTCAGGCGATGAGTTACCAGGACATGCATTACCCATCCTTAGGTATGCATGAGTCTAAGTTTTACTATCGTCCTGCTTTTGAGGCTCCTCGTGCTTCTCGGAGAGGTTTTGCTCCTCGAGGTCTTCACCATGTTCCATATGGTGGTAGACCTCGGGCTAGCAGATTTGTACCTCATCAGAGTTGGAGACCTCGACATATTGTTCGTTCACAGCATGTAGGTAGACCTCGCACTTTGCATCATTCTGATTATTATGTGCGTAGACCGTCTGCTTTTACTGTGCCTACTACTCGTGTCACTCAGTGCTGGATGCCTCGTCATTACTTCACTCACCCCAGCACTGAGCGATCGAGGCGTTCTTATCATGTGTAGGCGATAGGTCGAGGCTTGGAGGGCACGTGGATCATGGACTCCGGTTGTTCTCGCCACATGACCGGAGATGCAGCTTGGTTCTCCAGCCTCACCACAACCAAGCAAAGGGAACATATCACCTTCGGAAACAATCGAAGGAGTAGAGTGAAAGGTAAAGGTGTGGTAAGAATTAATTCGAACTTCACTCTCAAAGATGTTGCTTTGGTTGAAAATCTGGGATACAATTTGCTGTCTGTATCTCAGTTGCTTGATGAGGGCTTCGAAGTGCGATTTCATCGCGATACTTCGCAAGTGCTCAATTCTGATGGCGTTGTGGTGTGTAAGATCTTTAGGGTTGGGAGAGTTTTTGGAGCTGATTTTTCAGAATCGTCTGGTTCTTCTCATTGTCTTGTTGCACATTCGACTTCTGAGCTTTGGAAGTGGCATAGGAGACTAGGGCATATGAGCTTTGAGTTGCTCGCTCGTCTGAGCGCCCTAGGCCTGATCCGAGGATTGCCCAAGCTCAAGTTTGAGAAGAATTTAGTTTGCGCTCCTTGTCGACATGGAAAAATGATTGCTGCTTCGCATTCGCCAGTCACCACAGTGATGACTGAACAACCCGGAGAACTTCTCCATATGGACATTGTAGGTCCTTCTCGGGTTAGTTCTTTAGGCGGCAAGTGGTATGTTCTAGTAATTGTCGACGATTTCTCTCGCTACTCTTGGGTCTTCTTTCTTTCCAGCAAGGACGAAGTGTTTTCACACTTTCGGAGCTTGGCTTTGAGACTTTTTACTGAACTCCCTGGTGCATTAAAATTCATTCGAAGCGATAATGGCACCGAGTTCAAAAATAGTCTCTTTGTTGACTTTTGCATGGAGCATGGCATAGAACATCAATTCTCTGCTCCGCGGGTTCCTCAACAAACGATGTTGTTGAGAGAAAGAACCGCACTTTGGTTGAGATGGCTAGGACGATGCTTGATGAGCATAGGACTCCTAGAAAATTCTGGGCTGAGGCCATGAACACTGCTTGTTACATCTCAAACCGAATCTTCTTGCGCTCAATTTTAAATTTGACATCTTATGAGCTGCGTTTTGGGAGACAGCCCAAGGTTACTCATCTTCGAGTTTTTGGCTGTCGCTGCTTTATCCTAAAACGTGGAAATTTGGATAAATTTGAGTCACGATCTTCTGACGGGATCTTTTTGGGTTATACTACTCATGGTCATTCCTATCGTGTTTATAACTTGGAAACTAACACTGTCATCGAGTCATGTGATGTGACTTTTGATGAATCAACCCCCTCTATTAGTTCTGCTTTTGAACAGGCAAATGAACACGACATGGAACAGACATTATTCGAAGAAGAAGATCCTGGAGAATTCGAGGATGAACCCCTACTACCCTCGACATCGACCCCCGAAGCTGACCCCGCTTCAACTACTTCGGCACGAGGTCCCGAAGCGACTACCTCAACATCGGTCATCTTGGACCACTCCAACGCACAAGTTGAGGGGGAGACTGCATCCCGCCGCGAGGCTCCACATCATGTCCAAAGGATGCATCCTCCCGAGCAGATCATTGGTGAGATTGATCAAAGGGTAACACGTTCTCATGCCCATTTCACTAATGCTGCTTTTGTTGCTTCTTTCGAGCCCTTAGATGTTAGTCATGCACTTTCTGATTCTAGTTGGATCAATGCCATGCATGAAGAGCTTGAAAATTTTGAGAGAAATCAAGTCTGGACTTTAGTTGATCCTCCACCAAATGTTCATTTCATTGGAACAAAATGGATTTTCAAAAATAAACAAGGGGAGGATGGGACAATTGTTAGAAATAAGGCTAGACTTGTAGCTCAGGGCTTTTCTCAACTAGAAGGGATTGATTTTACTGAAACTTTTGCACCTGTTGCTCGCCTTGAGGCCATTAGGATTTTGCTTGCCTTTGCTACATCCCGGGGATTCAAACTCTATCAAATGGATGTCAAAAGTGCTTTTCTTAATGGCTTCATAGGTGAAGATGTTTATGTAAAACAACCCCCTGGTTTTGAAAACCCCAAGTACCCACATAAAGTCCTTAAACTTCATAAGGCTCTTTATGGACTCAAGCAGGCCCCTCGGGCGTGGTATGATAGACTTAAGTCTTTTCTGCTTGAGCGCGGGTATTTGATGGGCTCTGTTGATAAAACACTGTTTACTCTCAAGCATGGCAAAGATTTCCTCCTAGTTCAGATTTATGTGGATGATATCATCTTTGGTGGCTCTTCTCATGCTTTGGTTGCCGAGTTTGCAGATACCATGAGCAGGGAATTTGAAATGTCAATGATGGGTGAACTCACCTTTTTCCTTGGTTTGCAAATCAAGCAAAGCAAACAAGGTACTTTTGTCCACCAGACAAAGTACACCAAGGACCTGCTCAAAAAGTTCGACATGTCCGATGCGAAGCCCCTCGCCACTCCAATGGCTACATCTGTAGCATTGGACCCTGACGACGATGGAGAAGCCGTAGATCAGAAGGAGTTCCGGAGCATGATCGGGTCCCTCCTCTACTTGACTGCCACGAGGCCGGACATACACTTCGCAGTGTGTCTGTGCGCTCGTTTTCAGGCTTCACCACGAGATTCGCACCGCCAAGCGGTAAAGCGCATTCTAAGGTATCTCAAACACACACTTGAATTTGGCATATGGTATTCAGCGTCTTCATCTTTATGTCTTCAAGGTTATTCCGATGCGGACTTTGCTGAATGTAGAATTGATAGGAAGAGTACCTCTGGTACTTGTCATTTTCTGGGTACTTCACTGGTTTGCTGATCTTCCCGCAAACAGTCTAGTGTTGCACAATCGACAGCTGAGGCCGAATATGTTGCTGCAGCTAGCTGTTGCTCTCAGATTTTGTGGATGATTTCCACTTTGCGGGATTTCGGGTTAGATTATAAGAGTGTTCCACTTTTCTGTGATAACACTAGTGCTATTTGTATTGCAAACAACCCGGTTCAGCACTCCAGAACCAAACACATTGATGTACGGTATCACTTTCTCAGAGATCACAATGAGAAGGGTGATATTGAACTTCAATATGTTGATACCCAACACCAGCTTGCCGACATTTTTACAAAACCCCTTGATGCTTCTCGATTTGCTTACTTGCGTGGGGAACTTGGCATTTGTCACTGTTGGACCGGAAACGGCGACCAGAGGGGGGGTGAATGGGAGCTTTTAAAATTTCGGGCTAAAAACTTAGCCTTCGGTTCTGATCTGTCTTCTGCGGAACAGGCTTCGAACACAGCCTTCGAAGGTCTGGTTCGGAGGTACTTCGACACCTTCGAACACAGGCTTCGGAGGAGCAAAAGTTCGAAGCCAAGAAGACTTCGCTCCACTAACAACCCTCGAAAACCAACTCTGCTAAGTCAGTGCAGGCTCCGCACACAGGGTGCTTTGAGCAGACTTCGCACGTCACCCTTCGCAAGAGTGGACAGCCCTCTGAGGACTTCGACCAAGTACTTGGCGACAGCAACTAGTGCTGGGCTTCGTACTCGAAGGTCTACACTCTCACACAACGGACTTCGCTAAGGGCTTCGACACAAGAAGCAAAACGGGAAACAACCAGGGCTTCGCTAGTAAACAGCGAGGTCTTGCCTCGTGTTACACAGAGCGACAGCACACTAAAAAGCACACTTCGCGAGAAAAACACCCTTCGCCAAAACAGGCTTCGGTGAACTAAAAGCTAGCGAGGTATGCAACGCGAGCTCAAGCAAAAGCACAAAGAAGCAGGGCTTCGCTGCTTGAACAAGGAACACTGAAAAATGAACTCAGGATGTATTGAATCGAAGTGTGGCTACAGGAGCTCAACAGTAAATGCTCAAAGTGTTAAATGTTACCTACCGAGCCCCCATATTTATAGCCCATGGATTCATCCTAAGGAAGTGACTACTTTACCCCTAGGGTTTACAACAGATTTGTCTCTACAGAACTAAGGGGTACAAAAGGTAGTCCACCTTTATTTTGGAGGCTTCTCTGTCAGCTGCAGAGGGGACAGTGTCAGCCTTTTTCAGAACAGACAGTGTCAGCCTTTACAGAGTTGACTTCTGGAACCTCCCTTCGCACGCGAGGGGTGCGGAAGCTTCGGCGAGAAGCCTGCAGCCTGTTGGCCTTCGCTCTGCCGAAGATGATCTCCGATACAGTGACGGTTTTGAGCCGAAGCCGTCAAAGCCCTTGGGCCTTCGCACCACCACCTCCGGAGTGGATCACCACGGCTTCGCAGCTACTCCGAGCTCGAACACCGTCCGTCCGTGTACCGAAGCCATGCATGGCCGAAGCACCTCAAGTCAACCTCACTCCGGAGCTAGCCTCGCTCCGAAGTACCACCCTTCGAAGTCCCTCCTTCGTCCAAGGCCTCCGCATGAAGCATTCCATGAGTACTTCGTCGCAGTGTCTCACTCCGAGCACACTCCTCGACGAGCCTCACCCGGACCATGCCTTCGATGCACCTCGACTTCTGAGACCTTCGTCGGGCCACCTTCGAGTGTCTCCCTCCGGAGCACACTTCGAACACCTTGCCTCCGCAGAGGACTTGTTCCACCAACTCCGAAGTCACTCCATTCGGAGTACCTTCGAAGTGCCTCACCTCCGAGGACTTGTCTCGGAGTACCTTCAGCCGGAGCCACGCTCCGCACTCTCTGCCTTCACCTGGCACGCCTCGACCCGAGGACCGACCCGGACCACCTTCGCAGCCACCGTGACGGAGCTCCCCGCTCCCTTGGCATCAAACCACCCGCTTGACCCAAGTTCACCTGGCTCGAACCCTGTCATCGTGTACTGCCGGACCCCTCCGACGAGCACACTCCGCTGCACAACTGCAGCAAGCAAACACACACCGAACACACTTCGGTGACACACCTCCGAACACCCTTCGGAGGTACCACTCCGAACACCCTTCGGAGGTACCACCTCCGAAGCCCCTCCGGAGGTACCCTTCGAACAGAGGGTAAAAGCCTGTCAATCACTCATCACAAACACCGAAACCACCCTTGGTTTCTCAATCTCCCCCTTGATGAGTGCATTGACAACCAAATCCAAATTCAAGAAAATGTAAAAATTTTAAGCACACAAGTGACCATAAAAACTCAAAAAGAGCCAAAACATGTCACTTGATAAAAGAAATTTTCTCCCCCTTTGTGAAAGAGTAAAAGCCCCTTCGGCAAATCTCCCCTTGAATAAAAACTCCCCCTGAGATGAGCAAATTTTTCTCCCCCTTTATGTCAAAAATCTCTCCCCCTTTAGAAATAATGCCTTCTTGCAGCAGAGAACATAGCAAAATCTCTCCCCCTTTGGCAATGCAAGCATCAAGGAGCATTCAAAAGATGCAAAGCTGCGAAATGAATGGAATTGCAAAGACATATAATGCAAAAATATGCCAACAGTAGCATCAATGATCATGTGCTCAGCTCAATTTAACATTCTGTGAAACAAGATGATGGCATGTGATTTTGTCATTTTGAAGTAAAAGCATCACCACTGAATCAAAGCAGCTAGACATGTGAAGGCAAGGACTGCGCAAAGCTAACAAGTTCTACCCTAGACAGACAAGTCTTGTTCAAAAGGAGCTGTGAGAGCAAACTTGATGATTAATTAATTTTGTTGTTCTTTTCTTAATGCCAGGGGTTATTTGTTTGTCCACCTTATACTTTCCAATCAGGCCAAGCCTAGGCAAGAAAGCCATCTGAAGCTTAAGGCGGTGATTTTGGCATACACTACACTATCCCAGTTCAGACCAAAGTGCAATGGTAAGCAGTCTAGAATAGAGTAGTGCGACAAACAAACCCTCCTGGATCTTTTCATTGAAACCAGGCAAATCATGAATTTTTTGATTTTGAAGAATTAAATTTTTGATGAGTATCCATGAATAAAGAACACAATTTTCAAGTTGCATATTTTAGCATCCAAGGAACATTGTCTTGCTGTCAAGTAGATAAAAGATAGCTAAAAGCAGTCCAGTCTAAACAAGCTAGATGCAAGATTGTGCGGTGAGCAAGTTTTGAGTTTAGAAAATAAAACATCATGCACAATCAATGTTCCAGACATATTTCATAGAGCTGAGCTGTCATGATTTCTTTGAATTAAAAGCAGGCATATAATAGCAAAAGATGTAAGTGCAATTCCACACATAATGAGCATATGCAAGACAATTAAAAGCAGCTCCCCCTCACAAAATGCCGTAGGGATGACAAATACCAAGTTCCCCACGCAAGTAAGCAAACCGAGAAGCATCGAGGGGTTTTGTAAAAATATCGGCAAGCTGGTGTTGGGTATCAACATATTGAAGTTCAATATCACCCTTCTCATTGTGATCTCTGAGAAAATGATACCGTACATCAATGTGTTTGGTTCTGGAGTGCTGAACCGGGTTGTTTGCAATACAAATAGCACTAGTGTTATCACAGAAAAGTGGAACACTCTTATATTCTAACCCGAAATCCCGCAAAGTGGAAACCATCCACAAAATCTGAGAGCAACAGCTAGCTGCAGCAACATATTCGGCTTCAGCCGTCGATTGTGCAACACTAGACTGTTTGCGGGAAGACCAGCAAACCAGAGACGTACCCAGAAAATGACAAGTACCAGAGGTACTCTTCCTATCAATTCTACACCCAGCAAAATCCGCATCTGAATAACCTCTAAGACATAAGGAAGAAGACGATGAATACCATATGCCGAACTCAAGGGTGTGCTTGAGATACCTTAGAATGCGCTTAACCGCTTGGCGGTGCGAAGCTCGTGGCGAAGCCTGAAAACGAGCGCACAGACACACTGCGAAGTGTATGTCCGGCCTCGTGGCAGTCAAGTAGAGGAGGGAGCCGATCATGCTCCGGAACTCCTTCTGATCTACGGCTTCTCCATCTTCGTCAGGGTCCAATGCTACAGATGTAGCCATTGGAGTGGCGAGGGGCTTCGCATCGGACATGTCGAACTTCTTGAGCAGGTCCTTGGTGTACTTTGTCTGGTGGACAAAAGTACCTTGTTTGCTTTGCTTGATTTGCAAACCAAGGAAAAAGGTGAGTTCACCCATCATCGACATTTCAAATTCCCTGCTCATGGTATCTGCAAACTCGGCAACCAAAGCATGAGAAGAGCCACCAAAGATGATATCATCCACATAAATCTGCACTAGAAGGAAATCTTTGCCATGCTTGAGAGTAAACAAAGTTTTATCAACAGAGCCCATCAAATACCCTCGCTCAAGCAGAAAAGACTTAAGTCTATCATACCATGCCCGAGGGGCCTGCTTGAGTCCATAAAGCGCCTTATGAAGTTTAAGGACTTTATGTGGGTACTTGGGGTTTTCAAAACCAGGGGGTTGTTTTACATAAACATCTTCACCTATGAAGCCATTAAGAAAAGCACTTTTGACATCCATTTGATAGAGTTTGAATCCCCGGGATGTCGCAAAGGCAAGCAAAATCCTAATGGCCTCAAGGCGAGCAACAGGTGCAAAAGTTTCAGTAAAATCAATCCCTTCTAGTTGAGAAAAACCCTGAGCTACAAGTCTAGCCTTATTTCTAACAATTGTTCCATCCTCCCCTTGTTTATTTTTGAAAATCCATTTTGTTCCTATGAAATGAACATTCGGTGGAGGATCAACTAAAGTCCAGACTTGGTTTCTTTCAAAATTCTCAAGCTCTTCATGCATGGCATTGATCCAACTAGAATCAGAAAGTGCATGACTAACATCTAAAGGCTCGAAAGAAGCAACAAAAGCAGCATTAGTGAAATGAGCGTGAGAACGTGTTACCCTTTGATCAAGCTCACCAATGATCTGCTCGGGAGGATGCATCCTTTGGACATGATGTGGAGCCTCGCGGCGGGATGCAGTCTCCCCCTCAACTTGTGAGTTGGAGTGGTCCAAGATGACCGATGTTGAGGTAGTTGCTTCGGGACCTCGTGCCGAAGTAGTTGAAGCGGGGTCAGCTTCGGGGGTTGACGTCGAGGGTATTAGGGGATCATCCTCGAATTCTCCGGGATCTTCGTCTTCAAATAAAGTCTGTTCCATGTCGTGTTCATTTGCCTGTTCAAAAGCAGAACTAACAGAGGGGGTTGATTCATCAAAAGTCACATCACATGACTCGATGACAGTGTTAGTTTCCAAGTTATAAACACGATAGGAATGACCATGAGTTGTATAGCCCAAAAAGATCCCGTCAGAAGATCGCGACTCAAATTTATCCAAGTTACCACGTTTTAGGATAAAGCAGCGACAGCCAAAAACTCGAAGATGAGTAACCTTGGGCTGTCTCCCAAAACGCAGCTCATAAGATGTCAAGTTCAAAATTGAGCGCAAGAAAATTCGGTTTGAGATGTAACATGCTGTGTTCATGGCCTCAGCCCAGAATTTTCTAGGAGTCCTATGCTCATCAAGCATCGTCCTAGCCATCTCAACCAAAGTGCGGTTTTTCCTCTCAACAACACCGTTCTGTTGAGGAACCCGCGGAGCAGAGAATTGATGTTCTATGCCATGCTCCATGCAAAAGTCAATAAAGAGACTATTTTTGAACTCGGTGCCATTGTCGCTTCGAATGAATTTTAATGCACCAGGGAGTTCAGTGAAAAGTCTCAAAGCCAAGCTCCGAAAGTGTGAAAACACTTCATCCTTGCTGGCAAGAAAGAAGACCCAAGAGTAGCGAGAGAAATCGTCGACTATAACAAGTACATACCACTTGCCGCCTAAAGAACTAACCCGAGAAGGACCTACAGTGTCCATATGGAGAAGTTCTCCGGGCTGTTCAGTCATCACTGTGGTGACTGGCGAATGCGAAGCGGCAATCATTTTTCCATGTCGACAAGGAGCGCAAACTAAATTCTTCTCAAACTTGAGCTTGGGCAATCCTCGGATCAAACCTAGGGCGCTCAGACGAGCGAGCAACTCAAAGCTCATATGCCCTAGTCTCCTATGCCACTTCCAAAGCTCAGAAGTCGAATGTGCAACAAGGCAATGAGAAGAACCAGACGACTCTGAAAAATCAGCTCCAAAAACTCTCCCAACCCTAAAGATCTTACACACCACAACGCCATCAGAATTGAGCACTTGCGAAGTATCGCGATGAAATCGCACTTCGAAGCCCTCATCAAGCAACTGAGATACAGACAGCAAATTGTATCCCAGGTTTTCAACCAAAGCAACATCTTTGAGAGTGAAGTTCGTGTTAATCCTTACCACACCTTTACCTTTCACTCTACTCCTTCGATTGTTTCCGAAGGTGATATGTTCCCTTTGCTTGGTTGTGGTGAGGCTGGAGAACCAATTTGCATCTCCGGTCATGTGGCGCGAACAACCGGAGTCCATGATCCACGTGCCCTCCAAGCCTCGACCTGTCGCCTACACATGATAAGAACGCCTCGATCGCTCAGTGCTGGGGTGAGTAAAATAATGACGAGGCATCCAGCACTGAGTGACACGAGTAGTAGGCACAGTAAAAGTAGACGGTCTACGCACATAATAATCAGAATGATGCAAAGTGCGAGGTCTACCTACATGCAAAGAACGCAAAGCATGTCGAGGTCTCCTACTCTGACGAGGTACAAAGCTACTCGCCCGAGGTCTACCACCATATGGAACATGGTGAACACCTCGAGGAGCAAAACCTCTCCGAGAAGCACGAGGAGCCTCGAAAGCAGGACGAGAGTAATACTCAGACTCATGCATACCTAAAGATGGGTAATGCATGTCCTGATAGCTCATCGCCTGAGCACGTCGCTCATCCTTGATGCGACGAAAGCAAAACCCAACCAAATGACCCGCCCGCTGACAGTAAGAACAGTGAAACACTCTCCTGGGGGCACTCTCATGGGTCATAGGAGCAACTCTCACAGGCTCCTTGGGTTTCTTCTGTGTGGTTTTCTTGGGAGGATTTTTCTTGGCAGGAGGAGTGGTTTTCTTTGGTGGATGGGTAGGCTTTTTGGCTGGAGGGGTGTCCAACAGAGCTCTCTCTTTCTCTAGGGTGGTGGGAGAGGTGAAAACAGTCTTGGATTTACTGTCTGAAGCTATCCTCTCAAAACCCAAACCTAGAGCTACCCCGGCTCTGTCAGCACACAACTTGGTCTTGGCCAAGAGCAAATCCATCCTACCCTTCCCTTCAGTGCATTTATTCACCACAGAAAGAAGGTATTCATTTTCGGACATGAGGTTTTCAGCCCGCTCTCTAACAGTGCCTAGCTGGTCCTTAAGGGTAATGCAAGTGTCACAAACAGGTTGCACATCCTTAGAACTACCGGCCCTCTCCAATCTAGCCTCCAAATCATGAACATGCTTATCACGTAAATTAATGCTATCGCGTAATAAAGAGCAGTTCATGCAATCAATAACATCATGAGGTCTAGAATCCACCTCCAAAAGCTGCTTCTGTGCAGTCTCAAGCTCAGAAATAGTTTGAGCATGAACAGAACGCAACTGAGCAAGCTCACCCATGACAACAGAACAAGACTCACATTCAGCATCATCATACTTAGACTTAAGCATGGCATATTCAGTAGACATATTTTCTAGCCTAAGTCTAAGGTCTTTTCTTTCTCTAGCGGCTTGCACAAGCAATCTATCCTGACCTAGCACAACTTCATTCAGCTCATCTAATTTAATTAGAAGCTGGTCAGATGATAGGTTTACCTCAGATGAGTCAAGCTCATCGCCGCTGTGATCGCTGTCGGCCATGAAGCAAAGGCCGGTGAAGTCACGTCCCTTCTTATCCTTCTTGTCCTCCTTCCTTGGGGACTCCTCCTCCTCAGAGCTCGACTCCTCAGTTGAGGATGTGTCGATGTCGCTGAGAGCAGCAACAAAGGCTCTGGAAGCGGCCTTGGCTACTTTCTTAGCCATCTTGCCGCGCTTGCCCTTCACAAAGGGTTTCCTCTCCTTCTTGTGGTATTTGGGGCGGTCACTCTCATCTCTCTTTTTGACCTTGGGGCAATTAGCCTTGATGTGAGAAGTGTCGCCACATTCATAGCAACCACTAAAACCACTTCTCCGCTGATCCCGTCTCTCATGATGAAAGCGGGTGAACCTCCGGGCAATGAGAGCAAGCTCGTCATCTGCTAGAGTATCCACCTGCTCCTTTGTGACGGAGACCAGGGAGGACAAAGCAAAACCATCTGCTAGAACACAAGTGCCTGATGTGCTTGGTTCTGCAGTGGTGCCACGGCTAGTGCTAGAAACCAATGCCAATGGCTGTGGCAAAGAGCTTCTGTGCACAGCAAGAGATGCCTTGGCAATCTCTGTGGACTTCAGCTTGCTAAAGAGTTCATCACAGGTTAGAGAGTCATAGCCTGTGGACTCCTCAATGCTGGATATCTTCACCTCCCATATGCTACGGTCAAGAGCATAGAGAAGCTTGATAGCCCTATCGTGATCACTATAAGCAAGCGTCCCGTTGGATCGCAAGTTACTCACTATTGCGTCAAAGCGAGAAAACATGGCATCTATAGATTCACCAGGTGCCTGCACAAACAGCTGATACTGTTGGTTGTAGGTGCTTTGGCGCCTGGCCTTAATCTGAGTAGAGCCCTCATGATAAATAGTGAGCGTTGTCCAAATTTCCCTAGCAGTCCTAAGGTGCTGCACCCTATCAAACTCACTCCGACTCAAACCAATGAACAATATGTTCCTTGCCTTCGAGTTGGCAATATACTGATCTTTTTCGGTTTGAGTGGTGCGGGTATCAGGGATGGAGTATTGTGAGTCCACAATCTCCCAAATTGCATTTCCTTGGCTTAACAAGTAAGCCTCCATGCGCACCTTCCAGTATGCAAAATCTGTCCCATCGAACAGAGGAATTTTACTGCCTCTATCCATGTCGCCAACAGATCACAAAACCGGTTAAGGTCAACTGGTGATCTTAACCCGCTCTGATACCAATTGTTGGACCGGAAACGGCGACCAGAGGGGGGGTGAATGGGAGCTTTTAAAATTTCGGGCTAAAAACTTAGCCTTCGGTTCTGATCTGTCTTCTGCGGAACAGGCTTCGAACACAGCCTTCGAAGGTCTGGTTCGGAGGTACTTCGACACCTTCGAACACAGGCTTCGGAGGAGCAAAAGTTCGAAGCCAAGAAGACTTCGCTCCACTAACAACCCTCGAAAACCAACTCTGCTAAGTCAGTGCAGGCTCCGCACACAGGGTGCTTTGAGCAGACTTCGCACGTCACCCTTCGCAAGAGTGGACAGCCCTCTGAGGACTTCGACCAAGTACTTGGCGACAGCAACTAGTGCTGGGCTTCGTACTCGAAGGTCTACACTCTCACACAACGGACTTCGCTAAGGGCTTCGACACAAGAAGCAAAACGGGAAACAACCAGGGCTTCGCTAGTAAACAGCGAGGTCTTGCCTCGTGTTACACAGAGCGACAGCACACTAAAAAGCACACTTCGCGAGAAAAACACCCTTCGCCAAAACAGGCTTCGGTGAACTAAAAGCTAGCGAGGTATGCAACGCGAGCTCAAGCAAAAGCACAAAGAAGCAGGGCTTCGCTGCTTGAACAAGGAACACTGAAAAATGAACTCAGGATGTATTGAATCGAAGTGTGGCTACAGGAGCTCAACAGTAAATGCTCAAAGTGTTAAATGTTACCTACCGAGCCCCCATATTTATAGCCCATGGATTCATCCTAAGGAAGTGACTACTTTACCCCTAGGGTTTACAACAGATTTGTCTCTACAGAACTAAGGGGTACAAAAGGTAGTCCACCTTTATTTTGGAGGCTTCTCTGTCAGCTGCAGAGGGGACAGTGTCAGCCTTTTTCAGAACAGACAGTGTCAGCCTTTACAGAGTTGACTTCTGGAACCTCCCTTCGCACGCGAGGGGTGCGGAAGCTTCGGCGAGAAGCCTGCAGCCTGTTGGCCTTCGCTCTGCCGAAGATGATCTCCGATACAGTGACGGTTTTGAGCCGAAGCCGTCAAAGCCCTTGGGCCTTCGCACCACCACCTCCGGAGTGGATCACCACGGCTTCGCAGCTACTCCGAGCTCGAACACCGTCCGTCCGTGTACCGAAGCCATGCATGGCCGAAGCACCTCAAGTCAACCTCACTCCGGAGCTAGCCTCGCTCCGAAGTACCACCCTTCGAAGTCCCTCCTTCGTCCAAGGCCTCCGCATGAAGCATTCCATGAGTACTTCGTCGCAGTGTCTCACTCCGAGCACACTCCTCGACGAGCCTCACCCGGACCATGCCTTCGATGCACCTCGACTTCTGAGACCTTCGTCGGGCCACCTTCGAGTGTCTCCCTCCGGAGCACACTTCGAACACCTTGCCTCCGCAGAGGACTTGTTCCACCAACTCCGAAGTCACTCCATTCGGAGTACCTTCGAAGTGCCTCACCTCCGAGGACTTGTCTCGGAGTACCTTCAGCCGGAGCCACGCTCCGCACTCTCTGCCTTCACCTGGCACGCCTCGACCCGAGGACCGACCCGGACCACCTTCGCAGCCACCGTGACGGAGCTCCCCGCTCCCTTGGCATCAAACCACCCGCTTGACCCAAGTTCACCTGGCTCGAACCCTGTCATCGTGTACTGCCGGACCCCTCCGACGAGCACACTCCGCTGCACAACTGCAGCAAGCAAACACACACCGAACACACTTCGGTGACACACCTCCGAACACCCTTCGGAGGTACCACTCCGAACACCCTTCGGAGGTACCACCTCCGAAGCCCCTCCGGAGGTACCCTTCGAACAGAGGGTAAAAGCCTGTCAATCACTCATCACAAACACCGAAACCACCCTTGGTTTCTCAGTCACCCTTACGGCATTTTATGAGGGGGAGCTGTGTTAGATGGATGTGCTTTTGTCTAATTGTGTTGAAATTGCATTTACATATTTTGCACTTATATGTCTGCTTATAATTCATGAAATCATGTCAGCTCAGCTCTTCTTAATTCATCTGGAACATTCATGTGCATGGTGTTTTATTTTTAAAATCAAATCGTGCTCACTGCTTAGTCTTGAATCTAGCTTGTTTAGGCAGGACTGCTGTTAGCTATCTTTTATCTGCTTGATAGCAAGACACTGTTCATTGGATGCTAAAATTGCAACTTGGAAAATTGTTCTACTCTTTCATGGACATTCATAAAGTGCCAAACAGTTGGCTCACTTAGTTAAAATCAAAAATTCTATGATTTTCATGTTTCAAGTAAAAAGATCCAGGTGGGTTTGTTTGTCGCACTACCCTATTCTAGACTGCTTACCATTGCACATTGGTCTGAACTGGAATAGTGTAGTGTATGCCAAAATCATTGCCTTAAGCTTCTTATGGTTTTCATACCTAGGCTTGGCCTGATTGGAAAGTATAAGGTGGACAAACAAATAACCCCTGGCACTAAGAAAAGAACAACAAAATTCATTGTTTATCAAGTTTGCTTTTCAAGCTCCATTTTGAACTGGACTTGCCTGTCTAGAGTAGAAATTGACTAGCTTTGCGCAGTCCTTGCTCTTACTTGTCTAAGTTTCCTTGACTAAGTGGTGATGCTTTTATTTCAAAAATGATCAAATCACATGCTTCATCATGCTTTTAGAGAATATTAATTTGAGCTGAGCCCATGATCATTGGTGTTACTGTTGGCATATTTTTGCTTCATATGTCTTTGCAATTCTGCTCATTTCGAAGCTTTGCATCTTTTACATGCTCCTTGATGCTTGCATTGCCAAAGGGGGAGAAATTCCGAAGAGACTTGCTTCGTTTTCTGCCGCAAGGGGTATAATTTCCAAAGGGGGAGAACATTTGACATAAAGGGGGAGAAGGTTCTTTATTGCCAAAGGGAAAATTTAACTCAGGGGGAGTTTTTATTGCTGAAGGGGCTTTTTACTCTTGTGAGAAAGGGGGAGAAAATTCTTTTATCAAGTGACATGATTTGGCTCTTTTCTGAGTTTTTATGGTCACTTGTGTGCTGAAATTTTTTAATTTTCTTGAACTTCGATTTGGTTGTCAATGCACTCATCAAGGGGGAGATTGAGAAACCAAGGGTTGGTTTCGGTGTTTTGTGATGAGTGATTGACAGGCTTTTTACCCTCTGTTCGAAGGGTACCTCCGAAGAGTGTTCGGAGGTGGTGCCTCCGAAGGGTGTTCGGAGGTGGTTCACCGAAGGGTGTTCGGTGTTTGCTTGCTGCAGCGGAGTGTGCATGTCGGAGGGGTCCGACAGTACACGATGACTGGGTGTGTACCGAAGGGGCTTCGGTACTTTGGGCGGTACACCGGAGTGTGTGCCGGAGGTTGCTAACCCGGAGAGGTCTCCGGAGTACTGGATACACTTGTCTGCTTGTCTGTGGTGCGCAGGGACTTCGGAGGCGACAGACAAGGTTCGCAGCAGGTGAACCTGGGTCGAGCGGGAGGCTTGATGCCAGGGGAGCGGGGAGCTCCATCACGGTGGCTGCGAAGGTGGTCCGGGTCGGTCCTCGGGTCGAGGCGTGCCAGGTGAAGGCAGAGAGTGCGGAGTGTGGCTCCGGCTGAAGGTACTCCGAGACAAAGTCCTCGGAGGTAAGGCACTTCGAAGGTACTCCGAATGGAGTGACTTCGGAGTTGGTGGATCAAGTCCTCTGCGGAGGCAAGGGTTCGAAGTGTGCTCCGGAGGGAGACATTCGAAGATACCCAACGAAGGTCTCAGAAGTCGAGGTGCATTGAAGGCATGGTCCGGGTGAGGCTCGTCGAGGAGTGTGCTCGGGGAGAGGCACTGCGACGAAGGGCTCATGGAATGCTTCATGCGGAGGCCTTGGACGAAGGAGGGACTTCGAAGGGTGGTACTCCGAAGGTGGGGGCTTCGGAGGGAGGAAGGCTTCGGAGCGAGGCTAGCTCCGGAGTGAGAATGACTTGATGTGCTTCGGCCTGCATGGCTTCGGTACACGGACTGACGGAGTTCGAGCTGGGTGAAGCTGCGAAGCCGTGGTGATCCACTCCGGAGGTGTTGGTGCGAAGGCCCAAGGGCTTTGACGGCTTCGGCTCAAAACCGTCACTGTATCGGAGACTGACTTCGGTGGAGCGAAGGCCATCTGGCTTCAGGCTTCTCACCGAAGCTACCGCACCCTCGAGTGCGAAGGGAGGATTCCAGAAGGTCAAAGACTGCAAAGGCTGACACTGTCTGTTCTGTAAAAGGCTGACACTGTCCCCTCTGCAATGCTGACAGAGAAGCCTCCAAAATAAAGGTGGACTACCTTTTGTACCCCTTAGTTCTGTAGAGTCAAATCTTTTGTAAACCCTAGGGGTAAAGTAGTCATTTCCTTTGGGTGAACTATGGGCTATAAATATGGGGGCTCGGTAGGTAACATTTAACACTTTGAGCATTTACTGTTGAGCTCCTGTAGCCACACACTTCGATTGTAATACATCCAGAGAGTTCATTTTCTGTGTTCCTTGTTCAAGCGGCGAAGCCCTATTTCCTGTGCTTTTGCTTGAGCTCGCATTGCATACCTCGCCTGTAGTAGTGCACCGAAGCCTGTTGAGGCGAAGGTTGTTTTTCGTGCGAAGTGTGTTTTGTCAGTGTGCATTCGCTCTGTGTAACAGGAGGTGTGACCTCGCTGCTTACTAGCGAAGCCCTGATTGTTGCCCATTTTGCTTCTTGTGACGAAGCCTCTAGTGTAGTCCGTTTGTGTGCGTGTAGACCTTCGTGTACGAAGCCCAGCACCAGTTGCTGCCGCCAAGTACTTGGTCGAAGTCCTCAGAGGACTGTCCACTCTTGCGAAGGGTGAAGTGCGAAGCCTGCTCGAAGCACCTCGTGTGCGGAGCCTGCACTCACTTAGCAGAGTAGATTTCTGAGGGTTGTAAGTGGAGCGAAGTCTTCTTGGCTTCGAACTTTTGCTCCTGCGAAGCCTGTGTTCGGAGCTGTCGAAGTACCTCCGAACCAGACCTTCGAAGGTAGTGTTCGAAGCCTGTTCCGCAGAAGACAGAACTGAACCGAAGGCTAAGTTTTTAGCCCGAAATTTTAAAAGCTCCCATTCACCCCCCCTCTGGTCGCCATTTCCGGTCCAACAGACATTTAACAAGCCTAGGGCTGAAGTCCACTTCATTGAACACTCTGACAAGGAAGAATCGGAAGAGGAATAAGATTAGGCTGACATGTATGCAGCCGAATGGGTTTGGAACGCTAAGAGTTACGGCCGTCTCCCACCAAGAATCGGCCTAGCGAGGTCAAGTACTCATTTGATATAACTAAGTATGATAAAATATTTGATTTCCTTTTAAAGAACCAGCTTCTCAGGTTGCCTAAAGGCCAAGTCATTCCATCTGCCGACGAGCCAAAGAAACACCCGTACTTAAGTGGCATGATTCGCATTCGCATTATACTAACGACTGCAATGTTTTTCGTCGATAGGTTCAATCGGCCATAGAGGAAGGATGATTGAAGATAGACCACAGTCCAAAGATGAAGCTGGACAAAGACCCCTTTCCCATGAACACCGTCGATCTCGATGAACAGAGAGTGCTGATTCGGCTAGTGCAGGCCGAGTCAACTAAGGGAAAAGCGGTCATTATTCGAAAACCACGCATACGCACACTCGTACCTAAGAACCCTGAAATGGGAGTGTGGAAGCGGAATGTTAGCACATCTCCTTCGGCTAGGGCTCACGAGAAACCGAAGGTAACATATCAGATGTTGTTAAACAAACACCAAAGAAAGGCTAAGGAAACAGGCCCCCACGCCAAAAGGCTAAGTCATCCGAAGGGACCAAAGCGGTTGGAGGGTGGCTTCAGACCACAGTGGCCGAACCCTCCGCATGGTGGCTTCAGACCACAGTGGTCGAATCCTCCGCACGAGGACTTCGAGCAACAATGGCCTAACACCCCTACGTTGGCTTCGGACCCTAATGATCGAACCCAGCTCCGCACTAGACGAGCCCTCCGGTAGGAGGCTTCGGCCCGCAATGGTCGAACATACCTCCGGCATGGCAGGACCCCTCGCTGATATGGTCTGAAATACCGTTGACCTGGCCGAACCCCCTCTGGGTAATGGGTTCGGCTCACAGTGGGGGAAGCCGCTGGAGCCACCAATGCTGCCGCCATACAAATGGGCGGGGACCCCGTGGGCTCTGTACGTATCACAATCAGAGCACCCCTGCAACATAACACTATTACTTGTTTTCCTTTGGAGTATTATAAGTGGCAGGGACAAATAGACGTAGAAAAGGGAGGCATCGTCCACAGGCTGTCCATAGTACCTCCGAATCGACTCGCACGGGATGAAGCCAGGGGAGATGAATGCGAATAGGCAAAGGACGGGGAGTCCGAAGCTATCACAGTCAAGATAGGGTCTCAGGAAGTCCCAATCCCGAAGGCCCCTTCGTCGAAGCCTGACAGAGGTAAGTCCCCTACTCCGGCCGAAGCCAGCGCCGGAGCCTGGCCCAATTAGCCAAACAAGGCTGGTCCGGTTGGTAGGGTCCGCAACGAAGGCCCCTCTGACTATGAAACATGCGAGGCCGATCCGGGTGGTACTCCTTTGGCCAAAAATGATAGGGACAGGGCAGTGGCGCCCGGTACCAAGCCACAACCATCTTGGGCACCTCCAGGTATGTCCAAATCACAGAAAAGGCGTCTACAATGCCTACGGGCATAGGAGATGCGCGAAAAGACAACTGAGGATGAGCGAGACACCATTTTTGAGGAAATCCGTCCTCGGCCAACGATGAGACAGGTATGGAGGGTCATGTTGGTTGAGATAACCAACCCGGCTCCTAGTCCGAGCGATGATGACGACGACATGCTCGACGACAACTACTCGCCCGTCTCCGAGGGACCTGCACCTCAGGCAATGGACATCAACGTCATCATGTTGCCCGTCGAGTTCGCCCTACCACAGGACGAAGCCGAGGTCGCTCAATTGAACCTCGGCCCACACAATGCTATTTTTGAGAAACCCGAGGAAATGACTCGCCATCTAAAGCCTCTCTACGTCAAAGGTCACATTCACGGGAAGCCGATCTCCAGGATGCCTGTTGATGGTGGCACCACTGTTAACCTAATCCCTTACTCGCTATTGAAGAAACCTGAAGAAAACCAACTTGATGCTCAATGGCTTCAATGGCGAGAGTTTCGGGGTCAAAGGCGTGCTCTCCATGGAGTTGATAGTAGGCAACAAGACATTGCTGACAACATTCTTCATCGTCGATTTGCAAGGTAACTACAATGTGCTGCTTGGGCGTGACTGGATTTGTGCAAACTGCTGCATTCCTTCTACTTTGCACCAATGCCTAATTCAATGGGACGGCGATGAAGTATAGGTCATACCCGCAGATACTTCGGCCTAGGTAGCATTGGACGATGTTTCTATTGACTCCATTCACAACAAAGTAGAATGTCTATCAGGTAGAGACCTTTCAGATTACGACTTTGTTAGCGTGTCCGGAGGATGTTTTGTACCAGTGTCTGTAAAGTCGTCTGGTGTAGCACAAATATTTCTAAATTAGTAGTCATGTCTAACAAGAGTAATCTAGATTGGCTAAAGTCTTGTGTAAAGCAATATTGGTCTGCTAAAGATGGTATTGCTGAGGCCATCGAAGACTTTAGCGAAGTAGAGAAATTAGGACAAGGTTTTGCGTCGGCCGATCCTTTAGAAGAAGTTGACATAGGTGATGGTAGCATCCCGAGGCCGACTTTTGTAAACCAACACTTACAGCCTGATGAAAAGGCCGAAGTAATAAAGCTGCTTTGGTCGTACGTCGATTGTTTTGCATGGGAGTATAGCGAAATGCCTGGATTAATCCGCGAGCTCATGGAGCACCGACTACCTATCAAATCCGGATTTAGGAGTTATAAATAGCCTCCTCGATGATTTAATTCGGACGTCTATGACCGAGTTAAGGAAGAAGTGGAGCGACTACTCAAAGCTGAGTTTATTAGGCCATGCAGGTATGCTGAATGGGTCGCTAACATTGTGCCTGTGGAAAAGAAGAAGAGCGGCAAAATACGAGTTTGTATTGATTTCAGGGATCTAAACAAGGCCACTCCGAAATACAAGTATCCAATGCCGATAGCCGACATGCTAATCAACGATGCTTCAAGACATAAGGTACTAAGTTTTCTTGATGGCAATGTTGGTTATAATCAAATCTTTATGGCCGAAGAGGACGTCTACAAGACAACCTTTCAATGCCCTAGTTTTGTCGGTTTGTTCGAGTGGGTCGTTATGACTTTTGATTTAAAGAATGTTGGCGCTACATATCAACGTGCTATGAACTTGATCTTTCATGACTTGTTAGGGGTCATGTTAGAAGTTTGCATAGATGATGTTGTAGTCAAATCGGATGCTATGGGGAACCATTTAGTCGATTTGAAAGTTTCTTTTGATAGAATGTGACAGTATGGCTTAAAAATGAACCCGCTCAAATGTGCTTGTGGCGTGTCGGCGGGCAAGTTCTTAGGATTCATGATTCATGAAAAAGGTATAGAGATTGATCCTAAGAGGCTTGAGAAAATTAGAAACTTTACAACGCCGACATGCAAAAAAGATGTGCAGAAGCTGCTAGGCAAGATGAATTATTTGCGCCGTTTTATATCTAACTTTTCTAGCAAGATTGATGCCTTTGTCCCCATACTCCGGTTAAATAATGAAGTCGAGTTCACTTGGGGGGCAAGTCAGCAAAGCGCCTTTGAAAAGATTAAAGAGAGCTTATCGTCGCCACATGTGGTGAGGGCACCAAAAGTCAGGATCCCATTTCGGCTATACATTGCCGCCAAAGATAGCGTGATTGGGGCCGTGCTAACCCAGGAGGTGGAGGGAAAAGAGTACATCATCACGTTCCTGAGCCGCCACCTACTGGACGCCGAAACTAGGTACGCGTTTGTGGAACGCTTATGTCTATCACTTTACTACACATGTACCAAATTACGTCACTATCTTCTCCCTACTACATGTGTTGTCGTTTGCCAAACCGATGTTATAAAACAGGTATTGCAAAAGCCGATTCTAATTAAAAGAATCAGGAAGTGGGCTTATGCTTTTATTGAGTATGATTTGGCCTATGAACCCCTAAGAGCTATGAAAGGCCAACTTTTCGCTAACTTTATAGTTGATCACCACATAGATGTCAGTTGGAGTGACAATATTGCTCTAATTGAAGTAATACCATGGAAACTTTATTTTGATGGTTCAGCTTGCAAAAGTGGCCAAGGTATTGGAGTGGTTCTCTTATCACCTAGTGGAATGCACTTTGAAACCTCGACCCGTTTAGAATTTCCCTCTACTAATAACCAAGCTGAATATGAGGCATTATTGTTAGGACTTGAATTGCTAGAATCCATGGGTGTTAAACATGTTCATGCACATGGTGACTCTCTGTTAGTAGTGCAACAGGTAGCTAAGAGTGCTCAATGTCTTAATGGCTTGCTAAATAGTTACTTGGATAAATGCTTAGACATAGTTGCTACTTTTGATGACTTCAAAATTTCACACATATCAAGAAATGCCAATTAAATTGCAAATGATTTGGCTCAGCAAGCATCTGGCTACCAAGTCATAAGAGGAAAATTTTCTGTACAGGAAAAGACGATGCTTGGTCTCACTACCGAAGCCAAAAGCATCAGGCAGACGCGAGGTCTATCGAACCCTGTGAGTCAGACCCCTTCGGTCATCGGAGGGTGTCATGTGTCGGAGCCCTCGCACCGGAGTACTGCATCCGCCGAAGGGCTTGGCCCACCGGAACCCTTGCGCCGAAGCCTGCTGGACAGCAGAGGCCTTCGGGAGCCAGAACCCTCTAGCGGAAGGCTTTGGACTGATCGGCTCCGCACGGCCGACCCAGTCAGCCTTCGGTAGAAGCAGGAAAGACCCGGGGGGCACTCCAAAATCAACAGCTTAGTCATCACTCTATGGAAAGAGTCAACAGGCCCTTCAGAAGTCCATAAGAATGATTGGAGAATTCCAATCGTCCAATATTTGAAAAACCCTAGTCAAAGGATTGATCAGAAAGTTCGGCGGCACGCATTCAAGTTTGTGTTGCTAGACGATATACTATATCGTCGAACTATTGATGGAGTACTTTTAAAGTGTTTAGACGATGAACAATCCTAGGTATCTACGGGAGAAGTCCATAAGGGGCTTTGTGGCACTCATCAGTCGGCCTAGAAAATGAGTTGGATGCTCAAAAGAGCAGGTTTCTATTGGCCGACTATGACTGAGGATTGTTTTAGGTATTATAGAGGGTATGAAGCGTGCCAGAAGTTTGGCAATATCCAGCTGGCACCCGCTTCATTGCTTAACCCTATTATCAAGCCATGGTCGTTCCGAGGTTAGGGTTTAGATTTCATCGGCCAGATCCATCCTCCTTCAAAAGGGCATCGGTTCGTGTTGATGGCAACGAATTACTTCACCAAATGGACTGAAGTCGTGCCTCTCAAGAATATGACTCACAATGAGGTACTTGATTTTATCTTGAAACACATTATACATAGATTCAGTATTCCTCAAACTCTCACTACGGATCAATGTAGTTCATTTGTTTCTAAAGAAGTGAGAGACTTTGCCGAATTTTATGGTATTAAGTTAATAAACTCTTCACCATACTATGCTCAGGCCAATGGTCAGGCCGAGTCTAGTAATAAAACTGTGATTAAACTCATTAAGAGAAAAATCGAAGAATTCCCTAAGAGGTGGCATGAAGTGCTTTTCGAGGTACTATGGGCTTGTAGAATTGCAAAGCATGGTGCTACCAAAGTTAGTCCATATGAGTTTGTATATGGACAAGAAGTCATTCTACCTATAGAAGTAGATCTTGGCTCTTTAAGGGTTCTAAAGCAAGATGGCTTATCGGTCGACGAGTATGAGACTCTTTTGAAGGACAATCTAGAAGAAGTGACCGATAAGAGGTTGGGGGCTTTAGAAGCTATAGAAATAGACAAAAGGATAGTAGCTAAAGCCTACAATAAGAAGATTAAACCAAAATCGTTTCAAGTAGGTGACTTGGTTTGGAAGATGATTTTGCCCTTAGGCACTAAGAGCCCTAAATTTGGTAAATGGCCACCTAGTTGGGAAGGTCCTTTCAAAATAGCCGAAATCGCTTCTGGCAATGCATGTGTTAGAATCTCTGCAAGGAAAGCGGTTTTGAAGAGCTTTGAATGGCAGGTACTTGAAAAGGCACTTCCCAAGTGTGTGGCAAACAGCTAGAAAAGTGTCGAAAGGCTGATATGAGAGGTTTCATCCTTAGCCCGTTATGCTTTTAGTTCTCTTAGTTCACTAAAAGGCAGGGGGGCATGTGTTGATAGCAAAAAATGGCATTAATAGTTAAGATTGTCAAAGTATCAATTTTGATAATTTGGGCCGAAAATACACATGTCCTGGTATGGGCCGAAGCCCTACAGGGCCAAAAGCCCACTGAGCTATGGGCTTCGGAAGCTTCTAGTGAGCCTGATACCTTCGGCCCGAAGGCCTTCGGAGGCCCACCTCGCCGAAGCTTCGACCCGAAGAGCAGGCTTCGGCGGGCCTGGCCGACGGCCCACTTCGGGCCAAGTTCTAGAGATAGAGTTTGAGTCTGATTCTGGCTAATATTATCCTTACACATGATTAAGCTGAATTCTACTGGATTAGGCTTAGAGATTAGAAGTCTAGCCCCCATAAATATAGGGGTGAGGCCAGTTTATTAAGCCCCCCAACACAAATCAACACAAAGCCCTAGCTTTGAACTTTACCTTTACTTTTACCTTTACTTTTCTGCAATCTTCGTGGGTTTGCCCGGAAGCCCTCCGACGGCCACTTTGGAACAGCGGTAATCCTTGTTACTTTGCTTGTAAAGTATCCGTTAATCTACATAATAGATTACTATCGCGTTGTTATTTCGCCTATGAAGTATCCGCTAATCTGCGTAACAGATTGCTACCTTCGTTCTCTAGTGCAACACTTAGCAGAATTCGGTCCCTAGGCCGAATTGGTACTTGATATCTGTTCTGTTGCAGGTTTTCACATTTGGAGCCACTTCGTCGGAGGTGTCCAGAGCCAAGAGATTGGTTTTGGAGGCTGCCAGAGCACCCCTCGGCGGAATTACTGCTCGACTACCCGTGCCGGGCCGTCACGCTATTATCGGTTTGATCGAGTCCCGCGCGCCGGCACGCTTCATAGCAGGCTTTGTCACGACAGTCTTCGCCGTGTTCGTACCCCGCACTAGACAAAGTCACGCCAGTGCGTTGCGTTTAAGTTGTTTTATCGCGTCAGAGATTTCGCGCCGAACCCTACTGTTCGGAGGTGATTGTCGCGTCGAGATCCGTTCGGAGCCTGTCTTTGGCCAGATCAGTCCGAACGCCGAAGGAACCCTTCGGTGGGACCCTTCACATCAAACACCGAAGGTACCCTTCGGCGATACCCTTCGCACTGTACACTTCGGATCAGTCAGGCTCTGCTCAGCTTGCTGATTTATTTCTGTTTAGTATATTTCACTTTCGGCTAATTGGATTATTTCTGTGTGATCTAATTACCTGGCGACTCCACCCCCTTACCACAGTTAAGGGTAGTCAAAATGTGACGTCGGTGTCGTGTTACGCTTATGCTTGTCCCTAAGTATCCGTACACTTTTGGATCGTTGAATTGACCCAAGTGTGGGGGCACGTTTTCGTGTCAACAACTATTTTCTTATTTTTGTGAAATATGTGTGATGGCAGCAAGCATGCCGACCAACAAATTGTTATGTTATATGTATGTGCAGTAAGATCTCTTGCTGATCAATATTTGTGACATGGAAAAAATGGCGGGCATAGAGGGGTAGCAATGATTATGGGTAAAGTGGTCATTTCAGGGACATTAAATATTGTTTAGTCCCTAGATCTAAACAGAAGTACTAAACTTTAGTCCGGACTAAAATAAATAGGTTTTAATTCCTAAAAATAAGCAACACAATCCAAATGGGGCCTAGCTTAAAGCATCCACAGTGTTAGTTCCATAGGTGTGTTTAAGAGAATTTTTATGTGTTAGTATTAGTACTATATAATGGGAGGATAGTGCTAAGCAAGGAAATAAAGGATATAAGTTCTATACTTGGTACTAGTCCTTCAAATTAAATACTACTATTTTTATCATCTTAGAAGTTGGCAATTAGATGAGGGAGAGAGAAAAAAGGAAATCAAATAATTTTTTATTTGAGAAGGATCTCACTTTAAAAATTTTATATGCTGCACTATTTTTACTAAGAAATTCACTTGTGAATGTAGCGATGACCTAAGAATATATTGTAGATGTTCTTACCTAGCTAAAAAATTAGTAGTACTCTAATTAACAAGGACGTGTGTACGTACGTGCTTGCTCATCATTGGCGTCTCGATTTGACTGATGCTTGGGCCAGGCAACAAGAAGTTGGTGCACATAAATGGATAAACCTCAAGCCAGCTTCCAGTCCGATCGTCCTCTTAGTCCCATGCAGGCGTAAGCGTATGTGACGGCGACCGATATGATTACGCATGTTGTATTGTACGTACATACGGAGTATATACGTATCATGCATTTCTTGCGAGAATTGAGAACCAGTTGGCTCTACACGAAAATCGGAGCCTTTCGATAATTTAATCAATTTTCAACAACTTAAAATAATTATAATATAATATAATCTTAATTATATATTGGATAAGTAAGAAAATAGTAATTATTCTTATTAGTTATATAACTAATTATAATTATCATTTAAGATAACTACGATTCTTATATTCAACCCAAAATTCGCTTTTACTTTATAAAGTACCTATCAAGTGAACTTGCCTAAATTATTCAAGATTTACATAAGATAAACGTAGGCTAAATCTAGAAGAGTAGATATATAAAGTTGTAACATCATTACATGATTGTGCCTTATCAAGTGAACTTGCCTAAATCATTCAGAATTTACATAAGATAATGTAGACTAAATCCAGAAGAGTAAATATATAAAGTTGTAACATCATTACATGATCTACAGCTCCACACAAAACACATAAATGACGGACTTGTTACATACATTTAATTTAAGAAAAGTCTATCGCCGCCACCTATTAAGCTCTGTACATACACAATCAGATCTCCTTAAAAAACACACTAAAATATAATTCATGATATTCTAATGCTTAATATGGGAAAACTAAAAAAACATACAAACCAATGAAAGCAGCTTGCCTCGCCATTCATTCTAAACCAATGGGGCACGCCATAGCAAGAGGACACACTGCTCTTAAGTTGTGTATGCCAAGGCAAGTTGACAAAGCTAGTGTTAGTAAGTAGAATTGCAGCAACAATAAAATGTGCAAGCCATTTTTTTAATCTCTTTCAACCAAACCACCCACAACTATCCTCATAGCATTCACTTTCCATCAATATTCCGAGCGACACTATCAGATAAATCTTACAGGCTAGAACACAAACCAACCACCTTAGAAATTTTGCAATTTCACTTTACCTTTCTCATGTCCCTAATCAATCATGCCTGACTTGGTGTGTTTGGTTGAGCTGTAGATTCTAAAAAAGCTGTTGTGAGCTGTGAGTTGTGGAAAAGCTACGGTGAATTGTAAGCTGTAGCAAAAGCTGAGAAGCTATTTGGTTGAAATAGTTGCGGATTTATGTTTTGATAGTTTATGATGTTTAGTTACATTATTAATGTGTAATTTTACATATAAATCATTCTAATCATGAAATTTTGTAATGTTTATATTAAAATTATATATTTTTAAATTACACTAAAATTATATATTTTACTAAAATTTTAGTTTTTCAAGTTTTACATGAACGGATATGTTTTAATAGCATGGTAGGTAATATTCATTCAAAGTTGAACTCAGAATCTGTGAAATCTAGTTTATACCAGCTTTCAAATTTGTATTACGATAATCTACAGATTCTGGAAAAGCTGGGTGACCAAAAGAGATGTTTGGTTTAGATTCTAGTTTCTGAGCCAAGAAGATGGTTCAAAAATCTAAACCAAACAGACCCTTAAAATCTTACAATTTCACTGTCTAGCATCACCAGTCTACCTAGCATGGAAGTAGTTGTCATGTCCAGTCCAAATGACAACTACCACGACACCTATGATAAAACTTATCTCACAGACAAATGGATCACTTGCATTTGCTCCATGTGCAACCTAGGAACCTGAGAGCAGGCAAGTGCTAAGAGCATCTCCAAAAGCTTGGCTATCAAGCTCTCCAAGCTAAATTTTGGCCATTCAAGCTAAAAAACATCCTCCAACAGAATGGCTATCTGGTTGGCTAAGCCATCTGGTTGGCCAAACTAGACTCTTGGTTGGCCAAATTTGGCAAGCCAAGTTTGGATGACCAAATGGTGTGGGTCCCATCTGGCAGTGTCATCGGAAGTAGTACTACAGTACTACGCAATGCAAGAAAAAAAGCATTGCACTACACTAGAAGGGAAAATGGAAAAAAGAAAGAAAAAAATGGCAAGAGAAAGAAAGAAGAAGAATGAAGAGAAAAGAAAAAATAGAAAGAAAAATAAGATAATTTTTTAATTTCTAAAATCTAGAAATTTTATAATTTGGGTATTTCTAAGATTAGAAATTAGGATTTCAAAAAGAAATCAAATCTTTGGAAATATTTTGGGATTTTGAAAGGTAGAATAAATTATTTAGAGAGTTGACAATAGAGAGTCTGTTGGAGTGTATAGTAAATTTGGAGAAGAATCTTTTTGGAGAGTTGACTAAATGGACAAATAGAGAGTCAAAATGGAAAGGCTTTTGGAGATGCTCTAAAACAAAGCAAAAGGTACCGTTAGTCAAACACAAATGCTCGGTGGTTATGTTGTGGAAAATATCACTTACAAAGCAATCAAGTATCTGCAATTCCCAATCTGAGGACGAATGACTCTAGTGAGCGAATTTTCGGAGCGCCGCCGCACCTCAAATCTCCAATGGAATGCCCTCACTCAGTTAGTTTCTGGTAACATCCATCAATGGCAAAACAGATTACAGATTGAGAAATGGAGTATGTAGCACTCTCAGATTTTTTTTAAATAAATTTGTTGCCAGGTACTTGGTTACTTACCACTATATGAATGGTGATCGAAACTGCATAAATTAAATTTGATGCACGCACATGTCTAAGCTGCTCCTATGTACAACACCAATTCTCAATTTTGTTATGTCAATTTCTTTTCTTCTAAATACATATAAGTGTGAAATGGAAACAATCAATGACCTCTCTTTCTTCGGATTCAGAACTATCTTCGCACCATGGCGTCGGCACGGCCATCTTCCAGTCTCCATTTTGTGCTCCAACTTCTCGATCCATGACTGAACAAGTCACTGACATTGAGAAATCTATATTGATGATGGGCTAAAAAGGGCAACATTTCTTACCTGATACAATACATACTTAGTGAGTGGATCAATTTTAAGCTCCCCTTCAAGGTCAAACAGATGAAGTTTCCACTGCCATAATAAAATGATAAATTCTCAGGTTACATGCTTGAAAGTGTTCGATGTGTTAATAATTTAGTAGAATATTCCTAAAAATATCTTACTGGGCAGAATCTATCCAAAAGTCCAAAACCATGATTCCTTCACTTGGATCAACCTTTCCTCTTGCCAACAAGCACTCCAAAGACAATGGATCTTACAGGTAACCATGACTTAACATGGAAGCGAACACTCTGGCAATGAAAGTGCAAAATATTATCATATAAAAAATATGGATCACATCACATCATCTAACAAGAAAGCTCTCATGCAATGAACTACTATAACAGATTGTATTATACAGAGAATAAGTTATACAAAAGTGCAAAATATTATCATATAAAAAATACGGATCACATCACATCATCTAACAACAAAGCTCTCATGCAATGAACTACTGTAACAAATTGTATTATACAGAGAATAAGTTATACCTCCGTAAATTCACTTCCAACAAGCATCACTGCCAGTTGAAATGTTGCATTCTCCTTCTCAGGTGACTGGTCTAGGTCAGTCCAGTCTGGATTAAGACGCCCAACAGAAGACAAGCGTGTATTGTTCACAAACTTTAGGGGTTGATCAGTATTGTAATGACTGATTCCATTGTAGATTGTATGGAGCGTCTGTCACATGATAACAATTATTGCTTCTCTGGAACATCATGTGGAAATATTAGTAGTAATTAATTTATAAACAGCATATGCATAAACACATTAATGAATAATTCATCAAGCATAACTCGCAGAAGATTCTTGTGTAGCATTTTTTGTAATATCTTCTTGCCTTGCTCGCTCTTCTTCCATAGACAACCACAAGGGAAGCGTCAAATATGGATCTACATTCGGGTTCACATAAAATTCAAATCTAGCTGCAAAAAAGCAGCAAAGTCGCACCTCCTTTACCAATAAAGATAGTAGTGCTGTGAAAAAGAGGGAAATCACCGGAAAGCAGTGCAACACGCAGTGAACCTATCCTCGAGCTCCCGAGAAGTCACACGGAGAGCTGTACTACTTTTGGAAAGCTGGAGTAAAGACTGGAGTGGTGGATCTGGAAATGACAAGGGAGGAGAGCGATGGATCTGGAGGTGATGCGAGGGGAGGGCACTGACAGAGGGGGCGGCAGGGGGAGCGGCACTACATGATGCGATGCTCGTTGCCGGTAGGTGGAGGGATAGGGAGCGGAGAGGCCATGCCGGTGGGAGGCAGTGGCGAGTGGCCCCTAGGAGGCGACGACAAGCGCCCAGGCCAGGGAGCTAAAAGATCCCAGATCTAGATGACGGGTAGGTGCCAGGAGTAGAGACCGGTGTAGCGACGGGCGGCCACCGTGTGGACGACAGGGACGTAGACCACCATCCCGCTGGCAACCAGAACAGCCAGTCGTGCGACGGGCGGAGGCAGCGTGGGCTCGGGGTTGGACTGCTTGATGAGATCGTCAAGGTGGAGACGACGCTGGCGAGGCGACGGATGTAAGGTGGAAGGCGATGGCGGCGAAGGATCTGGGGCGGGGGTTGCGCCAGTGGCGGCTAGGGAAAACCATGGGGCGGCTAGGGTTAGGCATGGGGATGGGGATTCGGGGTAGAATGGGAGAGCGAGCACGGGGCTCTAGACCCTAGCTGGCTTTTTTGTGAAAACCTCCCTGATTTTTATGTTTTTAGAGCGCGGTCCCAATTTCTGAATTTCTTCTCCTTGGCCTATAAAATCTCATGAAATGAGGGCTCAGATGCGAAAAATGCAACTCAGCGGGAGACAGGGCAGCGGGCCTTCGCGCAAATAGATACGAATCGGAGGGCATTTTCGAAAAAAAACTGGCCCCGTCTGGCGCAACGTGACGGCGCGCGGAGCCGCACACCAGCAAAAACGTAGGAAGATTAGCCAATTAGAGAAAAGTGGAGGGTTTTTTTTGCAAGCGTAATGACGTGGCCTCTCCTAGAAACTGGAAAGTCCCGCTACTTTTAATATAAGTAATAAGTCATCCTAAAAAGCCTCATGTTCTTATTGCTAGCTGCATATTATTGCATCAGTCCAATTTTTAGGTAATTAATTTGCTAGATACCCTATTGTTGTGCAACGATAGGTAGCCATGGTATGACAACCACTACCGGAGATATGAAATTTGCCGAGTGTTCAATTTTTTGCCGAGTGTATTATGTTGGGCACTCGGCAAAAATGGGTTTACCGAATGTTTTTTAAAAAACACTTGGCAAAATATAAGCACTCGGCGAATCAATTATTTGCCGAGTGTTTTTTGAAAATACACTCGGCAAAATACAGTACTAACGGACGTCTTAACAGTGTGCTTGCGCGGGCAAAAAATTTTTTTTGGAGGGGGGGGTTTTGCCGAGTGCTTTTTGAAAAGCACTCGGCAAAGACAGTGGGTTTGCCAAGTGTTTTTCAAAATACACTCGGCAAACTCAATATTTTTTTTCTATAAACCTTGTTTTGATCATATGTGATGTTTTCTATTTAATTTTATCTTAAAAATTTTTCTACACTCTAAATACAACATATATTATCTCATGTAAAAATTTCGTTTTTTTTTTGTTCAGTTTACTATTTTTAATTTATTAAGTATATTTCTAGGATTTAAAATGAAATAGGCGAAAATTGAACTATAAGTACCTAAAATAATTAATTATAAATTATATAAAAATCATAACCATATTTCTTAGTATATTTTGAGTTATTATACAATAAATTGAAATAAATTTGAAAAAAAAACTAGGTTGAGACACTCAATCGACAATATAGAGCTTAATTTTTTTAATTCTAAAAACATCAAATGAAATATAAAAAATATGAGACTTGTCATGTTATTATAATATGAAATGTATATATTGTGATAAAAATTTAAAAATATTTCAAGAAAGTTGTGACGTAAGATGTTAAGAAATCGAAGATTGTGTGAGGAGTAATTAGGGATTAGAGAAGAGATGTGATAGGTTTGAAAGCAAATAAATAATTAAATTTTTGTTTGAATATGAAACTTTTTTTACAATAAAAATACAATATACCTTATCTAATATAAAAATTAGTATTTTTCTGAGTTAGTTTACTATTTTTAATTCATTAAGTGTATTTCTAGGATTAAAATAAAAATAGGTGAAATTTGAACTGTAAGTGTATTAAATAATAAACAAACAATATAAAAAAATCATATTCATGTTTTAAAGTCTATTTTATTTCTTATCCACTAAATTGAAATAAAATTTGAACAATATTGGTTGCGACAATCTATCGAAACATTTTAAATTTTTTATCATAGTATATTCATATAATATCATAACACCGTAGCAAGTATAATTTTTTCAGACTTAATTTGATTTAGAAAATTGATGATTAAATATTTGTTTGAACTTATTTTTTTCAATCAACATACAATGTTTCTTGTCCCATAAATGTTTTTGGTATTTTTCTAGATCAATTAGCTATTTTTAATTCATTAATTATATTTTAAGATTTAAATTAAAACATGTCAAGGTTGAACTAAAAGTGCATAAAATAATAAACTAAATTATCTAAAAAATTTATATTTATGTTGTTGAGTTTATTTCTAGCTGTTATCCACTATAGTTTCATATTTTTTGTCAAAAAAAAGATTGTAAAACAAATAAAAAAAATTAAAAAAAATAAAAAAATGTTTGCCGAGTGCCAAATTTGGGGCACTCAGCAAACAAAAATTTTATTTCTCGCACTCCTCTTTCCGCAAAATTTCAAAATTGACGCTAATAATTTTAAAATTTTCACATACATCATTTAAAAACTCCCCACCCTCCACACTCTCTTCTACTTCCTCCCTTCTCTCTCTTCCCTCCTCCCTCCTCTTCCACCACTGGCAGGACACCACGCCGCCGTCGTCGTCCCCATGCCGCCGTCGTCGCCACACCGCCGTTTGGCCGTCGCCGTCGCCACGCCGTCGTTTGGCCGTCGCCGCGCCCCGCCCCCGCCCTGTTTGGCCGCCGCCCCGCCTATACCCCCGATGCGGTGCCCCGCCCCGCCCCATGCGGCCCTGCCCCCGCCCCGTTTGGCCGCTGCCCTGCCTCCACCCCCGTCGCCGTGCCCCGTCCCGCCGCCGCCCCGTCTGGCCGCCACCCCGCCTCCACCCCGGTGCGGCGCCCTCCCGCCCCGTGCGGCCCTTCCCCCGCCCCGTTTGGCCACCGCCCCGCCTCCACCCCCGTCGCCGCGCCCCCCGTCCCGCTCCCGCCCCGTCTGGCCGCCGCTTGTAACACCCCAGAAAGTAAAAAGGAATAAAATAAAATAAAATAATATTTAAATCATTTCTGGATTTAGTATTAAAGGAGAAATCACAAAAGAACCTAAATAAAACCAAACAGGGAGAAATACTCCAAATCTGGACTTGAAAATTTTATGAGATGAGCTAGAGACCAAAATATAATTTTAGGAATTTTTACAAATTTTTATCAACAGTGATTCAACCCTTAATCAAATATTCGAATTACTGGAATTATTTTAAATCAGAAATCAATTTTAATCCTTAATGGGCCTCAACCCCGAAACCTCCCTCAGCCCGGCCCAGCCCATCCATGAGCCACTGACAGGTGGGACCGACCTGTCGGCGCTCACCTCCCCTCTCTCCTCCCGCCCGCATCCCGTCTGGCCCCGCCTGTCGGCCTCCATACGCTCGCCTTCGCCCACTGACCACCCGACCCCGCTTGTCGGCCCCTTTCCTTTCTCGTTCGCCCACTGACAGGTGGAGCCCACCTGTCAGGATCGTCTTCCTCCCGGGAAGGGGATCCCCCTTTCCTTTCTCCGGCGATCCCCTTCGGATTTCTTGCCGCCGGCCGCCCGAATCCGCCCGATCGACCCCGGATCATCTTCCCCGGTCGCCACCGCTCCCCTTCCATCGATAGCCGACGCGTTTTCACGTTTTTGGAAAGCTTCCCGAAGCTTTTGGTAACCCTCGCCGGAGCTCACGACCCCCGTCCCCGGCATCCACTCGGTTGGCCGTGGATACCGCCAGATCGTCGTCGCCGTCGAGCCCCGAAGAGACCCCGCCGTCTACCCTCGCCGCCGACCGTCGCCTCTGCCCCATCGTCGCCATCTCCGGTACCGTTGTGATCCTTGCACTCCCCTGATTCCATTTTAGCCAGTAGCCTAGGCGCTAGGCCCTCACCATCGCCGGAATAGCTCGCCGCAGTACCGCCGGAGTTGGGGAAGAAGGGTAAAACTACCCCTTCGCCGCTTGCCGTGCCGTACGAGCTCTCGGCCGTTCGATCTGCGGTGAACGGCTGAGATTAGATCCCCTGTTGACTTAATTTGAGCCCTCGATCTGAGTCAAAGCGGTATCGCTCGCTCTCGGCCGTCGATCACCACTTAAACCCCAGAAGTGATCTCGAGCGTCCACGCGTACCGGTTCGGTATGATTTAATCGTGGCCGTTCGTTTTCATTTAAGGGATCCCGCCTCGCGCTTGGACGTCGGATCTGGATCCAACGGATCTGGTTGATCCGGTCCACGCGCACAGTGGTGCGGTCCACCGTGGGCCTGGCTCACCGTGGACCAGAGCCCATTTCTGGTTTTAAATAAAATTCAGAAAATAGTTTAAACTTTGAAAATTCATATCTTGCTCATTTTAACTCCAAATTTCACCATTCAAATTTTGTTAAATCCAGAATAATATTCTCTACACATTAAAGCCATAAAAACAGTATGTTACTGTTACCCAAAATATTTTTATTAAATAAATGAATGAAAACCCTTTAGGGTTAAAATTTGAAATACAGAAAATAAATTAGGAAAAATCCTAAAAAGTTAAGTTTTATACCAAACTTTAGAATATTAAAATATTACTTCACATAAAAACACCCACAAATATGAATATTGCTTATTTGGTGGATTTTATCTGTTTATTAAATGTATTGTTTACTTTTCCGTATCGAGAAGACTACGAGTTCGTCGAGGAGCAGGAGTTCTACCCCAAGGTTCCTCCATCCCCCTTTGCTGATCAAGGCAAGTCATCGACCACCTCTGTGGAAACAGTTGATCATAATTGAGCCCATGTTTTAATAACTTATCGCTATAACCCATAGGTTAATATTGCATTAGACAAATATTCAAGCCTTACACTTATATTTATTAGATCCCTGTTCTTGTGTGCAAACCCAAGCCATGCTTATTGAGCCTTAACTCCTTGTCACTCTACTATAAAAATATTAGCTAGTGCCCAATGTACCGGCACAACTGCTATAGGATAAAAAGAATGAGTCGTAGATAGCTGGATTCTGTATATGAATTTCCCTGTTATTCTCGTCTCTGGACTCTGTTGGAGTTGGCTAGGTTATAAGTATGGTGGGTTCCGGGTGCAAGCTCGGGCACTGGTTTGTCGCACCCGGGGCACTATAAGGACCGGTCTGCGGGATCTGTTGCAAAGCACTTCCGTACCAACCACAAGTCTAATGGGTAAGTCCTAACTGGAAGTATGGAATACTCCGGCTCGATGCACCATAGAGGAGGGGGCAAGGGGCTAGCCTGCGGGCGACTTGTACCGACGAGGCTCAAGGGGGGTATGGTGGGGCTCCGATGCGTCGGGACACCATATGAAACCCATAAGAGGGTGCTATTGAGTCGGGGAGGACTATATGGAAGGTTTTGGCACGAGTTCCCGTGTGATGGGTCATCTCGTTACACTTCGGTGTAGGTGATGAGTGCGTGCCTTGTGGGTACAGTGGTACATCTCTGATCAGAGTAATTTAATCTTTTCGAAAAGCCGAGCCCACGGTCAAGGGTGGGTTGTGTGACTACTCGCAGTTAGTTTACAATTGTTTGAATGTTCAAGTTATTCATGGCACGTAAGGACTGTTGAGCGAGGTGGGGCTGACTGTACCCCTCGAGTTAGAAGATGATGATACACATGCACATGTTTACTTTTCCGTACTAATAAATTGCTCTCATTTAAAGCTTTACAATTATGCTGCTTCCGCAAAATTAGCCACTCTCTCCCTTGTTATTACCTTGCATTATATTTGCATTCGGTGGCTTGCCGAGTACATCTGTACTCACCCCGTTGACTTACAACATCAGAGCCAGTCTACTACGAGGAGGATGAAGGTCTGGAGTAGCGACCCAGTCAAGGCGAGACTGGAAGGAGGCGTTCATCTAGGACCCTTGTTTTATTAGTTTCTCTTCACCTTTATTCACTTTTGTATTAATGCGGTCTACGAACCGTGAATGATTGTCCGTATTGTACGTGGTCGCATGATGAATGTCTTGTTTTATTGATTTTCTATGGAATTTCAATAAAGTCCTGATTTATTAAATCGGGGCGCGACAAGATAGTATCAGAGCCGACTTGACTGTAGGAAGCCAAATAGACCTGACCTTAGGACCTATATTTACTATATTTTCTTACAAACACTGCTTATCCTCTCATCTTCCGAGGTTTTCACAAAAATTTTCTCTCTTTTGTAGATGCCGGTTCACACCATGAGCGGGACTCTTCGTGACGAGGCCGGATTCATCCGCGAGCTTCGCGTGCTCGTCGACTTTTTGGGGTTTCCCCATGAGCCTGTGTTCCACGGGATCTTTCCCGATGCGAACGAGAGCTACTGCGAGGTCACGGTTGTGATCCGCCCCTCCTCCACGCAGCCACCCTTCTACACCCATGGAGTTGGAGGACCTTCATTCGTGGTGGCTAGCCAGCGAGCCGCTCTTCAGTCCCTCGCCGAGCTTCGACTGGTATACGACTGCCACCTCCGCGACACCGTCTACCGCTTCATGCCCATGCGCACACCCGGGAGTCACCGCAGCATCTACATCAGCCCCCTCACACAGAGCAACTCCGCCATCACCCGCACGATGAGACTCTTGGAGGCCATGGACAACCTCCACACAGAGGCCGTCCTCGACGCAGACCGCCAGCACGACACCATCGACTTCTACCGCCACACTTCAGAGAACCTGACCCGTGAGAATGCCGAGCTTCGTCGACAACTTGAGCAGAACCCTCTGTTGACCCTTGAGGTGGAGGAGTTGAGGCGTCAGAACGAGCTCCTACGCCAGGGCGCCATGGTCCACACCCAGCTCCGTCAGCAGCTCAGAGAATTGAAGAAGGACATAGAGGAGATCGCGCCTCTTCCGCCTCGCAGGAAGAAACCCCTTCAGATCCCCACTGTGAGGCCCAAGAGGATCTCCCGCAGCGCACCACCCGCCAGACCATCCAGCTCCTCGACCCCGACCGTCTCCCACGAGCCCGAGATCGAGCCGTCCCCCGAGCTACCGTAGACGTAGTTTTACGGTTGATTGTTATTTTCATTTTTTTGCTTGCTTGTATTAGCATTCATGTCAAAACATAAGGCATGAATGAAGAAATCAATAAATGTAACCGCAAGAACGGTACCCTTTTGAAATAAAATATAAAGAAGTTCACTAAAATAAATGTGTCTACCTTCGAGTTACACCTCTCCGTGGTACTCAACGGTTTAACATGAGAGGAAAGTTGGCCCCTCGATATGTTGGACCATTCCCCATTATCCGACGCCAAGGCGAAGTAGCTTATCAGTTGGAACTACCACCCTCATTGACTGGAGTGCATGATGTGTTCCACGTATCTCAACTCAAGAAGTGTCTCCGCGTCCCCACAGAGCAAGTGGATCTCCAGCAGTTGGATGTCCAAGAGGATCTGACCTATGTGGAGAAGCCGGTCAAGATATTGGAAGTCAAAGAAAGGACCACCAGGAGTCGAGTAATCCGCTTCTGCAAAGTGCAGTGGAGCAATCATCCGGTAGAGGAAGCTACATGGGAAAAAGAAGATGAACTCAAGGCACAACATCCTGAGCTATTCGAGGATTGATCCGAATCTCGAGGACGAGATTCTCTGTAAGGGGGATAGGATTGTAAAACCCCAGAAAGTAAAAAGGAATAAAATAAAAGAAAATAATATTTAAATCATTTCTGGATTTAGTATTAAAGGAGAAATCACAAAAGAAGCTAAATAAAACCAAACAGGGAGAAATACTCCAAATCTGGACTTGAAAATTTTATGAGATGAGCTAGAGACCAAAATATAATTTTAGGAATTTTTACAAATTTTTATCAACAGTGATTCAACCCTTAATCAAATATTCGAATTACTGGAATTATTTTAAATCAGAAATCAATTTTAATCCTTAATGGGCCTCAACCCCGAAACCTCCCTCAGCCCGGCCCAGCCCATCCATGAGCCACTGACAGGTGGGACCGACCTGTCGGCGCTCGCCTCCCCTCTCTCCTCCCGCCCGCATCCCGCCTAGCCCCGCCTGTCGGCCTCCATACGCTCGCCTTCGCCCACTGACCACCCGGCCCCGCTTGTCGGCCCCTTTCCTTTCCCGTTCGCCCACTGACAGGTGGAGCCCACCTGTCAGGATCGTCTTCCTCCCGGGAAGGGGATCCCCCTTTCCTTTCTCCGGCGATCCCCTTCGGATTTCTTGCCGCCGGCCGCCCGAATCCGCCCGATCGACCCCGGATCATCTTCCCCGGTCGCCACCGCTCCCCTTCCATCGATAGCCGACGCGTTTTCACGTTTTTGGAAAGCTTCCCGAAGCTTTTGGTAACCCTCGCCGGAGCTCACGGAACCCTTCGGTTCCTTGCCATAGGGAGGCCGACGACCCCCCCTATTTAAACCACCAGCGACCACCGCCCTTAGCCACACCGTAGCAGCCCGAGCCGAGTGAGAACAGAGCGCCCATTTCCCGTTTTTCGGGTTTCCCCTCTGCTCCACCTCCGGCGAGCGATCGCCGCTACCTCGGACCCCCGCCACCCTAGCCACCGCCACCAGAGTGACCGTCGACGACCCCCCGTCCCCGGCATCCACTCGGTTGGCCGTGGATACCGCCAGATCGTCGTCGCCGTCGAGCCCCGAAGAGACCCCGCCGTCTACCCTCGCCGCCGACCGTCGCCTCTGCCCCATCGTCGCCATCTCCGGTACCGTTGTGATCCTTGCACTCCCCTGATTCCATTTTAGCTAGTAGCCTAGGCGCTAGGCCCTCACCATCGCCGGAATAGCTCGCCGCAGTACCGCCGGAGTTGGGGAAGAAGGGTAAAACTACCCCTTCGCTGCTTGCCGTGCCGTACGAGCTCTCGGCCGTTCGATCTGCGGTGAACGGCTGAGATTAGATCCCCTGTTGACTTAATCTGAGCCCTCGATCTGAGTCAAAGCGGTATCGCTCGCTCTCGGCCGTCGATCGCCACTTAAACCCCAGAAGTGATCTCGAGCGTCCACGCGTACCGGTTCGGTATGATTTAATCGTGGCCGTCCGTTTTCATTTAAGGGATCCCGCCTCGCGCTTGGCCGCCGGATCTGGATCCAACGGATCTGGTTGATCCGGTCCACGCGCACAGTGGTGCGGTCCACCGTGGGCCTGGCTCACCGTGGACCAGAGCCCATTTCTGGTTTTAAATAAAATTCAGAAAATAGTTTAAACTTTGAAAATTCATATCTTGCTCATTTTAACTCCAAATTTCACCATTCAAATTTTGTTAAATCCAGAATAATATTCTCTACACATTAAAGCCATAAAAATAGTATGTTACTGTTACCCAAAATATTTTTATTAAATAAATGAATAAAAACCCTTTAGGGTTAAAATTTGAAATACAGAAAATAAATTAGGAAAAATCCTAAAAAGTTAAGTTTTATACCAAACTTTAGAATATTAAAATATTACTTCACATAAAAACACCCACAAATATGAATATTGCTTATTTGGTGGATTTTATCTGTTTATTAAATGTATTGTTTACTTTTCCGTATCGAGAAGACTACGAGTTCATCGAGGAGCAGGAGTTCTACCCCGAGGTTTCTCCATCCCCCTTTGCTGATCAAGGCAAGTCATCGACCACCTCTGTGGAAACAGTTGATTATAATTGAGCCCATGTTTTAATAACTTATCGCTATAACCCATAGGTTAATATTGCATTAGACAAATATTCAAGCCTTACACTTATATTTATTAGATCCCTGTCCTTTTGTGCAAACCCAAGCCATGCTTATTGAGCCTTAACTCCTTGTCACTCTACTATAAAAATATTAGCTAGTGCCCAATGTACCGGCACAACTGCTATAGGATAAAAAGAATGAGTCGTAGATAGCTGGATTCTGTATATGAATTTCCCTGTTATTCTCGTCTCTGGACTCTGTTGGAGTTGGCTAGGTTATAAGTATGGTGGGTTCCGAGTGCAAGCTCGGGCACTGGTTTGTCGCACCCGGGGCACTATAAGGACCGGTCTGCGGGATCTGTTGCAAAGCACTTCCGTACCAACCACAAGTCTAATGGGTAAGTCCTAACTGGAAGTATGGAATACTCCGGCTCGATGCACCATAGAGGAGGGGGCAAGGGGCTAGCCTGCGGGCGACTTGTACCGACGAGGCTCAAGGGGGGGTATGGTGGGGCTCCGATGCGTCGGGACACCATATGAAACCCATAAGAGGGTGCTATTGAGTCGGGGAGGACTATATGGAAGGTTTTGGCACGAGTTCCCGTGTGATGGGTCATCTCGTTACACTTCGGTGTAGGTGATGAGTGCGTGCCTTGTGGGTACAGTGGTACATCTCTGATCAGAGTAATTTAATCTTTTCGAAAAGCCGAGCCCACGGTCAAGGGCGGGTTGTGTGACTACTCGCAGTTAGTTTACAATTGTTTGAATGTTCAAGTTATTCATGGCACGTAAGGACTGTTGAGCGAGGTGGGGCTGACTGTATCCCTCGAGTTAGAAGATGATGATACACATGCACATGTTTACTTTTCCGTACTAATAAATTGCTCTCATTTAAAGCTTTACAATTATGCTGCTTCCGCAAAATTAGCCACTCTCTCCCTTGTTATTACCTTGCATTATATTTGCATTCGGTGGCTTGCCGAGTACATCTGTACTCACCCCGTTGACTTACAACATCAGAGCCAGTCTACTACGAGGAGGATGAAGGTCTGGAGTAGCGACCCAGTCAAGGCGAGACTGGAAGGAGGCGTTCATCTAGGACCCTTGTTTTATTAGTTTCTCTTCACCTTTATTCACTTTTGTATTAATGCGGTCTACGAACCGTATATGATCGTCCGTATTGTACGTGGTCGCATGATGAACGTCTTGTTTTATTGATTTTATATGGAATTTCAATAAAGTCCTGATTTATTAAATCGGGGCGCGACACCGCCCCGCCTCCACCACCGGCGCGGCGCCCCGCCCCGCCCCATGAGGCCCCACCCCCGGTGCGCTCCGCCACGCCCCGCCCCGCCCCGCCCCGTGAGGCCCCACCCTCGGCGCGCCCGCCCCGTGCGCGGTGGCCCCTTGCGTGGTGCGCCCCGCCCCGTACCGCCCCGAGCGCGGCGCGCCCCGTCCCGCCCCCGGCGCGGCGCGCCCCGTGCGGCCTCGCCCTGCCCCGCCTCGTGCGGCCCCGCCCCGCCGCGCCATGGCATTGTGCCCGCCACGTGTTCGACAAAATATTGGTTCAGGACGTGAGTCGTGAGTTTTTTTTTATTTTCACTTTTTATGTTTCCCGAGTGCCAAACTTTATTGGGCACTCGGCAAAATGTCCGTGACGTCCCCGTTATTCTTTTTTTTGCCGAGTGTTGTTTTTGGCACTCGGCAAAATCTTCACTGAGTGCCCGATAAAATACACTCGGCGAACCTCTTTATGCCGATAACGAGTCCACCGAGTGCGCTTCGCCGAGTACCACAATCGGCAAAGCGTTTGCCGAATGCATTAAGGACTTCGTCGAGTGCCTAGGGAACTCGGCAAATAAATAGTCTCCCGTAGTGAACATGTATGTACAGTCATATATACTACCTACTCCGTCCGTTTTTAAAGCGCGTAATTGACTTTTATCTCAATATTTAACTATTTATTTTATTTAAAATTTTTTTTTGAAATATCATTTATTTTGTTATAATTTATTTTATTATTGAATGTATTTCAAGTGTAACTTATACTTTTGTATATTTGTGTAAATTTTTTGAATAAAATAAATGATCAAATGTTATAATAAAAGTTAATCGAGTCATTTAAAAATGAATGGAGTGATTGAACACGTGATTGAAGCATTTTTATAATCTATTACATTGAGAAGCCCAATGATATATCTCCCTTTTCTAAGAGTGGACAAATTCTATCGTCTTTACCGCTCACGTCATACTACATGTTTCATAGCAAACCTAAAGTTTATTTTTATAACTATCCAGTTAAAGAGTAATGTTTAGTAGATTCAAAATAAGCTACTTCCTCTATCCCAAATTATAAGATCAATAATAATAATGTTTATTTCAAGGAACAGAACACCACATACAATATCACCACGTTGCCTCCAAGTTATATCACTAACAATCTTCCGTCCGATAAAAAAGTTAATTATAAGATTAATAAATAAGTGATGAGACTAAAATAATGAATTGCTCTTGTTAATAAAAAATATTATAAAATGATATATAAGTAGTATTAAATAAATATTTTTAATTTAAAAATAAAGAGTATGTAAGAAACTATAAATAAATTTTGTAAATAAAATTAAAGGAATACATGTCAATTTTTTTTCGGAAAAAGGACATATATATATATAAATGTTATCCTACATCACGGGTGTAGAATAGCTATTTTACTGAGAAATCTACTACTGAGAAAAAAAATAGTACTCAATTGTTATTTTACTGAGAAAATCAACTACTGAAAGTAGTCGGTATAGAATAGCTATTCTACACACGTGGTGTAGAATAGCGCTCTCGTATGTATATATATATGTGTGCATATATATATGTATATATATATGTATATATATATGTGTATATGTATATATATATGTATATATACGTGTGTGTATATATATATATATAACTGGTTCTGTCATACGTAATGATATTTAACTGGTGCAGAACTACGACATTTGTGTCAACGTCTGCCCCCACATGCACGGATTGATCTGCACCATAAAGATCAATTATTAGGGTACGTACATGTCCCATCACGATTTATGGCATGTTTTTTGCTACTTTGCAGGTGTTAGATTAATGAGAAAAACTACTATAGTAATCCATGCATCATCTTAGTGACTAGTGACGTACTAGTCATTGCCATAAGGGCCGAGATGATTAGAACACGATTGATCACAATTACACAAGCAAACGCATAGCTCATAGCTCATATATGTATATGTTTGTATACTTGTATATATAATTGTATTCACGAGAGTATAATATATAGTATGTGCGTGCAACGTAAACACATTTTTCTCACTTCTTCCTCACAAGGAAAATGCTCAGCTCCGGCGCGCATTCGCGGTCGCCGGTGGCGCCGGCGCCGTTGTCGCTGCCGTCATCCGGGTTGATCATGTAGAATGCCTCGGAGTCCTTGGACCCGACGATGCGCTCGACGCGGGCGCGCATGTAGGTGAGCTCGCCATCTGGGCCGGCGGACGACGGCGTGGCGCCCTCCTTATCGTTGCCGGATCCTGGAGGCGGCGGCAGCACCCCGGCTCCCATGGACACGCCGCGCAGGAGGCGTAGGACGTGCCGCTCGTCGTCTGACGCGTCCTTGCGGCGGATGGCGTAGCCTGCCTTGCGGCCGTTGCAGAACACGGCCCAGACGTACTCCTCCAGCAGCCGCCGCCGCGCGCTGCGGGTGTCGCTCTCCAGCGCCAGCTTCACGATGCCCGTGGCCATCTCCCTGTGCAGCGCCGTCGCCAGCATGGGAAGCTCGATGAGGAACACCGGCGGCGCTCGGGTGTCCTCGTGGATGGCGAGGCTCAGCCGCCCGCGCCGGTGCCCGAACAGCGTCACCGTCTGTTGGGGGAATATATTTCCCTTAAACAGGGGCCAAATGACGTCAGCTTCCGACAGCCTTCGGCCCAGAACCAGGTACTGTCGGAGCCTGTTTTCTCTAAGTGTTGTTTCCAGGTCCCAAGGTGCCTGTCGGGGCCCGTAGCTTCGGAGCCCCTAGACCAGGAGGTCCGGCCCGGAGCCCCCAATTCAGGCCCGGGTGCAGGCCGCCGAAGGCCACCCCCCGGGCGCCGGGGGTCGGAGGTCGCCCTCCGGAGCCAAGTCCGGAGGCCACCCTCCGAGAGCCTGCCCGGAGGTCACCCGCCGGGAGCCAAGTCCGGAGGCCACCCTCCGAGAGCCAAGCCCGGAGGCCACCCTTCGGAGTCCTGTTCGGAGGCCATCCTCCAAGAAGCCCAGCCCGGAGGCCATCCTCCAGGAGCCAAGCCCGGAGGCCACCCTCCGGAGTCCAGTCCGGAGGCCACCCTCCGGAGTCCAGTTCGGAGGCCATCAGGAGCCAAGCCCGGAGGCCACCCTCCGGAGTCCAGTCCGGAGGCCACCCTCCGGAGTCCAGTTCGGAGGCCATCCTCCCGGAGCCAAGTCCGGAGGCCATCCTCCCGGAGCCAAGTCCGGAGGCCGCCCTCCGGAGCCAGGTCCGGAGGCCGCCCTCCGGAGCCGAGTCCATACCAGGGGCCCTCCGCTCCTAGCTTGTCGTTTAGCTGGTCAAGGCTGGCGCAGCCTGACACGTCTGTAAAGCTGTAAAGCTGTCTGGTACCCGTGTACAGTAGCCAGCCCCCTTTCCCTGTCTACCCCTATGAGCCTAAGGGCCCATGGAGGGTATCTTGGTCTTTTCCTTAAGGCCTGCGTGCCTATAAGAGCAGGGCCAAGCCCTTGTAACGGACACACACTCCAGGGGGCCATGAGACCCTGGAGTTATCCTCTCCACCTCAAGGCACACCATGCCAAATCTACCACAAACTGGACGTAGGGTTATTATCCCCTAGGGGAGGCCCGAACCAGTATAAACCCTATCTCTCCCTGTGAGAACCCATCGAGGTTCATTCTCCATATCATACTCCACCATAGACAAACCTGCTGGAACTAATGCAATTGTTCCAACAGTTGGCGCCGTCCGTGGGGACCTTAGTCCTAGAAGCTAAGTTCTCTACCACTGCCTGCAACCCGAAGTGCGCCCGAGGGGGGAGCATCGAGGCTTTCTCGCTTCGCGCACCCTCCAGCAAGGGGCTTCGAGGGCAGATCGAAGGCCACCTTCGCCTTCCTCCATCCTCCGCAGACCGGAGCCCACTCTCCGGCAAGGGGCTCCGCTCCACGTTTCAAAGGTCATCGGAGCCCGAGGGCTACAAGGTAAGTACCGCCCGAAGCCTTACTTCGATGCACCCATCTGCAGTTACATTAACATACACCGAAGCCATGCTTCGCTTTATTTAAAACCGAAGCCATGCTTCGCCTTATTTAAACCCGAAGCACCGCTTCGTCTTATTTAAAACCCGAAGCCTTGCTTCGCTTTATTTAAAACCCGAAGCCGTGCTTCGCTTTACTTAAAAACCGAAGCCATGCTTCGCCTTATTGAAAATCGAAGCCACGCTTCGCCTTATTTAAAACCGAAGCCACGCTTCGCCTTATTCAAAACCGAAGCCACGCTTCGCCTTATTCAAACCCGAAGCCACGCTTCGCCTTATTTAAAACCGAAGCCATGCTTCGTCTTATTCAAACCCGAAGCCACGCTTCGCCTTATTTAAAACCGAAGTCTTGCTTCGCTTTATAAAACCCGGAGTACCCCTCCGAAGGCTACACAGTGCCCCCGGGCCCGTAGCAGTGGGCTAAAAGGACTCCGGGCCACTGGCCCGACGCGTCCAGGGATTCCGGGCTCCGCGCCCGAAGCATCCCAGGGATTCCGGGCTCCGCACCCGAAGCATCCCAGGGTCGAAGGTGACCCAGAGTCGAAGGTGGCTCAGAGTCGAAGGCTACACAGTGCCCCCGGGCCCGTAGCAGTGGACTAAAAGGACTCCGGGCCACTGGCCCGACGCGTCCAGAGATTCCGGGCTCCGCGCCCGAAGCATCCCAGGGATTCCGGGTTCCGCACCCGAAGCATCCCAGGGTCGAAGGTGACCCAGAGTCGAAGGTGGCTCACATTATCACAGGTTCGGTGAATCCACACCAAATATCCTTCTCATTACAGGACCAAGCTCCGAAGCCCAGCTTCGTTACCTAAGCACGCTCCGAAGCCCTGCTTCGCGTGTTAGTATAATATACGCCTGAGCGTCTCGAAGTCTTACTTCGCTAAAATCCAAGTGCGTTCCAGAGCCTCGCTCACGCACGGCATCCTAGCGTGCCGAAGCATGCCTCGCTAAACTTGGTTATGCCAGAGCCCTGCTCCGCACCAAGTTAGCGCGTACGGAGCCCAAAAGAGGGCTCCGCCCAGTGAATTTCAGCAGCCGAAGCATTGCTTCGCACCCAATTAAGGCATTCGAAGCCAGACTTCGCTAGAAAAATCTAAGTGCGTTCAGGGCCTTGCCCACGCACAGCATCCAAATCCCGGCATGCCGAAGCATGCTTCGCTCAAATTGGTTATACGGAAGCCTTGCTTCGCACCAAATTGATGCGTTCGGAGCCCGCAAGAGGCCTTCGCTCGGTACAAATCCAAGTATCCGAAGCCGCCGAGAAGGCGCACCCCTTCGCATGTTTATTTTTTGCCCGCACCAGCAACGGTTAAGTCCCTAACTGCCACGAGCAAAAGGGGGGAAGAATGTATGCGAGGTGTGCGAGTATAATGCGCAGTACGAGCGTGACAAGCTAAGTGTTCGAAGCCAAACAATGCGAAGCATACAACGAAGTATGCAAATATAATAAACCCCGTTCATTAAGAGAATTGTGAAGTGTGTTACAAGCATGCTTCGGAGACAAAACTACGTATAATCTGTATCTAAGCCTAAGAAGAACCGTGTGCGACCCCCCGACCCTCGCTTGCCCTTTCTTCGGCCAGGGCCACCTCGGCTGGACGTTGCCTCGTCGGAGCCCGCTCTCCCTCGACCAGCCCGTCCAGGCTCCGAAGCCCACAAGCTCCGACTTCCGCTTTGCAGGTTGCTCCAAGTCCGCGAAGCAGGCGGGGCCGTGTCGAAGGCAGAAAAGTCTAGGGCTTCGTCACTCGCTAACACCGTTCGCGAAGGCAAAAGTAAGGGGCTCTGAAGGGGCTCCGCCTTCACAGCGGCTAGCAAGTCCTGAGCTATTTCGGAGACGGCTTCGCCCCTAGGCCCCCTCGGAAGCTTAAACCGAGGGGGACCTTCGGACCTAGCTACTTCAAGAATCGCCCACAGTTGTCGAAGCCCTTCAGAGTCCTCGAGGACTTCGAGGTCTATGCTCGAAGGCTGAGCCTGGGCAGGTATAAAAAACCCCCGCATTCATATTAATAAACTGATAAGTTTTTACAAGCCTACAGCTAGGTGTTACAAGAAAGCCTAAGGAGATCTACACCTTCGGAGGCGGAGGCGGAGGCGTCGAGGCCGGAGGCTTGTCCGAGTCAGCGGGCCCCTTGAACCGGCGTTGTCGAAGGGCCTTCATGAGGCCAAGGACTGCCTCGCAGCCTTGCTCCTTCCAAGGTTCTTGCAGCCGCCGCCAAGCCCCGCGGACTTCGCCCGGAGGCGTCACCAAGTACGGACCCCCGAAGGCCACTGGGGTCACGGAGGTCGCAGCCCGAAGGTGGTCGCACCCCGCGGCATGAAGCATATGAAGCACCCCTTGGCCTGCGACGCGACCGGCCATAAGTGCGAAGCCCGTCAGCGCTTCGTCCGCTACCGAAGCCGCGGTCTTCAAGAAATCGGCGCGGTCCCCAATCGGGTCCTGATCGCCAAATTCCGGAGTCCGGCACTCGGTCCCTATCTTTTCAAGGACCTCAGTCAGGCTCTGGGTGGCCTCGCCAAGATTAGCCACGACGAAGCTCTCGAGATCCTGAGCACGCTGGCGGAGCTCCTCGTTCTCCTTCGCCTGACGGGCCTCGGCATCCTTCGAAGCTTGGAGTTCCGCGCGGAGCCGAGCCGTCTCCGAGGCCAAGGCTTCCTTCGCTTCCTTCGCCTCAGCAGCCGAAGCCTCGGCCCGCCTCCGCTTCTCGGCTTCCTCCAAGACCTCGCGGCGAAGGGCCTCGTTCTCTTCTGCAAGGCGCTCCATTCTCCGGTCGGCAGCGGTCGAAGCTGCCGCGTTCAGTGCGAGGGCCTGCAGGAATTCAAGAAACCGTAAGTATGAACCAAGGGACAAAGTACAGCTCGAAGCTGCAAGGGGCTCCGCTCACCCGCGTAAGGACTTCGCTTGAACTAACGAAGAGATCCGTGGGATCTCGGTGGCTAAGCTGGGCCACCAAGTCCCCCTCCTCCGCAGAAGCGCAGGCCTCGCGGAAGCCGAGGATCGCCGCCGCCGTCACGCCCCCCCTCGGCTTGAAGGGGTGAATCACCGTCACGGTGGTCTCCGCGGGCTCCGACGGGGCAGGGCTCAGGCCCACCACGTCCACCTCTTCTTCGCCTCGAGAGACTTCGCGGACGCCGCTGCCTCCGTCGTCGGACGAAGTACTCTCGGGCTCCGAGTCGCTGCCGCTGCCGCTGCCACTACTGCTGCTGCTACTCGAAGCCTCCGAGGGCTTCGCTTCGGCGGACTTCGACCCACCTTCGCCTGCCGGCTTCGCCACAGTGGGCCTCGCGTCATCTTCGTCCTCTGCGAAAAGCCAAGTCAAAACCTGCATATTGAAGGGTAGCATGCAAAAAGAAAAAGGGGGTTTTACCATCGTCAGAGATCTCTTGGAAGGAACCAGGGGCTAAGTGCGTCCTCCAGCCCCCTCGCTGCGAAGCCGGCGCATCCACTTCCGCGCCCGAAGCTGGTTCCGCCGAGGCATCCGTGGCCTCCTTGGCAGCAGGAGTGCGCGCGTCGGCCTCCGCCTCCGAAGTCCTCGCCGCCAGGGGCTTCGCGGCCTTCTTGGGAGTCGGAGTAGCTGCGGGCTTCGCCGCAGCCTCCCCCGAGGCATCCGCTTCGTCCTCATCCCCCCTCTTCCTCTTGGCTCCGGCCGATGAGGTAGCCAGGTGGGCGAAGTCTGGCAAAGCGGGGAGCCCTCCGAGGCCGAGCGCGGTCCACACTCTGTTCCAGCGCTCCCAGGACCCCACCAAGGCAAGGCGCTGATTCTGCTCCTCGGGGGTCGGAGTCCCGACGACTCGGTCCGCCGCCGCGATGGCCTCCTCCGGAGTCCTCATGTCGAGGTCGGCTGCACGAAAAGGTTTTGAGTTAGGGCCAAAGTGTTCAAGTGTTAAAAAGCAAGAAGAGCGCGAAGACTTACAGAAGCGGTCGAAGGCCAGCTCGCTGAGTTCTCCTTGACCCGAAGCCTGGAAGAGACCCTCCGGCCAGGAGCGCGCGAGGGGGCTAAGCCGAAGGGTAATAAATTCCTCGGCGAGGTCCCTCATGCTCATCTTCGCTGCCACCCTTCGGAGCAGCGAGATCCTCGATCGAAGAAGGCCTTCGCTGGTCTTCACCACCCCTTCGCGCCGGTACAGTATGTGAGCGTTGGTACTCCGAAGGGGTGAGTTCGCACCAACGGAGGCATAGAACCATTCTTGGTCCCACCTCGAATACCACTTGTTGTTTGCAGCCCTCGCAGGGAAGGCGTCCTGGAACTCCTTCCGGAGCTGGAAGTTGGCACTGCCGAAGGCCAACGCCCTCTTGACGCGGTCCGTCCCCTCCCTGGGCTTCGGCTGGCAGTTGGCGTCGTGAAGAGCGACGAAGACGTCCGCGCGGCCCTCGCAGCCTTCGGCCCTCATGGCCCACTCAAAGACAGCTAGCCTCGCCACGGCGTTGGGCGAAAGCTGAGGGAGCTCAAGGTTGTAGGCCTTGAGGACCTCGCTCAGCATTCCCACCGCAGGCAGTCCGAGGCCGGCCTCGAAGAAGGCTTCAAACACCACCACTTCGTCAGCACGAGGCTTCGGTATGGCCTCTGATTTCTCCGGAACCCTTAACTGGATCTTCGCCGCAATCTTCCCCTCGCAGGCTCTCCGGACCGACTCCTCCGTAGAAATCGAAGCCCTCATCTCCAGGGTCTGCTCGAACCTGTCGGAGGGCGTCCGAAGGTCCCTCGGCCCCAGTCGCCTAGCCGCAGGCTTCGCTGCCGCGGCCGCTGCCGCCGCCGCCTGCACTTGGGCGGAGCCCGAGCTCGAACCCAAAACCAGAGGCTTCGCCGCTCCCTTCTTCGGCATCCTGATCGGACTTCGGCTCGAAGGACTAAAAGATGGCGAAGGGCTAGAAGCTCGCGGAGGTCGCTCTGCGAGGCTAGGAGGAAGAGGAGAGCGAAGGTGGTAAAGCGGTAAGAAAGGAGTGAATGAAAGTGTGCCGGAGCTGCACGCGGTAAGTCTCTATTTATAGGCGCGGTAAGAATGCCAACCGTCATGGGCCGAGCCCACCGCCAGATGGGCCTCCGGCGAAAGCGAATCGAGCCCAAGCAAGGTAACGGTAACTTTTCTGACCGTTGCGGAGCCGTTCGGGCTCCCCGAGGCCGCTCTGGCACGAGCATTTATTGCCCCCAGGAATCGAGGTCTTCTTCGGTCCCGGCTCCGGAGGTACGTTTCCTCCGAAGTGTTTTTGGGTCATTTGTCCTAGGGACGCGCGCACCCCTTCGTTCCGAAGGCCTACGCACGAGGGGCTACTGTTGGGGGAATATATTTCCCTTAAACAGGGGCCAAATGACGTCAGCTTCCGACAGCCTTCGGCCCAGAACCAGGTACTGTCGGAGCCTGTTTTCTCTAAGTGTTGTTTCCAGGTCCCAAGGTGCCTGTCGGGGCCCGTAGCTTCGGAGCCCCTAGACCAGGAGGTCCGGCCCGGAGCCCCCAATTCAGGCCCGGGTGCAGGCCGCCGAAGGCCACCCCCCGGGCGCCGGGGGTCGGAGGTCGCCCTCCGGAGCCAAGTCCGGAGGCCACCCTCCGAGAGCCTGCCCGGAGGTCACCCGCCGGGAGCCAAGTCCGGAGGCCACCCTCCGAGAGCCAAGCCCGGAGGCCACCCTTCGGAGTCCTGTTCGGAGGCCATCCTCCAAGAAGCCCAGCCCGGAGGCCATCCTCCAGGAGCCAAGCCCGGAGGCCACCCTCCGGAGTCCAGTCCGGAGGCCACCCTCCGGAGTCCAGTTCGGAGGCCATCAGGAGCCAAGCCCGGAGGCCACCCTCCGGAGTCCAGTCCGGAGGCCACCCTCCGGAGTCCAGTTCGGAGGCCATCCTCCCGGAGCCAAGTCCGGAGGCCATCCTCCCGGAGCCAAGTCCGGAGGCCGCCCTCCGGAGCCAGGTCCGGAGGCCGCCCTCCGGAGCCGAGTCCATACCAGGGGCCCTCCGCTCCTAGCTTGTCGTTTAGCTGGTCAAGGCTGGCGCAGCCTGACACGTCTGTAAAGCTGTAAAGCTGTCTGGTACCCGTGTACAGTAGCCAGCCCCCTTTCCCTGTCTACCCCTATGAGCCTAAGGGCCCATGGAGGGTATCTTGGTCTTTTCCTTAAGGCCTGCGTGCCTATAAGAGCAGGGCCAAGCCCTTGTAACGGACACACACTCCAGGGGGCCATGAGACCCTGGAGTTATCCTCTCCACCTCAAGGCACACCATGCCAAATCTACCACAAACTGGACGTAGGGTTATTATCCCCTAGGGGAGGCCCGAACCAGTATAAACCCTATCTCTCCCTGTGAGAACCCATCGAGGTTCATTCTCCATATCATACTCCACCATAGACAAACCTGCTGGAACTAATGCAATTGTTCCAACACCGTCGGAGCATGATCGGCAAGGAGGGCCTTGCTGTTGTGCCGCCCAAGCAGCGCCGCCATCTTGCAGCCGGTGGCGAGCATCGGCAGGAGCTTGAACATCTTGAAGATCCCTCCCACGCCACCGGCGCTGCCACCGGAGAACTTCGTCCGGCGATCATCGGTGGACGGCCGGAGCAGTGACCGCAGCGAGGCCGGGCCGTCGATGAGATCAGATGGCATTGGCTCTCGCCACTGATCTCAAAGAAGAGTTTGGTGGGGTGCAGCTGATGGCTGCAACTCTGTTCCGATCGAGCCCCAAGGGGAAGAAAAAAGGAGGTTATAGCCCTATTTAAGGGCATTTTGCACTCTGTTAATCACTATTGTTTATTGGATCAAATCATTTAATGTTCATTACACATCAGTTGCGTGAAATCAACAAAATTAATTGTCCAATGTTTATCACTTTCCGTGCTGCCTACTGATTGCAAGGCTAAGCTTTACGCACTATAGATCTATAGATCAGACGTGCATAAACTTTTTTGCAGGGATCAATGGTGTCTTTACGAGTTTGAGCAACGAGTCATGGGAGGCCTTAACTCTGAAGCATGCACACTACGGAAGTTATTGTTGATAGCCATCGGTGTTGCAGTTGCACAGCACATGCTCTGTTCGGTGAACTGATAGATGATGGGGGCATGCATGCACCGATGCACGCAGGCAAATGTACGTGCGCTATGCGAGGTTAGGCCTCCAATTTTGTGTAGGCGCGGGCTAAGGCCAATCTTTTTGTTGGGCATGCATCTGCTTGAGTGCGTAGGCATCCGGTCTAGTCTATACTAAAAAAACACAAAAGGCTAATTTGCAACATATGGAATTTATAAGATTTTCATAAGAATGTTCAATTCCCCTAAAATCCTCCATATTTAATTTAATTGAGGCGTAATACTAAAATTTACTCTGTTTAGTTTGAATTTTTATACATAAACTTTTTTAACTTGATCAATTTATTGGAAAATACGGACATCTATAATATCAAATATGTTTTATTAAATCTATTATTATATATATTTAATATTTTATAGGTTTGTATATATATTTTTAAATTTAGTTAAAATTAAAAAAATAACTTAAAAACTATAATATAAAACAGGGTCATCTTTACGGGCCGCAAGAAATAACTATTTATTGATAGGCCTATGCAGTTTTGGCCCGGCCTGGCTGATCCCGTAGGCCGTAGCCCCGTCTTTACTTCCGTCTTCAACAGGCCGGCCGCTCTGCTCCGCCGCTCCTCCTCCGCATCCGCACCCAGCCGCAGCCTCCGTCGAGCGCCCCTCTCCCCTGGCCGCGCCCTGCCGTCGCCGCCGCGGTCGCAGCCGTCACCCTTGCCCCGCAGATCCGCTGGAACGCCGTCCCCGGGTCAGTGCTAGGGATGTCGTCCACGTCGGTGGTCGGGAGTGAGGGAGTTCACTGAGGTCGTGGTGGTGTGGCACGGGGAGACCTCCTGGAACGCGTCGCGCATGATACAGGTCCCGCGATGTTCCTCCCGCGCCAACTCCCCTCTAGCCATCTCTTTCTCGTCATTGAAAATTGGTCTTTGTTTCCCGCGGAAATCGGGAAAAAAAGCCTTTGGTTGCGAATTGGGAATAACGAACTAGGATAGTTTGGTCGTACACTTGTTTCTGATCGGTGCTGTGACTCATAACAACTCCCGCAGACTTCTGTTCGGCCTCTCAAACTTATTTTTGGAGAACTCGTAAAATAATCGAATTCTAACAGCATTTCTACTTCAACTCTTCAAAAATAGAAGGATTCTCAATCGTCAAGCCCTCATTCTAAGAGCATCTCCAAAAGATGTCTTAAAATTTATTTCCTAAATTTGATATAAGCATCATCCTATTAATGTTAATAGCTAAAAATTAATTTGATTTCTAACAGTTTCCCTATCCCTATTTTTAAATAAGGAATGAAAAATTAATCCTAAATTTAGGATAGATAACCAGAGAATTAGGAAATGGTTTAGGACGAGAATTTATTTAGAGGTGTTGTTGGAGTCTAATTTTCAATCCGCCCCACGTGGGCGTCCGCTCTCTCACCATCCTTTCCGCTGAGTGCAAAAGCTAGCCAACCCGCTTGAGATGCTAGGGATTCATCTACGCAAATAGAAGTCCGCCGCCGCCTCCCTCCGCCGCTAGATCCCTCTTGGCGCTTGCGCTTGCTAATGCAGCGGCCTCGCTAGTGCAGCCCAAGTCATCGCCCGGGGGATCCCCCGTTGTCTGTTCGCTGTTCACCAGGCCTTGTCCCGTGCCCTCCTCCCGTTGTTCGCGCCAGGAGGTAGAGCCCGTCGATGTGTCGGTGTGTGGCCAGGCCTTCGGGAATTCACCAGCCAGGACACCGAGGACCTGCAAGAGTGCAAGACGATTCCAGCCAGCGACGACGGTGCCAAGGACCCGACCGTAGCATGTAGAAGGTATATTTTTCCTAACATACAATCTCGGGTGTTAATAGAAATATTATTTGTGTTTAGTTTACGCACAAGTTCTTGATTGTCATGCATATGCCTAATTGTGTTTGCTGATGAGTTTTAAACAACTTTTACATATGTTGCAAGAAAATTGGTAGCGGATGTTGTCTAAGGACACTAAGCTTATGATATTTTTTTTCAATTGGTACTCAACCAATTATGTCACAATCAAGTGCTAGCGACCCTAGTGTAGCCAAAAAGTCGATCCATGCTGCCAACTACTTTCAACAAGAGAATATTCCACTATGTAATTCGTGGGAGAACATTACGATGGATCGTATCAGTGGAATGAGCAATCTAGTAAAGCATATTGGAAGCAAATTCATGAAAACTACCACACAAACAAAAAAATTGAATTTACTAGGTCTGCCAACTCTTTTGAGCATCGATGGGACGTAACTTCCAAATATTGTCAAAAGTTTCAGGGCTTCTTTGAAGAAGTTGAGCGTCGTCATTCTAGTGGTATTACTCACCAGGAACATGTGAGAAAAATCCTAACATGTTATATTAATTCATTGGAAAACATACTTATTCACACATGTCTTTGCTTTCGGTTACTAGAAGCATAAGCTATATATTCAGACAAGGATGCAAAGAAGAAGGGTTTTGCATTCGTTCATTGTTCGTTGAAGGTTAGGCATTGTCCTCAGTTCATAGATCTTCAACCCTCTAAAAGGCCTAGAACAAGCAGCTCGACACCAATTGATATTCATGATAGAAAATATGATGGGATTGGAAAGAGTCAAACTCGTGACTCATCCATGCCTAGTGCAAAAAGTCATGTAGGAAAGAAGTAAGCAAAAGATAATATGAAAATGGGAGGGAAAGACCAAATGCAGTAGGGTTGCTTTGAGCCATTGCCCTTCAAAAGGTGGTCGGTATCTTTAGTGATAGGTAATAACATACATTGGTGACGAGCACCTCCCTCGTCAATTTTATCACGTCACTGATGTAACATCTTTAGTGACGGGTGTTTACCCGTCACTAAAGGGTCAACCTTTAGTGATGGGTGACAATATCCAGCGTCACTAAAAGAGCCTATCGGCTCACCTACTATTACTTTATAGTGACGGGTCATAATGCCACCCATCACTAGAGGGTCCTTTAGTGATGGGTGATTATTGTTACCTGTCACAAATATTATGGCCATTTTGAAAAAATAATAGTTTTAGGCTGCATCCTGAATCAAAGCCACGATTTGACGGCCAACATATCCAATATCCAAAGCATATCACAACAATTCATCACAAAATGAACACATGAGATTTATAACCAAATTAATATCACACATTAACTTCTAATTCATTATCTCGAAGAAAGTACATGGTTAAAACAAAGTTCAATAAGAGCATCATTCCCTAACTAATAACTTCTATCTAACCTCTAGCTAACATCTAGCTAACTTATTGCTGACTTCTAAATTTTATAAGAGTTTGAATTGCTTAAGGCCTCTTTTACTCTCACCTTTTACTGCTAAGCTTGAATACTGTTTTATGTAGATTCTTTCTATCTACCCGCCATAAATTGCTTAAGGCTATACATGTCTAGTTTTGCAGCCTCTTTTATTATCATCTTGTACTATTTCTCCATGAACAAAAATGAGTAATTATATTATCCACAATGGTTATATGTGCAAAAAGGAAGATGGCTAGGAAAACATCAAACCCTTGATTTACAGTACATACACGACAAACTCAGTTGTACCATTATTGACGTTGAAATGGAAGGCACATACTGTGCCAACTTTTAAAGAGTTATCTTGAAGAAATTGGTCAAAACTAGTAGTTACATAGCAGTGTCCATCCGTGGATTTATGGACCACCATTGGAATTGCCTCAGACCGTAATGCTATCACTTGAATCTCAATGGTCTGCTAGTGTAGGTAAGGTGTATTGTACATCTCATAGTACAACCTTGAAAAGTACTATAACAATAAAATTTAAATAAAAGCTAGTTACACAAAGCGATTTGCATATATGATATATGTAAAGACCGACATGTGCAAATAATTTACCACCGACTTCTTGTTGATGATCACATTATTTATTGTGTAAACATATTGTTTATACCCAAAAATGACATTAATTGTCAAGCTAAGCAAAATACTGAAAAATGGTGTTTTTGACCGAAAATATGCCAAACCTGGCAAACGTCGGTCTGACCGGCTACAGTAGGCCGGTCCAACCGGCCAGGCCCGGTCAGACCGGACCCATGGGCTCGGTCAGACCGGCCAGGGATTCAAAATGTGAATCTGAAGTGGATTCGAATTGTGTTTGTCCAAATCTTATCTCAACCGAATTTTGGCCGAATCCTACTATATTTTTAGCCAGGGACCACCAGCCCACCCCCTATAAATACTAGGGGCAAGGCCGATTCAACTCTCTCTCCAATCTCAAAATCCAAAGCCCTAGCTTTGAATCACATTTACTTTTCTTTACTTTCTGCATCTTTGTGGGTTTGCTTGAAAGCCCTCCGTCTATCGCGTCCATAATCACGGTAACCCTTGCTGGTTCTCTTGTGAACCTCCCGTTAATCCACGTAACGGATTGCTATCCCTTTTATCGGTTTTTATCACCATACTTGGTAATTCGGCCCCTTGGCCGAATTGTATTTGATCTTTGGGTGTTTTTGCAGATCAATTGCCTTCCTAAACATCTCTGGAAAGTTTGGAGGCATTTGAAGGTTATTTGCTAGGACTACCGAAGTTTTGCAGATCTGATCTGTTAATTCGGTTCGACCGGCGTTGAGACTTCGGTCTGACCGGACCTCGTCACGCCGTTGTCGGCAACAGCCGGTCAGACCGACGACACTCTGCCATTCCGACCGGGACCCTCCGCACCACGCTGCGCTGGAATCCGAGGGTTGCGCCCAAAGCCCCTTCGCATTGCATCACACCGGAGCCTCTGCCGAAGCTTGCGCGCCGGAGCCTACCTCGTCGGTCCGACCGAAGGAGCCTCGTCGGTTAGACCACCAGAGCCACCCTTCACAGCTACCTTCGGGACACCGCCCGGAGCCCCTTCGCAACCCTCTCGGTCCGACCGAGGTTGTACCTCCGGTCTGACCGGGCCTGAGGCCGAAGGTGCCCTAGGGACCCTTCGGGCCAATTTCCGCTGTGACTCCGAATCGGCCTTTGAATTGGCCGATTCCAGGTATTTTGATCATTTTATTTCTGTTTACATTATTACTAGTACTTTTCGGCCAATTGGATTAAAATATTGATTATTTATCTGATTGCCTGGCGACTCCAAATCTCTTATCACTATTTAGGGTAGTCGGAACACGACGTCGATATCGTTGCGATACTTTTGGATGTCGAACTAGCCCAAGTGTGGGGGGGCATTTCTGCGTCAACACATATAACAGAATCTCAAAGGATAAACCTACTGAAATATCTTTAGTAGAACCTTTCATGTTGGAGTTACATCTGTTAGATTGCTAAAATAGCATATGTGCTTTAGTTGATCCATTTGATTGGTGTCAACCTCCCTATCTACCCGCTTCCCCTTTCTGTCCACAATATTACTAGGGTCCTCCCCTGTCATTATAATAAAATCGTGTGAGACACATAAACAAAATATGCATATCTAGTAAGTAATATCGGTTCTATGTATATACCACTATCGTTGTCCTCTGTTTTTATGCCCATTGTGGTATTTTAATCATCAAAGTTAGTGTAAAATTTGGCTATAATTGTCAATGGAGCATGTCCCATTGTTATGACCACATAGTCCCCTTGTGTGGGGCCGCATTTTTGACTAAATTCGGCTCACCCTTTGTGGAAGCATATCCTACTTCCACAGATCACAACCTCAACCTTACTGGTGTAACCATCTCTTGCTAAAATTTTTAGGGTGTCACCAGCACGAATGTTATGAGGCAACTATCAAGAACATAAGTTGGTACCATAGGGTTTTACATACTTGCCATGTCCTATATTTAAAACGATGTAAAAAGTGGATAAAACCATATGAATATAACCTAATGTATGTTGAATATGATTGCTCTCAGATATTAGGCTGATATCTTAATGGCCTCATCGTCACTAGACCACTATTTAATTCATAAGTATGTGTGACAACTAATTCATTAAGCAACAATCCTATGCATTAATAATAGTAAGCATGTAATAAACTATGAAAGACACTTAATATTATGTAAATAAAATGTATGAACAATAATATTAGCACACACATCCTCATATTAGCACAAAATGATCCTAAATTATCACACACATTCTTATATTTCACAAATAGCACCATGTTCATCGAGCAAATATTTGCACAGAATATATATCCACATTCCATCACATTTCCACATATTATGAGGAACTTAGGAGGATGAGGAGGAATATATGCAACCAAGGTGGCAGCTAGTTAGGTTGGCCACGCACAATGGAATGGATGACAGAACGGAGGCCACACGCAATAGAACAGACGACCGGGATAGAGTGGACCACGGTGGTACCAGCAATGAGCATGACAAAGAGGCCATGACAGTGGTGCGGGAGGCTAGGGTTAGCTTTGTGCCAAACTAAGAGTGTGCCAATTCACTACGAGGACCACCTATTTTTTAGCCATAGACGTCATCAGTGACAGGTAATAGATTCTACCCATCCCTGGATCGGCAGCTATTAGTGATGGGTGGAAACAAGACTCGTCACTAATAGGGGTGCCTCCTGTTTAGTGACGAGTCATATTATGACCCATCACTAAAGAGGCATTATCACCAACACGTCCAAACTAACCCATCACTAAAATTGTATTAGTGATGTGCAACAATTATCCATCACTAAAACTACATCACTAAAGATTGGTTCTATTAATAAGGTTGCGAGATTTGCATAGAGCACTATGATTGAGGATTTCCAGCACTTTGTCAAAGCATTGATCGAGATTTTTGGTGAACAATACTTGAGACCAACCACTCTTGAGGATACTACATGATTGATGGAGCTGAATGGTAAAAGGGGTTGGTTAGGTATGCTTGGAAGCATTGATTCTATGCACTAGAGGTGGAAGAATTGCCGAACTGCATGGAAAGGATGTACTTACGACATGTGAATGTTGGGGAATAGGGGAGCTACGCTAGCCGGTAAATTCAAAATTTACGCCCTAAGCCCAAGACTCATGCGCATGCGAGATCATGGATCGATACCTTCTAGCACGAGACGCGCTAGGTGCAGTGGAAGAAGATGTCGGAGTAGCACGTCAAGCCTATCCTCGCTTCATCCTTGCCGTCCTTTGCCGATCCGATCGATGAAGACGACGTAGTTGTTCGCATGTAGATGTCCATGAGCGTTGCTATTGGAGCAACGCTTCCACGGAGTCCTCACATATAGGGATGGAGAACCTCCCACGGTAGCATGCTAGCACCACACGTGAGAGACGGAGATCCTTGACCTCAACGATTGAGATCAAGAAAGGAAGGAGAGGACTCTTTGGTGGCTAGGTCTAATCAAGGCTTATTCCTTGATACCAAGACGTCCTTCTCCTCTTCTTTTATAGGGCTGAGAGCCCCTTGGTCGTGCCTATCTCGAAACCCTCAAAACCAGAATAGATCCAATCTGTTTTCCCACGTCGGAACTTCTGATAGGGCATATCAGGTCTCTCGATACAGTACGACACGCAAACAGATCTAATTTTTTATCGCCCACCTCGGAACTTCCGATCAGTACAAAATTCCCCGATTCTGAATCGGAACTTCTGGCTCGTCGGAACTTCCAAAGCAACATTTGCTCTCTGTATCGAGACCAGATAATAATCGAAACTTCCAATCCATGGAATTTTATTGGGCATATCCTTCAATCTCCCACTTGCACAAGAACTAATTCTTTGATGTTTTTAATCCATCCCCTTAAGTGCGTGACCCGATAGGTTCATACACTAACGGTTGTTTACCAGAATCTGTTCCCGACTCACTGATCAATAGCGATACCTAGCAGCACATATTGACCCCCCGAAAGTGTACAAAATCAAATCTTCATGAACCTTGATATACGCAAGCACTAGTCCCTTTACCACGCGTCGTCAGTCAAGCTCAAGGCGAGATACGTTCCACCCTTGTTTGTTAGCTCGACATTTCACTCGATCAAGTATCGGATTCAAATCATGACAAACTCCTTAGTCATAGTGGCATGGCCATGCACTTTTCTAATCCAATACCTTGAGGGGCCTAGATACGACTCTCCCGTTATTAGGAGGGGTAAATTCCATCCTAACCGCTCATATCCCAAGACATGTTTCACAACACACCTAAAAACAACCCTTATTACTACCCAGTTACGGAATAGCGTTAGGAAGCATCTAAGTGTGTTACTACGCATTCTGGAATCAAATGATGATCTCAGGTCCAAGGACTCTATAGGTACACTATTTGATATGACAATTGTTGGCACATTACAATAACAATCCCAGCAGTATCTCAAGTGGGTCTATCCAACACCATGTTCACCAACATGTGTCCACATCATTGATTTGACATCTCTATGTCTATGATCTGTGAAACAAAATCATCAAATAGTGGATGTGCTAATCCATGTATCATCACTGTCCCACATGATGACAAGATTATGGACCCTTTTGAACAACATCATCATAAAGAAAAAAATTTCACATAACAAGTTGTAATTAAATGCAAACGATATTTATTCAAGGAACAAGATAACAATTATCCTCATACATTAGCATATACTCTACTAGCATCTTCCACAAACACATGACTCACTAATGCAAGTATTGTTGGCGTAAAAGATTACGCTAACAGGTTTCTGAAGATTAGAAACTAACAAACGAAGTGTTTGCGAAGGAAACTATTCCAAGCCTCCGAAAGGATAATAACTTAGAATAGTTCGAAAGTGTGTATTGAATAACTTATATTCGGTCCTCATTACAGGGTAAAACGGGGGGTATTTATAGGCCCAAACATTAAGGAAAAGACCCTTTTACCCCTCTATTACAACCGACATAGTGGAAACTATTCGGTACCCTTAATAGGGCTAAAATGGTAAAAGACTAATCTAATGAGAAAAAAGATAAGTTTTCCATCTTAGCTGGCAAAGAAACTTTCAGAAGAGTCCAAGTTCGAAAATATACTCCGAATTGGAGTCCGTCATCGTACTTCGAACTTGACTCAATGCATCCCATGAGTCATATGCTGGAAATCTTGGACTTAATCACCAACCTTTGTCTTGTTACTTGCAATAACCCTGAAGATGGAATATTTTCCCCCAACAGTAGCCCCTCGAATACGCTTCTCCGCTAAATCTGTAAAGTTAGGAGAGCAGTATACGCAAGAAAAATAATCATGTGTAGGGGTTAGCAGATTTTAATCCATCTCCAAAATGCATGGTGATGCAAGACTTCAACTCAGTTTCTAAGAAAATTACATTCGAACTATCGAAGAATTAACTCGAGAAGTCTGAAAGTCTTTTTAGACTTGGAAGAAATAGCCGTTGGCTTCTTTCTTCTAACGGAAGTTACGTGACACGTTAATTTCGCAACAAAGTAACGGTTGAGAATGCGAAACGGCATAGGCAAACGGTAAAAAATCGGGGTCTGGGCTATAAATAGAGGGTCTAGACCCTTCTCGAGTACCTTTCCACCGCTTTCGTGCAAACAAAACATCAATAAGCCCTAGCCTCCATTTTACTTCTGAAGCAATCCATGAGATCCAATGGCGAAAACTAGTTTCAAGGGTCCTGGAGCAGCTTCAACCGTGGCCCGGCAGCAGGCTGCGGCAGCAGCAGCGGCTACAACATTGGCGGCGGCGACTCTGACACCATCAATGGCAACAATGGCGGCGGCAGGGAGAAATCCCCAAAATGTCGGCCCTCAAGACCTTTTTCCGGCATCAACGAAGTACACAGATCAATCCTTTCAATTGGGGCCTTCAACCTGCAAAAGAGAATCACTCGCGGCCGCAATAGAGGGCAAAATTAGTTCGGGAGTCATGATTTGCAAACCCGGGAAAGAGATCATTCCGTCACCAAGGCCCGGAGAAGTGGTCGTCTTCGAAGCCTTCTTCGAAGCTGGTTTGGGGCTTCCGGCAGTCGACTTCTTAGCGGAGGTATTGGACTTATTCCACGTTACTCTCCCCCAACTCTCTCCGAATGCCGTAGCACGTCTTGCCATCTTCGAATGGGCGTTGTGAGCCGAAGGTTGTGAGGGAAGAGCGGAGATCTTCGCAGCACTACACAGAGCTTCGTGCCAACCGAAGACCTTCGTAGGCCCCGGAGGTGAGAAGATGGTAGTGGCCTTCGGAAGCATCAACTTCAGGCTTCGGGACGAGTATGCTCTCCGGTTTCCTACTAAGGCTATCAATGCCAGATGGTATACAAACTAGATCCTGAAATGGTTTTATGCCGAAGTTGGGGCGAGCAGTCGCCTAGCTGGACCTTTGCAAGATATCAGCTTCCGAAAGAAAGCCCTTGTGCATCCGGATCCGGGCCAGCTCGAAGCTCGCCTCAGCTTGCTTCAAAAAATCAGTCACCGCCTGAGTATGCGGGACTTAGCCAAAGAATTCCTCGAGCTTCAAATCCCTCCTCTGATGGCCAACTGGCCGATCACCTTTGAGGAAGATTCGGAGGGCGGTCTTCACAAAATTTCTTCGACTTCGAGCCCTGCAGGTAACTTTGAAAACAACATATATCATGCATATTTATTCGAATGAATAACCAACTTAACTCATTTTTTCAGCTTCTTCAGCCCCTATAACTTCGGAGCAGATTGTACGGGCTTCGAAGAAGATTCTGGGCGTCCCAACTCCGACCGAAAAGGAATGGAGAATTAAGCTGGTTGGTACTTGGGAACGGTCTAACCGAGTATGGGGGCTACTCGAAGTTATTCCGCCCCCTCTTGTGGATTGGGTACCTTCGGAGAAAGGGCCCAAAAAGAGAAAAGCCGAAGTTGGAACTTCGATCTCAGCCAAGACTCCGCTAAAGAAGGTGGCTCAAAAGCCAAGAGTTCCTGCACCTTCGAGCCCAAGAGCTTCAGTCTCCGATTCCTTGGAGGACGAAGGCAGGATGCTTGTCGACCTGATTGACAAAGATGCAGCCCAAAGAGATGCACATATTGATGAAGCTGCGAGCGTGCCGGAGTCTCAAGAGAACTTTGAGCAAGTAAGGACTCTGGCTGCTCAAGAAAATTTACCGCAAAACAAAGTTCCTGTGGACGAAAGCGGAGTCGAAGTTGCTGCAGCTTCAATTTCGGGTGATGTAACAACGGCTGCTCTCGAAGATGCTCCAACAGTCGAAGATTTGACTGCTGACTCTGATGAAGACTTTGGAGTAGCCTTCGACCTGCCAAGCAGTCCAATGCTCACCCGTCGCCAAAATGTCGAAGGTAAACTTCGCATAATTCTTTTGTTCTTTTTTCCTACGAAATTATACAATGTATAATACCTTTGTTTTAACAGGATCCACTCCCGTGGAAGAGGTCCGTCCCGAGGATATAATTCCTGGACCTTCGACAGCTTCGGAGCCAATTCCAGGAGCCACTCAAATGGGACCTAGAAAAGGCAAAGGCAAGATGGACCACCTCCCTGCTCCGAGCTCAGGATCAACTCCATCCGAGTCAACAGACGAAAGCCAATCTACGGAGGGAGGCCAGTCTACTGGAGCTCCAAAAAATACGGCTCAGCACTCCGGACCTTTGCCAAACGAAGATGACCAGCAAGCCTTGAGCATGCTCCCTCTTCTAGCTCCTTTTTTGGAGCGAAGAACTGGGCTTCGGACTTTGCTCGAGCCTTTAGATCGAGCTTGTCGCGAAGTCGGGGAGACGGACTTGGTGGCTATCTTGAGCGAGGCGGAGAGTTCGGAGCTTAACGCTGCCATGGAGCGTGTAGCATACCAGGTACGAAGTATCTGCAAAACAGAGTCAAACTTATATACAAATAATTTCTCACTTTGGTTTTTCTCTTCGCAGCAAACAGTCTTGGCCCGAGCTGCGAACATCTCAAATGAACGTGGAAGCCTTCGCCTTCGAGAGGAAAATACAACTCTTCAACGAAATCTTACTATCTCCGAAGGTCGGGTGGCCCACTTGGACAACATGGTTTCAACGGAGTGCAGGGCCAGACAAAGCTTGGAGGCTGCGAACAAAGAGCTCGAAGCAGAACAAATTGTGCTTCGAGCGGAAATTGAAAAGATGCGGGCGGAGCACGCTACTGCGGGGGCTGAGCTTGTTAGACTCCAAGAAGAAAAAGCCAAAGCTGCCGAAGAAGCTAGCCAGCTGCTCAATCAGAAGAATTCTTTAGCTACGGAGGCACCTAGGCTCCCTGGAGTAGTAAGAGAATTAACTTCGACGAAGAATGCTTTAATTGAAGATAAGCTGAAGTCGGAGAAGGTAGCTGCGGAGGTCATGGACCAATTGCTAGGCGTTCTGGAGTACTTCGGTACTACTGGGATGCTTCCTTCGGATGACAACATCTCCCTGCTGCGACAGTTGAAGAGGATCCAAGGAGCAGCGAAGCAAATGAAGACAGCAGGCATTCGGTACGGAGAAATCTTCGGACAAGTGGCTGCTGTCGGCATACTTCGTTACTACGAAGATCTGGGCCAATCGATAACTCCGAGCACAGGGGCGGCTCCCATTACCTTTGATGACAACCAGCTCCTTACTCCTTCCGAAGGTGTGGCCGCTGCTTGGCAAGCCTTTCAAACTTCATGGAGAGCCGAAGGTCACTCTGCGATCAAGGCCTGGATTGACGAAGGGCAACGCCAGAAACAAGCTCGGTCCCAAGCTTCGAGCAGTCAGCCCCCGCCAAACCCGCGGGTTTAGAATTATCTTAGGATCTTCGACTATGTAAAGCATTATGCTTTTGTACATTTATGAATGAAAATTTGCTTATCATGTTTTTAGGCTTTGCCTCATATGGAAGATGTCGAAGTGTTAGACGTTAATGACGAACTCCGCTTACTATGGGCTACCTTCGATATCTTAAAACTTCACAATTTCCCTCGATTTTTAGTTCCTCGGAATAGCTCCAGAGCGATTATACCCGAAGTAAGCAAAGACATACTGTCTTATATTAAAGAGGAAGAAAAAGAAGTTAACTTGGAAACTTCATCTTCTGAAGACATTGTATGGTCCGAAGACGAAGATGAAGCTCACGGTAAAAAGCCTGAAGAACTTGGAAGCTGGGAAAGGAGCCCCGAATGGCTTCGAACTTGGGCCAAGCTTCAACAAGAACAAAAAGACTTTAGAGCTTCGAAGGGAGGCAGGAGAGTTAAACACAAAGTTGTTAGAACTCCCGGCTCTGGAACTAGTCGTTCCAACCCTAGCTCTAGAGATCGAAGAGGTCTTCGATTCCTTCTTGGTATAGATACCAATTTTTCATGATGTAATCATATTTGTTCGAATAATAAATATCGATTTAAAATTGTCTCCCTATTTACTAGCCCCTCTTTGGGCGTAAGCAACTTCGAACTGTATTCAAAGATGGTTAGGCGCAAAGAAAAAACTAGAAGTACAATTTTTGGGGTTCGGAGCCCCTCAGCAATTTAAAGATTGATTAAAATCTTATAAAATGTCTTCGACTATTTGTAGTCTAAAGACTGGTAACTTAGTACCTTATGTTTTTGAAAGAAATCACTTTGGACAACTTTCCGGACACTTTAGTGTCCTACATGATTTGTCACCTTGGACTTTCTTAACATACATTTGAAGCTCATGGCTCAAACTCTGTTTTGTTTTGGCCTCCTTCAGCTCTTTTTGCGAATTCTGTCAAACCAATGGTTTGGAGTTCGCAGTGGTCTCTTTGGACTCTTTTTACGGATGCCTACAAGCCGGTGGCTTGGACTCCGCATCATTTGGTCTCCTTGGACTCTTTTTACGGATGTCTTCCAGCCGTTGGCTTGGACTCCGTATTCTGTGGTCTCGGGCTCTTTTACGGATGCCTACAAGCCGGTGGCTTGGACTCCGGATTATGTCAGCCCACCACCTCGGAAACTTCGGACCAGTGGTCCGAAGTCCAAAAATATGATTCAAATTAATGACACTTCCCTCTCGGTCAACTCCGCTATTCTAGTGCGTCCACTCAGAAGTGGGAAGTTTTTGAGGGGTAGGCATTATCTGAACCATATGCTTTATTAATTCGGAAAGTGCTTACAAATGATTACAAGGAACCCTTATGCGAAGTATCGCTTTAGGTGCTCCGCATGCCATGTATGTGCTAACTCTTCACCTTCCAAATTAGCTAATTTAAAAGAACTAGGACGCCCTGAGTGAACAATTAAGTATGGATCTTCCCATTTATTTCCTAATTTTCCTGGTGCTATGATACTTCGCAAAATGAGATGACCTGGCCTAAGTTCATTAATCTTGACCTTCGGGTCGAACCAAGCCTTCGTCTGCTGCTGATACTTTGACAAATTTGCCACAGCTCGAAGTCTTGTCTCCTCTGTTAAATCCAGCGAAGCTTGTCTTTCTCCTTCTACTTCTGGTTCGGTGCTGCGAAGTGATCCTCCTTTGAGCTCTGTTGGTGTCATAGCTTCATCTCTGAATAATAGTCTGAATGGAGTGAAACCCGTGGACCTCGTTTGAGTGGTCCGAATGGACCATAAAATCTTCGGAAGTTCTTCGGTCCAGAGTCCTTTTGCCAATCCTACTATCCATCAATTTAGCCCTGACAAAATGTTACCATTGGCTCTTTCTACAGCTCTGTTAGACTGAGGGTGTCGCACTGCAGCAAAGCATAGCTGGATGCCTAGATCTTCGCAAAATTTCTTGAAAGGTTCTGCGTCGAATTGTGTTCCATTGTCAACTGTGAGTTTTCTAGGCACTCCGAACCGGCAAATGATATTCTTCCAGAAAAATTTCTGTACATTGTTCGAAGTGATAGCTATTAGGGGCTCTGCTTCAACCCACTTTGAAAAGTATCCAATTGCTACCACTGCGAACTTCAAATTTCCTTTTTCTGTTGGGAAGGGACCAATAAGATCCATGCCCATCTGACCATGGGCCATACCGGAGCTATGACTTGAAGGGCTGTTGGTGGGCGATGACTCCTTCGTCCCATCCACTGACATCCTTGGCAAGTGCGGACCAAGCTCTCCGCATCAGCTACTATTGTAGGCCAATAAAGCCCCTGGCGAAGTGTTTTTCCTGCCAAAGCTCGAGGGGCCAGATGGCTACCACAAAGTCCTTCATGGATTTCTCGAAGAATTTCTTGACCTTCGGCTTGAGATATACATCGGAGTAGAGGGGAACATACTCCGGCCTTGTATAAAATACCGTTGATTATTTGATAATTCCGAGTTCTAAGCTTTAACCTCGAAAGTTGTGGCCCTTCGGACATATTTGCCTCTCCTTGCAACACTTCCATGATTGAACTTCGCCAATCTGTACTTGGAATGCAAAGGACTTCTGCAGCAGGAATTTGTGGTACCGAAGGTGTACTAAGTTCTTCATAAAAAGCTTCTTCGGGTATGCCAATAGCTCCAGCTGCAGCTTTTGCTAAGATGTCAGCTTGCATATTTTCTGCTCTAGGTATGCTCCAAATGGAAATCCCTTTAAATGCTGCTTCGATCTTTCGGATTTCTTCTAAGTACTTTGCAAGCTGTGGGTGCCGGACTTGGAAACTCTTGTCTACGTGCCCTGCTACAATCTGAGAATCTGTTTTAACAACGACTCTTGTAGCCCCTAGAGCACGTGCCTTTCGAAGTCCCAATAAAATTCCTTCATACTCCGCTGTATTATTGGTAGACTTAAAGTTGAGTCTTGCGGAGTACATTGCCTTTTGCCCTGAAGGCGAAATTATCACAGCTCCGACGCCTGCTCCAGATGCTTGGAAAACTCCATCAGAGTAAATAGTCCAAATTTCTTCACTTGACTTCTCCGGAGCCCATGTTGCAGGGGGAGTCCACTCTGCTACGAAGTCGGCCAATACTTGCGACTTAATTGCTGTTCTTGCCAGAAAAGATATGCCGAAGGGTGCTAACTCAACAGCCCACTTCCCAATTCTTCCAGTGGAATCCTTACTTCGGAGCATATCTCCCAAAGGATACGAAGTTGGTACAATGACATTATGGGTGCGTTTGGTTCTGCTTTTCAAATCTGCTTCTGCTGTGAAAAAGCAAAAGCTGAACCAAATGGGTTTACCAAACTGCTTCTGCTTTGAAAAAGCAGCTTTTTTCTAGTACAAATTTGGAAGCAGCCTGGACCCTGCTTTTCTGCTTTTCTGATTTTTAGTTCAAATTAAAAAGTATGAATTCAAGGTGTCTTAATTGATTTAACATTATTATGGTTTGTATTGATTTGCACAATTTCATGAGAATGTGGTTGTCGGTTACTTTATAAAATAAACTATGCACTTTTTTATTTATCTAATATATTTTTTAGTTATTCAGTTGCATAAATGTTGAGTGTTTCCTATTTATATATATGTATAGAATATTATAATGATAAAAATTACGTAAGTTATAAAAAACAGTCAGCTCACAGCAGTTTTTTCACAGCAGCTTCAACCAAACGACTTTTAGCTTTTTCACAGCAGGCAGCTCACAGCAGCTTTTTCACAGCAGGCAACTCACAGTAGCTTTTTCACAGCTCACAGCAGAACCAAACGCACCCTATGTGCCAAGAAATAATGCCTTAGCTTCCTTAAGCCATTATCAGAGCATAAACGAATTTCTCAAGCTCAGAATATCTTGTTTTTGCTCCGGACAATGCTTCGGACACAAAATAAACTGGATTTTGTACCAACTTCCCGTTGAAATCAACCTCCCTGACAAGGACTGCACTGACAGCAGAGCCAGTAGCTGCAAGGTAGAGGAGTAGGGTTTCGTCCGCAACAGGCACCGTGAGTGTAGCAAGGTTACTGAGATAATTTTTAATATCTTCGAAGCTCTTTTGACACTCCGGTGTCCATGCAAAATCTTCGGACCCTTTCAATGCTTTGAAAATAGGCAAACTTCTCTCCGCAGACCTTGCCAGAAATCTGCTAAGTGCTGCTAGACGACCGGTCAGCTTTTGCACTTGCTTTAAATTCTCTGGGGGAGCCATCTTCTGCAACGCAGTTATCTAAGTGGGGCTAGCTTTGATTCCTCTGCTTGAAACTAGGTACCCTAACAATTTTCCAGCCTGCGCCCCGAAGATACATTTTTCGGGGTTGAGACGGATCCCACATGCCCGAAGGCTATTGAATGTTTCTGCTAAGTCTAGGCTATGCTGGTGCTTTAAAGCACTCTTTATTACAATATCATCCATATAGGCATCTACATTACGACCTAATTGATGACCTAGAGCCTTAGCAATTAACCTCGAAAATGTAGCCCCGGCATTTCTTAAGCCAAAAGGCATTCTTACATAACAAAAGACTCCTGAAGGAGTTACGAAGCTTATATTGATTTCATCTTTGCGCTTCAACCAAATTTGATGATAGCCTGAATACGCGTCGAGGAAGCTTAATAACTCCGAACCAGCAGTGGAGTCGACCAATTGATCAATTCGAGGCATGGGGTAGGGGTCGCGGGGGCATGCTTTATTCAGAGATGTAAAATCAATACACATGCGCCACTTCCCGGAAGATTTCTTCTTAATGAAGACTGGGTTGGCTAACCATTCCGTATGAGCCACTTCTCTGATAATCCCAGCCTTCAGCAACTTTTCAACTTCGTCTTTAGCAAGGACAGCTCTCTCCGCAGACATCTTCCGGAGTCCTTGCCTAACAGGCCGAGCCTTCGGGTTCACAAGTAGACTGTGTTCAATAATGTCCCGACTGACTCCGGTAATGTCTTCATTAGACCAAGCAAAGACATCCAAATTTTCCTGAACTACTTTTTCTAAGGAGGCAGCAACTTCTGGAGGCAAGTCTTTACCAAATTGAAATGAATATTCCTTGCCATCTTTGACAATGATCTTCGTTGCAATCTCTCCTTCAGGACTTGGTCTTGGGAAGGATTTTTTCGAGGATTCGCTAGGAGCAGAAAAATTCTCCGGATCATCTTGCACACTGTTCACCTGTCTCGGGTCAAGAGGAGGGCCATGACCATACTCCGCTCTTCGCGCGATGGCATGATCTCCGAAAATAGTGAGCACTCCTGCTTGTGTGGGCATCTTCATACATAAATAATTATGATGCGCCACAACTCCAAATTGATTTAACATGCCTCTTCCGAAGATGACATTATATGCATATGGAGCATCTACAACATCGAAGATCACTTCCTCTGTCCTGGCCAGTAGCCCCTCTCCGAAAGTAACTTCCAGGCCAATTTGGTCGAGGGCATCAAGAGGGGGCCCTGCAAATCCTTGCAAAGGACGGGCTGCTGGGAGAAGATGCTTTCTGGAGATGCAGAGTTGATCAAAGGCTTGGACAAAAAGAATATCCGCCGAACTCCCTCCATCAATTAGCACTCTTCGAACCTGAGTTCCTGCTATGTCGGCAGTGATGACAAGTGGGTCTACATGTGGAAATTTTATACCAGCTGCATCATCTGCGGAAAAAGATATTGGCACATGGGACCATTCGGGCATAGCAACTGCAGATGAAGAGGTTCCAATATGGCCCACCTCTCTGACATATTCTCTTCTCTACCTCTTTGACATACTTCCGAGAGTCCCTCCTCCGGAGATGGGGAGGACTACTCTTTTTCCTCGGTCTTGTCCCTCTTCTTGCTTCGGAGGTGGCATAATATTGACCACCGGAGGGCGTCTTGCCGAATCGAAGTTCTCTATCCGCGCCACAGCCTGGACAGGCTCCGGACGCACTTCAGTTGGAACTCGGTCAGTAGTGCCTCGACCCGAAGTTCTTTCCAGATATTCTCCTCTCAGAGCAAGTATAGCCTTGCACGCATCAGTTGCGTGACTTCGGTTTTCACCATGAATACAACAGAAAAAGGTTTGGCCTTTGCTAGCCGGTTTCCCTGGCGGCCTCCATCCGCTGGTCTTGCTTCCTGAAGGTTGCGGAGTTCTTTGGGCAAACTTCTGCGGGGGTGCGATGTTCAAAACTTCTGAACGAGGATGCTTTTGCCCCCTACGCCTGTCATGCTGAACTTCGAAGCTAGGCCCTTGCGGCTATGCTGAAGTTTTCATTTCCAATTTAATTTCTTGCAATATTGATGGGGTTGCAGCAGTTCTCCGAAGCCATCCCTCTTTTGACCTTGCATACTCTTCGAAATAAGACATCAACTGAGAAACAGAAGATATTCTTTTCCGGTGAAGTTTATCAAGGAGGCCTGGATGAATAACTCCCTCTCGAGCCGCGTCAACTACTGAAGACGTAGTTAACCCTCGAATTTGCGACTTCGTATGAGCGAAGCGCTTGAAATATTGTCTTAAGATCTCTCCAGGGAGCTGCTTCACCTGGAAAAAACTTCCTGTTGACATTGGAGGCACGAAGGTGCCCTGAAAATTGCTTACGAACTTCTTCTTCAGATGCCCCCATGAACTAATTGATCCTGGCTTCAGAGACCAGAACCACCGCAATGCCACTCCTTGAAGAGCTAGGGGAAAGCATTTTGCCATAGTGTCCCGCACTCCCCCACTGGCTTCAATTGCTAGAGCATAAGAACGGACAAATTCTCTAGGATCTTCATCTCTGGCATACTTGCAAAGCTTCGAAGTTTTGAACTTAGGGTCGAAGCGTACTTTCTGCAACTCAGGATGCAGTGGAGACTCGGTGTCGAAGGAAGCATTCTCCGGGGCTTCGGGATAAATAACCTCGTCATCTTCGGGCACTTCAGGAATGATTGGGGTGGCTTGAGAACGAAGCCTATTCATGGCTTATTGCCACCACCTTGCTACTTCGGCTTGGAGACTGGCCATTTGAGTGGCCATATCACCAAGATTGTCTTCATCTCCTCCGGAAGGGTCTTCCGGGTCTTGAGAACTGTAAGGATCAGTTCGAAGTGGAACTTGAGGTGGAAGAGGGACTCCGGCTGGCCGAAGTATAGATGGAGTTGGCGGAGGAACTCCGTATGCTCGAAGAAGAGGAACCTCTTCCGGAGTTTGAGGTGGAGGAAACGTCGAAGGTCCTCCGACCTCAACTGTGTCTGAAGATCTTGCTCCGGAGGTCCGAGGGGACCTCCGAATGGGATTACTACCTGCACTCCGCTTAGGAGGCATGGTTTAAGAACTTGGTAGAGAATGAAGTTTTTTAGGACTAGGTTCCCCACGGACGGCGCCAACTATTGGCGTAAAAGATTACGCTAACAGGTTTCTGAAGATTAGAAACTAACAAACGAAGTGTTTGCGAAGGAAACTATTCCAAGCCTCCGAAAGGATAATAACTTAGAATAGTTCGAAAGTGTGTATTGAATAACTTATATTCGGTCCTCATTACAGGGTAAAACGGGGGGTATTTATAGGCCCAAACATTAAGGAAAAGACCCTTTTACCCCTCTATTACAACCGACATAGTGGAAACTATTCGGTACCCTTAATAGGGCTAAAATGGTAAAAGACTAATCTAATGAGAAAGAAGATAAGTTTTCCATCTTAGCTGGCAAAGAAACTCTCGGAAGAGTCCAAGTTCGAAGATATACTCCGAATTGGAGTGCGTCATCATACTTCGAACTTGACTCAATGCATCCCAGGAGTCATATGCTGGAAATCTTGGACTTAATCAACAACCTTTGTCTTGTTACTGCAATAACCCTGAAGATGGAATATTTTCCCCCAACAAGTATCTAATACCCATGGAGCTCATGTGCGCCGCATGCTTGGGATCTGGAAGAGGCTTTGTCAACAGATCCGCCATGTTCAAATCCGTGTGCACCTTGCAAATCTTCACATCACTTCTCTCAATGATCTCGTGGATCACGTGATATCGCCGAAGTATATGTTTGGATTTCTGGTGCGATCTAGGCTCCTTGGCTTGCGCAATGGCACCACTATTATCACAATAGAGGTCCACTAGACTAGACGCACTAGGAACAACACCCAGCTCAGAAACAAACTTCATAAACCAAATGGCCTCCTTCACCACTTCTGAAGCAGCGATATACTCAGCTTCTGTCGTAGAATCGGCCATCGTCTCTTGCTTGGAACTCTTCCAACTCACTGCGCCTTCATTGAGACAGAACACAAAACCAGATTACAATCGAGAATCATCTTTATCGGTCTAAAAGCTAGCATCCGTGTAACCACTTACAATGAGCTCCTCTTCACCACCGTAAATCAGGAACATTTCCTCAGTCCTTCTCAAGTACTTGAGGATAATCTTTACTACAGGCCAATGACTTTCACCCAGGTTCGATTGGTACCTGCTCGTAACACTTAGAGCATATGACACATCTGAGCGTGTACACAACATGGCATACATGATGGATCCTATTGCGGAGGCATACGGGATCGCACTCATCTTTTCTAGCTCATCAGGTGTTACATCACACTGAGTCTTACTAAGAGAAATACCATGTGACATTGGCAGAAAACCCTTCTTAGAATTCTGTATTTTGAACCGTTTGAAAACCTTGTCAATGTACATACTTTAGCTTAATCCAATTAACCGTTTTGATCTATCTCTATAGATCTTTATCCCCAAAATGTATGCTGCCTCTCCAAGATATTTCATCGAAAAACTATTTTTCAGTGAAGTCTTGACAGCATTCAACAAAGGAATGTCGTTTTCGATCAACAATATGCCATTCACATATAGGACCATAAATACAAGTGAGCTCCCACTAGCCTTTTCATAAACATGAGTCTCTTCTTCGTTCTTGATGAAGCCAAACCCTTTGATTACCTCATCAAAGCGAAGATTCCAACTCTGAGAAACTTGCTTCAATCCATAAATGGACTTTAGCAACTTAAAAACTTTCCCAACATTCCCTAGACCGTCAAGACCTTCAAGTTGTGTCATGTACACATCCTCCCTTAGGTTTCCATTTAGGAAAGCCGTCTTGACATCCATTTGCCATATCTCATAATCATAAAATGTGGTAATAGCTAGGATGATCCGAATAGACTTGAGCATAGCGATGTGCGAAAACATTTCATCATAATCAACACCTTGAATTAGTCTGAAGCCTTTCGCCACCAATCATGCCTTATAGATGTGAACATTTCCATCAACGTCCATCTTTTTCTTGAAGATCCATTTACACTCAATAGTTTTTACACTATCGGGTGGATCAACAAAGTTCCAAACTTGGTTGACACGCATGGACTCCAACTCGGATCTAATGGCTCCAAACCATTTCTCAGAGTCTGGTCCCATCACTGCTTCCGCATAGGTCTTAGGTTCGTCGTTGTCCGGCAACAACACGTTGTGATGCCTAGTGGTCAAGAATATGTACCTCTCTAGTGCATAGACTACTCTCCCAGATCTCCGTGGGGCTGGCACATCCATAACAGGGTCTGCAACATCTTGTGCCTCCTATTCTGGCTTAGTGGGATCTAGAACACTTTCCAGTGGCTCTCGAATCTCTTCGAAATGCACAGTCCTCCCACTAACTCCTTTTGAGAAAAACTCCTTCTCAAGGACTAAATGCGGGGTTTAGCACTATGCAATGTTTATCTTCTATCCAATAAAAGATATTCCACTATATAAACCAGTCACTTTCCCTCTCATGACTAATTGTAGCACAAGATCCATGGTCACGCTATCTCCTAGTGAGCTTTGGCATCACTGCTAGAAGCTAGTTTACATAGGTAAGCAACTCCTTGCTAATCACATCATGTGACTCTTGTCGTTGGAGAAGCATCAAGTGCTCGATCCCAACTCCTATGCTCCAAGGCCCAAAACTGTTTTGATAGCCTTGTCAAGTGAACCAACATTATGTGTGCAGAAGTCCAACTTCCATCCCAACTGGTCAAGATAAAAGATAGCACCCTGCTTTGGCAGACCCACTATCGATGTGCACGAACCTTGGTGGGTGCAACTATTTGAAATAGCATCAACACTTCATTTTCTGAGGGAAAACTACTCTAACATCGTAACGTCCCTTACACACACGAAACATGCAAGAATAGAATAACAGGAACATAAGAAAGCATCACAGGCAATCATATTAACTGTTACATAGCATGACCTTCTTCACATGGCGATCTCCATCTCCATGGATCCCATCATCGAGTGCATGCTCCCGATCGTCCATAAAGAGTACTACTCCATCTCGCATAGGCTATACTAATTACATGGGCCGATGAGAAACCATGTTGAAGAATATGGTTTTGATATTCCATATGTGATGAGTGATTGTCAACAGAAGTCAAAGGAAGGGAGAGATGAAGACCTATCGTGTCTGAGGTGCGTGTGACTCAGGTACACGGGCAGCGAGCGACGGCCGGGCAGAGGAGCTGCGGAGTCGGGCTGGCCCAATCCAGGTACATGGCTAGGAGCGGCAGATGATCCACTGGTCTATTGACTGGGTTTGACTCAGGTACACAAGCGGCGAGCGATTGCCGGGCTGAGGAAGCTGCGGGGTCGGGTCGGCCCAATCCGGGTACCCGGTGCGAAGACGGTGGACGCTTTGTCAGTTTCGGCACAAAACTGACAATTTATGATTAATTCATTTTTAGGATATTAATATTTACTTTTTAAGTTTAGAATATTTTATTTGAGTCAGGTGATTTTTTAGAATATTTTAGTAATTTTCGGAATTTATTTTAGAGTCAGTTTAATTTACCCGAGAGTAAATTAGTCTTTTCATGTATTAGGATTTGCCTATAAATAGGCCCCTATCCCCTGGGGATAGATGATTGTTTTCAAAAGATCAATCTGTAGTCCACCGCAAATCTTTTCATCTACTATTTTTCCTCCGTTCTCCGTTCTCCGGTTTCAATCTGCATCACCAACGTTTTCTCTGTTCGCCGGCAACTCACGTGAAGCCGCAGTAGCACAGCAAATAGCGTGGACTGCAACCGGCGGCATCCTTCTGACGAGCAGCCTGACGCGTGCGCAGTGTGCAGTCCATCACGGGCGGAAGACAACAACAATATTTTTTTTGGTCCACGGAAACACAGCTAGCCGCGGCGTGGAAACGGAGGTCTTTTTTTCTCTCACGACACTGTAGCAGCTCGTGGCCAGCGGCATTTTTGTGTGACGGCGGGCCCCACGTAGCCCTGGAAACCAGCAACAAAAAGGCACGGTCAAGTCTTGATGGCGACGTGCACACCGAACGGCAAGCTGCAGAATTCCTTTTTGGCTGAGGATCTTCTGCGCGAGGTAACTGCATGCAGGTAAGTAGATTCAATCTCCTATTTTCTAGGTAATCTCGTTTTAATTAATAACTTTGTAGTTACCTGGTTTTCTAATTAAAATTAATCTCATCATAAAATTTTTAATCTATTAAATTTTTATTACTTATCTGTTCATATAGAAAGAAAAAAAATATTTATTAGTCGCAGTAATATATTCTAGATTTCCCTGAAATGTTTTAGGTTTATTTCTGAATTAATTTCTGGATGATCCATGTTTTTATTTAGGTGATTAGTATTTTATTTTTAGACCGTAGTTTGAATATTCTATTAATATACTTAGGCATTTTGCTTTCGGTATTAAATATTGCTATTACCAATTTTATTTACTGCAATATTTTATTTAGACTGTATTTAATATCATTTTAGTTAGGACACAAGTCATTTTTAGGGTAGACAACTTTAGTTCCTGTAATTTGGTTTGATAATATTATTTGACTGGTTAAGTTTGTTTGGGTGTTGGAATTATCATATAGTTTAGCAAGAAATTTTTAGGCGCCCATTCATCCCCCTCTGGTCGCTACTTTCGGTCCTACAAGTGGTATCAGAGCAAGGTTAGGGTTTTCTAATATCTTAACCGATTCTAAACCTAGGTAGTGACCATGACATCTTCTGGTAAAATCCCATCCCTAGAAGCTTTTGGCTACACTTATTGGAAGACTCGCATGCGAGCATACCTTATGAGCTAGAGCTCGGACATATAGGAGATTTGTGTTCATCCTAGTTTCACCATAAAGACTATTGCTGCGGATACTGCTGCTGATGTAATTACCCAGCATCAAAATAATAGTAAGGCGGTGAACATTTTATTTTCTGGTCTAGGTCCTAGTGAGTTTGAGCGTGTCAGCCATCTCACCACTGCTAGAGAGATCTGGGCTACCCTCTAGGCACACCATGAGGGGACAACTCAGGTCAAGGCTAGGCTATATCAGACCTACCGGCGTGAGAATGAGAATTTCTCACAGAAGTCGGGTGAGACAGTTGAGGCTTTGTTTGGTCGCTTTCAATCGATCATTAACAAGTTACGCGTTAACAAGGCCGATGGTGATCAGCTGGTCTCAGATCATGAACATGCGCTTAAGGTACTTCATACCTTAGACCCTAAGATCTGGGAGATCAAGGTCTCTTCTATTGTTGAGAGCACGTCTTATGATACCTTGACCATCGAAGAGCTGTTTAGTAAGCTCAAGGCCTCAGAGGTCGATATCCAGTTGAGATCAAATCTCACTGGTTCTGGATCAAAGACTCTGGCGCTTGCTACACCATCTGCTGATCCTAATGCCATGAGTTGTATTGCGTTTTCCTTGATGTCTATCTCCGAGGAACAACTTGATACTCTAGGAGATGATGATTTGTGCCTGTTTAACAACCGGGTGCGACGTGTCTATGATAAGCGAATGTTTAAGAGACACGACACAAAATCCGGATGCTTTGAGTGTGGTGACCCAGATCATTTTATCGCCGACTGTCCCAAGCAGAAGAATTACAAGAAGGGAACTGGCGGCAACTCCTACAACTTCGGTAAGTACGACAACTCCACGAAGGGCAAGCCCAAGACAAGATTCTTTCGAAAGGCTCTGAAAGATTACAGGCGTGAGAACAAGAAGCGAGACAAGACCTTCTTCGCCGAGATGGAGAAAAGATACTCCAAGAGATCCTCGTCTTCCTCATCGTCTTCAAGTTCAAGTGATGAAGATATCATGATCAGGAAGGGGAAGGACAGGGACAATACGGCGGGCCTCTGTTTCATGGGCTTCGGGGACAAGCCGAAGAGTCGCTCACATCACAGCCGAAGACCCCACAAGAGCTTCTCCTCAATAGCTCTTGGGGAGAAGAAAGAGAAGGACTCCTCTGATGACTCCGACGACGATGACGATGAGAAGGCATCTTCCTATGAACAAGAAGTTGTAAATTTACTAGAACAGAATAGTCAGGAGTTGAAGTATAGGGAGAAACTGCTTAGAGGGGCTAAGAAGAGAATAGATGAGCTTGAGAGTGAGCTTGCCACAGCAAATGGCAAGATTGAGAGTCTATCTTCTTCCCCTTGCTTGGGTGATAGTGGTGAGTGCCCTAACTGTGAAGTGTTGTTGTGTGACCTGACGACTCTTAAGTCCAGGTACACCGAGAGAGTAGATGAGAGAGACGCATTGGCCACTGAGCTTGAGAGCGCTCAGCAGGAACTAAAAGATGCTCATGCTACTATCGTCGCACCCTGTGTTGATTGCCCATCTCATCTAGCTAGTTTAGCTGAACTGAAAGCCAAGGGCGATGAGCATTTGGGTGATTTGGAGAGAGTGAGAGCTGAGCTGGCGCAGACTAGGCTAGAGCTTGAGACACTATCAGTTCCACCCACTGTCTGTGAAAACTGCTTGTCTCTTAGATTGGAGTTGATTAAGCTCAAAGCCGAAAAGTCTATCCAGGTTGATAGAGAGTGTGAGACCTGCTTGTCTCAGGTGGAGTGTGGCGCCCCGATTTACCGAAATCGGAACATTATTGAATTTCATAAGAAAAACAATAATAACAAGAGGTTCATCATGCGACATCGTACATACGACAGTATTCATGGTACGCAGACCATATTTATTACATCAGAGTTTAAAAAAAACTGTAATAAAGATAATTAAAATGCATGACGAACGCCTTCTTCAAGATCTTTTCTCTTGACTGGGTCGCTAATCCAGACCGTCTTCATAGTAGGCATCCTCTGTGGGGTTCAACAGGTATGAGTACAAAAGTACTCAACAAGCCACCGCAAATGCAAGTAATAATGCAGGATAATAACAAATGAAGGATAATTGGCTAATAAGTGCGGAAAAGTACATTTTCAGTTATTGCAGTTAATGTAGTCAAGTTTTATCACGCGGAAAGTAAACATGAACAACAATAACATCATCTAACTCGAGGAGTACGTTTTACCACCTCCACAACAGTCCTTATATGTCAACCATCATGCACATACATATCAAAAGTAATCTAACTGTGGGATGTCACGCAACCCGCCCTTGACCGTGGGCTCGACTTTTCGAAAAGATTTATGACTCTGATCAGAGATGTACTACTGTACCCACAAGGCACGCACTCATCCCAAACACCAAAGTGTAACGAGATGACCCATACCACGGGAACTCATGCCAAAACCTCAGCATGAAATGCTCCAAGCGATAACCACCCGCTCTAGGTTTCGCCGGCGCGCCGGGCCGCATCCCGGCTAACGTCGCTCCCCCTTTTGCGCCACGTCGGTACAAGCCACCCGCAGGTGCAGCTTCACCCATCTCCAAATGGTGGCCTCGGTTTGGAACACTCCATACCTTAGTTAGGACTTACCCATTAGACTTGTGGTTAGTACGGAAGTGTATTGCAACGGATCCCTCAGACCGGTCCTTATAGTGCCCCGGGTGCTACCGACCAATGCCCTAGCTTGCACCCGGAACCCACCATGCATACACTCACAACAAAAACTCTATCACCAACAAAATTCCAAAGATAAGGATAACGGGGATCATATAGTAGAACCAAGTTGCTACGACTAATTTTTAATCCTATAGCAATCGTGTCGATACATTAGACACTAGCTAATAATACTAATCATATGGTGACAAGGAGTTTAGGCTAGAGAGCATGGCTTGGGTTGCACATCAAGGTCGGGGGGGGTCCTAAATAAATATATTGTAAGGGTTTCATTTGACTAATGCATGTATAACCTATGTGTTTTAGCAATAGTTTAATAAGACACCAGCAGGTTTTTATGTGGTGGAGTGTGATGTGGAGAATGAGCCTCGAAGGACTCTAACAGAGGGAGAAAAAGGTTTATACTGGTTCGGGCCTCTCCTGGGAGATAATAACCCTACGTCCAGTTGTGGTGGATTTGGCATGGTATACCCTAGTATGGAGCAATAGTTCCAGGGTCTCTTGGCCCCCTGGAGCGTGTGTCCTGCTACAAGGGCTTGGCCCTGCTTTTATAGGCACGCAGGCCTTAAGGAAAAGACCAAGATACCCTCTACAAGCCCCTAGGCTTATAGGGGTAGACAGGGAAAGAGAGCTAGCTACTGCGCAAAAGTACCAGACAACTTTACAGCTTTACAGCTTTACAGACGTGTCAGGCTATGCTAGGCTTTGACCAGCTAAAAGACACACCGAAGGTGGAGGCCGGGGGGAAGGCTTCGAAGCGCACCCCGGAGGGGGCTTCGAAGCATGCTCCGGAAGGCGGCCTCCGGACTGGGCTCCCGGAGGGTGGCCTCCGGACTTGGCTATCGGAGGGCGGCCTCCGGACTTGGCTCCGGAGGGTGGCCTCCGGACATGGCTCTCGGAGGGTGGCCTCCGGGCTGGGCTCCCGAAGGGCGGCCTCCGGACTGGGCTCCCGGAGGGAGGCCTCCGTCGTCCTGCGCCCGGAGGGTGGCCTCCGGCTTTGGCTCTGGAGGGTGGCCTCCGGACTTGGCTCCGGAGGGTGGCCTCCAGACTCGGCTCCGGAGGGTGGCCTCCAGACTTGGCTCCCTGTCGCGCCCCGATTTAATAAATCAGGACTTTATTGAAATTCCATAGAAAATCAATAAAACAAGACGTTCATCATGCGACCACGTACAATACGAGCAAATCATTCACGGTTCATAGACCGTATTAATACAAAAGTGAATAAAGGTGAAGAGAAACTAATAAAATAAAGGGTCCTAGATGAACGCCTCCTTCCAGTCTCGCCTTGACTGGGTCGCTACTCCAGACCTTCATCCTCCTCGTAGTAGACGGGCTCTGATGTTGTAAGTCAACGGGGTGAGTACAGATGTACTCCGCAAGCCACCGAATGCAATTATAATGCAAGGTAATAACAAGGGAGATAGTGGCTAATTTAGCGGAAGCAGCATAATTGTAAAGCTTTAAATGTGAGCAATTTATTAGTACAGAAAAGAAAACATGTGTGTGTGCATCATCATCATCTTCTAACTCGAGGGGTACAGTCAGCCCCACCTCGCTCAACAGTCCTTACGTGCCATGAATAACTCGACCATTCAAACAATTGTAAACTAACTGCGAGTAGTCACACAACCCGCCCTTGACCGTGGGCTCGACTTTTCGAAAAGATTGAATTACTCTGATCAGAGATGTACCACTGTACCCACAAGGCACACACTCATCACTTACACCAAAGTGTAACGAGATGACCCATTTCACGGGAACTCGTGCCAAAACCTTCCATATAGTCCTCCCCGACTCAACAACACCCTCTTATGGGTTTCATATGGTGTCCCGACGCATCGGAGCCCCACCATACCCCCCCTTGAGCCTCGTCGGTACAAGTCGCCCGCAGGCTAGCCCCTTGCCCCCTCCTCTATGGTGCATCGAGTCGGAGTATTCCATACTTCCAGTTAGGACTTACCCATTAGACTTGTGGTTGGTACGGAAGTGCTTTGTAACAGATCCCGCAGACCGGTCCTTATAGTGCCCCGGGTGCGACAAACCAGTGCCCGAGCTTGCACCCGGAACCCACCATACTTATAACTTAGCCAACTCCAACAGAGTCCGGAGGCGAGAATAACGGGGAAATTCATATACAGAATCCAGCTATCTACGACTCATTCTTTTTATCCTATAACAGTGGTGCCGGTACATTGGGCACTAGCTAATATTTTTATAGTAGAGTGACAAGGAGTTAAGGCTCAATAAGCATGGCTTGGGTTTGCACACAAGGACGGGGATCTAATAAATATAAGTGTAAGGCTTGAATATTGGACTAATGCAATATTAACCTATGAGTTATAGCGATAATTTATTAAAACATGGGCTCAATTATGATCAACTGTTTCCACAGAGGTGGTCGATGACTTGCCTTGATCAGCAAATGGGGACGGAGGAACCTCGGGGTAGAACTCCTGCTCCTCGACGAACTCGTAGTCTTCTCGATACGGAAAAATAAATAATACATTCAATAAACAGATAAAATTCACCAAATAAAAGAATATACATAGTTGTGGGTGTTTTTTATGTGAAGTAATATTTTATTATTCTGAGTTTTTGCATAAATTAGTGAAGTTTAACTTTTTAGGATTTTTCCTAATTTCTTTTCTGTATTATTAATTTTAATCCTAAGGGATTTTTATTCATTTATTTATTAAGAATATTTTGGGTAACAGAAACATACTGTTTTTATGGCATTAATGTGTAGAGAATATTATTCTGGTTTTAACAAAATTTGAATGGTGAAATTTGGAGTTAAAATGAGCAAGATATGGATTTTTAAAGTTTAAACTATTTTCTGAATTTTATTTAAACTGAAAATCAGTCCCTGGTCCACGGTGAACCAGGTTCACCGTGAACCCGTGGCTATGCGCGTGGACCCGAGCGACCTGGACCGTCGGATCTGGATCCAGCGGCCAGATGCGAGGCGGGTGGGTTTAATGAAATCGGACGGCCCAGATTAAAACGTGGCGAAAGGGTATACGTGGACGCACCAGATTAAGTCAAACTTTTAAATAGAGATTGATGGCTCAGATTAAAAGATACCGGTTTGACCGGATCTGAGGGCTCAGATTAGATCCCCACTGGATCTAATCTGGACCGTTCGTTCGGGATCGTGCGGCTCGGATGGATTCCGGCACGGCACGCGGTGACGAGGGTAGTTTACCCTTCGTCTCCGGCGACGGCGGGCTCGGGTGCGGCCACGGTGGCGACGGCGAGGGCCTAGGGGCCTAGCTAGGGCCAAAAATGGAACGCGGGGAGTAAGGGGGTCACGATGATACCTTCGGCGGCGATGATGGGGGCTTGGAGGTGACCGGCGGCGAGCGTAGACGACGGAGGGCGTACGGGTGCTCGACGGCGACGGCGGTCCGGCAGTGTCCACGGCCAACGGAGGGGTGGACGAGGTGGGGTGGTCGACGACGGACCCGACGGTGGCGGCGGATCCCGAGAGCTCCGGTGATCTCCTTCCAATTCCGGTGAGGGTTCCATTCTCCTCGGGTATGCTTCCTTATGCGCGAAGATGCGTCGCCATGAATGGAAAGGAGGCGGTGGCATGCGGGGGAGGCGATCCGGGGCGATCCAGGGCGATCCGGTAGCCGGCGGCGAGGAAACAGAAGGCAATCGCCGGGGAAGGAAAGGGGAGCGATCCCCTTCCATCGGAGATGAAGGTCCTGACAGGTGGGCTCCACCTGTCAGTGGGCGAACGGGAAAGGAAAGGGGCCGACAAGCGGGGCCGGGTGGTCAGTGGGCGAAGGCGAGCGTATGGAGGCTGACACGTGGGGCCAGGCGGGGCGCGGGCGGGAGAGAGAGGCGGGGAAATGCGCCGACAGGCGGGTCCCACTCGTTAGTGGCTCAATGCTGGATTGGGCCGGGCTCCGGGTGAATTCGAGGTTGAGGCCCATTAAGGATTAAAATTGTTTTCTGATTTAAAATAATTCCAGTAATTCATTTATTTGTTTAAGGGTTGAATCACTGTTGATAAAAATTTGTAAAAATTCCTAAAATTATATTTTGGTCTCTAGTTCATCTCATAAATTTTTCAAGTCCAGATTTTGAGTATTTCTCCCTGTTTGGTTTTATTTGGGTTCTTTTGTGATTTTTCCTTTAATAATAAATCCAGAAATGATTTAAATAATATTTTTCTTTTATTTTAATCCTTTTTAATTTCTGGGGTGTTACACTCCCGGAGGGTGGCCTCCGGACCGGGCTCCCGGAGGGCGGCCTCCGTCGTCCTGGGCCCGGAGGGTGGCCTCCGGCTTTCTGCGCCAGGGCCGGAACTGGGGGCTCCGAGCCGGACCTCCCGATCTGAGGGCTCCGAAGCTACAAGCCCCGAAAGGCACCTTGGGACCTGAAAACAACACTTAGAGAGAAAACAGGCTCCGACAGTGCTGGGCTCTGGGCCGAACGTTGTCGGAGGCTGACGTCATTTGGCCCCTGTCCAAGGGAAATATATTCCCCCAACAGTAGCCCCTCGCGTGTAGGCCTTCGGGACGAAGGGGTGCACGCGCCCTTAGGACAAATAACCTGAAAACACAACTTCAGAGAAAACATACCTTCGGAGCCTGGACCGAAGGTGACCTCGATACCCGGGGTAATAAATGCCCGCGCTAGCTGCCAGAACGGCCTCGGGGAGCCCGAACGGCTCTGCAACGGTTAAAAAAGTTACCGTTACCTTGCTCTGGGCCGATTCGCCTTCGCTGGAGGCCCACCTGGCGGTGGGTTCGGCCCACGACGGTTGAAATTCTTACCACGCCTATAAATAGGGGCTTACCGCGTGCGGCTTCGGCACACCTTCATTTGCTTCCTTCTCGCCGCCTTACAGCCTTCGCTCTCCTCTTCTTCCTAGCTTCGCGCAGAGCCCCCTTCGCTAGTTTTAGCCCTTCGCCAGCTTCTAGCCCTTCGCACCGGAAGTCAGCCGAGATGCCGAAGAAGGCCGTGGCGAAGTCTTTGGCTTTGGGCCCGAGCTCCAGCTCCGCCCAACTGCAAGCGGTAGCGGCTGCAGCGGTGAAGCCTCCGCCCAGGCGGCTGGGGCCGAGGGACCTTCGGACGCCCTCCGACAAGTTCGAGCAGACCCTGGAGATGAGGGCCTCGATCTCCACGGAGGAGTCGGTCCGGAGGGCCTGCGAAGGGAAGGTTGCGGCGAAGATCCATCTTCGGGTCCCGGAGAAGTCGGAGGCTGAGCCGAGGCCTCGTGCTGATGAGGTGGTGGTGTTCGAGGCCTTCTTCGAAGCCGGCCTCGGACTGCCTGCAGTGGGGATGCTGAGCGAAGTCCTCAAGGCTTACAACCTCGAGCTCCCTCAGCTTTCGCCCAACGCAGTGGCGAGGTTAGATGTCTTCGAGTGGGCCATGAGGGCCGAGGGCTGCGAGGGCCGCGCGGATGTCTTCGTCGCCCTCCATGACGCCAACTGCCAACCGAAGCCGAGGGAGGGGACGGACCGTGTCAAGAGGAGTCATCGTGGTCAAACAACAGGAGTTCCACGACATGCAACAGGGCAACCGGACGGTCATGGAGTATCTCCATGAATTCAATCGTCTGGCTCGCTACGCGCCGGAAGAGGTGCGGACCGACGCCCTCCACCAGGCTAAGTTCCTCTAGGGACTTAAGGACGAGCTGTCCATCCAGCTCATTGCCACTGATTACGCCTACTTTCAAAGGTTGGTGAATAAAGCGCTCATCCAAGAGATTGAGCAAAACAAGCTGGATCTCAAGAAGAGGAAGATGATCGCCTTCAAGCATCAACAGGCGAACTCTCAGAGGCACTGCTTCGTCCCTCCGCCACCAGCGCCCGCCTACCATCCCCGGCCCGCCTACAGGCCACCTCACGCCGCCGGTGGATCCAACGCTGGGCATCCCCGCCCCGCTCTACCAGCTCCAACCACTCAGCTGACACTCGTCGCCCATGCCCCGGTCTTGAAGGATCGCCAAGGAAGGCCGGTCATTTGCTTCAACTGCCGGAAGGAAGGGCACTATTCGCACCAGTGTCCTCACCCCAAGCAGCCCCAAGGCGCAGCACCCAACCAGGCGGTTCGTGCCCGCGTCAACCACATCACCGTGGAGGAAGCTCAGGAAGCTCCCGAAGTCATACTCGGTACGTTTACTGCAAATTTCGTACTAGCTATGATTTTATTTGACTCTAGAGCAACACATTCTTTCATCTCGGAAGATTTTGCAAAAACCCACAGCTTGGACGTACTCCCTCTGTCCATCCCCATGATGATTGCCACTCCAGGCAATAAAACCTTAGCCCACCTATATAGTCCTAAGGTTAAGGTAGAGATACAAGGAGTATTGTTCCGAGCAGAGCCAGTCCTCATTAACTGCACCGGACTCGACCTCATCCTAGGGATGGATTGGTTGATGAAGCACAAGGGAGTGATCGACTGTGCCACCAAGTCCGTCACAGTGACCAACCCTGAAGGCGAGGCCGTCACTTTTAGGATGACCAGCCGCAAAACCCCTGAAGCATCTGTTCACTCTCTAGCTCTTGAAGAAGTGCCCATCGTCAAGGAGTTTATGGACGTCTTCCTAGAGGACCTACCCAGAATGCCTCCCAAGTGGGACATTGAATTCAGAATCGAACTTGTCCCCGGGACCACTCCAATCTCCAAGCGCCCATACCGGATGGCCGCCAATGAATTAGCCGAAGTCAAGAGCAACATCGAAGACTTGGAGCAGAAAGGTTACATCCGACCGAGTACCTCACCCTGGGGTGCACCGGTCATCTTTGCCATGAAGAAGGACAAGACCAAAAGGATGTGCGTGGACTATAGAGCCTTGAACGACGTAACCATCAAGAACAAGTACCCATTGCCTCAGATCGACGACCTGTTCGATCAGCTGAAAGGATCCTCGGTGTTTTCCAAGATTGACCTCAGGTCAGGTTATCACCAATTGAGGATTAGAGAAGAAGACATACCCAAGACTGCCTTCACCTCCCGCTATGGACTCTATGAGTACACCGTGATGTCGTTCGGACTCACGAATGCCCCGGCCTTTTTCATGAACATGATGAACAATGTATTCATGGAGTTCTTGGACAAGTTCATCGTAGTATTCATCGACGATATCCTCGTCTACTCCAAGACCAAGGAAGAACACGAAACTCACCTCCGCCTGACCCTCGGAAAGCTAAGGGAGCAGCAACTGTACGCCAAGTACAGCAAGTGCGAATTTTGGTCGTCTGAGGTGAAGTTCCTCAGCCATGTCATATCTGCCGGAGGAATAGCAGTGGACCCAACCACCGTAGAAGTGGTAACCAACTGGTTGCAACCCACGACCATGACCGAGATCCAAAGTTTTCTCGGATTGGCCAGATACTACCGCCGGTTCATCGAGAATTTTTCGAAGATCACCAAGCCTATGACCAGACTGTTGCAGAAGGAAGTAAAATTTGAATGGACGCCAGATTGCGAAGAAAGCTTCCAAACCCTCAAGAAGAAGCTCGTGTCAGCTCCTATCCTGACTCTGCCAGATATCCGGAAAGACTTCCACGTCTACTGTGATGCCTCTCGTCAAGGATTGGGATGTGTCTTAATGCAAGAAGGGAAGGTGATATCCTACGCCTCCCGATAGCTGAGACCGCATGAGCTGAACTACCCGACCCATGACCTGGAGTTATCAACCGTGGTTCATGACTTGAAGATATGGAGACATTACCTTTTGGGGAATCGGTGTGAGGTCTTCACCGACTACAAGAGACTCAAGTATATATTCACCCAACCAGATCTGAACCTCAGGCAAAGGAGATGGTTGGAACTGATCAAGGATTACGACTTGAGCATCCATTATCATCCGGGCAAGGCAAATGTGGTGGCAGACGCCCTTAGTCGAAAAGGGTACTGCAACGCCATCATGATTCAGGTCTAGGCTCCTTTGCTATACAAGGAGATGGAAAGGCTGAACTTAGGGATCACCACCCAAGCGTACCTCGCTGCCTTAGATTCTAGACCTGTCTTGATGGACCAGATCCGAGAAAAGCAGAAGGAAGACCCGGACATCTTGGGGATCCGATAGAACATGCGGAAGGGTAAGGCCCCCGGATTTTCCGAGGACGAGCATGGTACCATCTGGTTCGGAAACAGGATATGTGTGCCCGATAGGCCTGAGGTCAAGACCCTCATCCTTCAAGAAGCCCACGATACTCTATACTCTATTCATCCCGGGAGTACCAACATGTATCAAGATCTGAAGGAAAAATATTGGTGGGTCAGCATGAAGAGGGAAATAGCTGAGTATGTGGCCAAGTGCGACACATGCCGGCGAGTCAAGGCAGAGCATCAAAGACCTGCTGGACTTCTTCAACCCCTCAAGGTCCCTGAATGGAAGTGGGAAGAGATAGGAATGGACTTCATCACAGGACTGCCCCGGACCCAAGCTGGTCACGATTCTATCTGGGTGATCGTCGACCGACTCACCAAGGTAGCTCACTTCATCCCGGTCAAGACAACTTACATTGTCGCCAAGTTGGCTGAGTTGTATATGACCCGAATCGTATGCCTTCATGGAGTTCCTAAGAATATCGTATCTGACCGTGGGAGTCAGTTTACCTCCATGTTTTGGAAGAACCTTCAAGAGGAACTCGGCACCCGGCTGAACTTTAGCACCGCCTATCATCCACAGACCGACGGTCAAACCAAAAGGGTCAACCAGATACTGGAGGATATGCTTAGAGCTTGCGCTCTAGACTTTGGCGGAATGTGGGACAAGAACTTGCCCTATGCGGAGTTCTCCTACAACAACAACTATCAAGCCAGCCTGCAAATGTCCCCGTTCGAAGCACTTTATGGGCGCAAGTGCAGAACGCCTCTGCTCTGGGATCAGACCGGAGAGTCGCAACTATTTGGGATAGATATTCTAAGGGAAGCTGAAGAGAAGGTCAAGATCATAAGGAATCGATTAAAGATAGCCCAGTCCCGACAGAAGAGCTATGCCGATAACCGTCGAAGAGACTTAACCTTTGAAGAGGGCGATTATGTCTATCTCCGAGTCACTCCCCTGCGTGGCACTCAAAGGTTCAACATGAAAGGCAAGCTAGCACCCCGCTACGTCAGACCTTTTCAGATCCTCCGACGGCAAGGAGAAGTGGCATATCAACTTGAACTGCCTCCATCATTGGCAGGAGTTCACGATGTGTTCCACGTCTCACAATTGAAGAAGTGTCTTCGCGTGCCCGCCGAGCAAGCCGATCTTCAACAACTCAACTTCCAAGAAGACTTGACCTACATCGAGAAGCCCATCAAAATCTTGGAAACCAAGGAAAGAGTAACCAGGAGTCGTGTAGTTCGCTTCTGCAAGGTTCAGTGGGACAACCACCCCGCCGAAGAAGCTACATGGGAAAAAGAAGACAAGCTGAAAGCCCAGTACCCCGAGCTATTCAAGTAGCACTCCAATCTCGAGGACGAGATTCTTTGTAAGGGGGATAGGTTTGTAACACCCCAAATTTTCAAAGGAATAAAAAAATATTATTTAATCCATTTTCCTGGAATTAAGTATTTTGGAAATACCTTTAAATGCCCTCCTTATCCTTTTTGAACTAGAACATACATGAAATGACCAAAATAGGGGCTAGAAAATTTTGTATATGATCCCAAGGCCAAGATATATTTTTGAGAATTTTTACAAATTTTTATCAACCTTGGAAGTAGCCCAAATATTTTAATCCATTTTCTGCAATTATTTTTTAATCAGAAAACCTTATAAACAGTAATGAGCCTCCCCTCCCCTTTCTCTCTCTCCCGGCCAGCCTAGCCCGTTACCCCGCGCGCCTCGGACTGACACACGGGCCCCGCTTGTCAGCGAGTCCCTCTCCCCTCGCGCGCGCGTGACCGCCCGGCCCCACCTGTCGGTGCCAACCGACTCACTCCCTCGCCCGAGCCCGACCCCACCCGTCAGCCGCCACCTCGCCCACTCGTGCCCGCTGACTGCCTTGGCCCACCTATCGGACCCTTCATCCACCTCGCGCCACCGCCCCGAAATCACGCCGGCCGACGACCCCCGCCTCGGATCCGCCTCACTGGCCCCTCCCTCATTCAATTGACATCAGATTAATGCACCCCGAGGTCCGCCGGTCGTTTAATCGCTTTTATTGACGTGTTTTAGCCCCCGGGAACATAGCGCCGTGCATGGCCGAGCCCTCGCTGGCGAGTTAAGGTCCTCCCTCGGCTTTCCTTGCATGCAAGCCCCTCCGACGCCCCTATTTAACCCCCCGGTCTCCGCCGCGTTCGACCCCCACGCTCTCGCAGTCCAGAACCGAATCAGATGCCCGTTTAAGCGCCACACCACCGCCCCCACTCCGGTCGCCACTCACCGTCGCCGGCAACCACCTCCTCCCTAGCCAACCACACCATCGTGACCGCAAGGACGTCACCGACCTCGGCCACCCCTCCGTTGACGCCGAACCTCGCCGGATCGCCGTCGCCGACAAAGACCCGAACCCGCCTCGCCGTCTACCGTCATCACCGGCCACGCCCCGTCGTCCCCGGACCACCACAGAGGTACCCTCGTAATCCTCGTAGTGTCCTCTTTCCGTTTTAGACCTTAGATATGACCATCGTCGCTTGCCGTGGCCTCTGGCTCGCTCGCCGTCACCGGAGAAGATGACCGGCATGGGTCGAGTACCCGTGCCGTGTCGGATCTGATCCTGGCCGTGCGATCTGGATCTAACGGTACCGATTAAATCTCATGTGCGGTTTAATCTGCGCCGTCGGATCTGAGCGAAGGGGTATGTTTTAAACTCGTGCATCTGTTAGTTTTTAAAACCCGCATTTAATCTGGATCGTCCATCGCGTACCGCTTCGACGTTTTAATCTCAGCCGTCCACGTCAACTTAAACGCCCCGCCTCGCCCTCGCGCGTTGGATCTGGATCCAACAGTCTAGATTGGGTCGGACCACGCGCACAGTGCGCGGGTTCACCGTGGGCCTGGCTCACCGTGGACCCGAGGCGATTTAAATTTGAAAATAAATTCCAGAAATTGTTTTAAACTTGTAAAATTCATATCTGGCGCATTTTAACTTCAAAAATTACCATTCCACTTTCAGAAAATTTGTAATATTATTCTCTACATGTTCATTCAATAAAAACAATATGTTTACCTTGGATTTTTCATGTTTATTTAAATAGGTATTCAAATGCCCTTAGGGTAAAAATGTAAATTTAATTATTTAAATTTCAGTAAAGCTTATATTTATTTATTTCCTGTTAATATGGTGAGACCACTAAGTTTTCCCTAAACCTTTCATTTCAAATTAATTAGAAAGCTTAAAAAGAGATCATTTCACAATTTAAAATCCCTTTTAGAAAGGGCCATATTTCTTTATAATTCCTTCTAAAATTATTTATAAAATAAATTTCAGAAACTTAACAACTTGGTTTTCATTCAATTAAACCAATTTAAACCTATGTGCTTATTGTGTGATTTTATATTGTTTAATTGAATGTTGTATTTATTTTACCTTATTTAAATTGGGAAGACTACGACGCCGCCGAGGGGCCGGAATACTTCCCGGAAGTTCCTCCCTCCCCCTTTGCTGAACAAGGCAAGTCACCAAACCAATCTTTTGAGCATATTGCAGTTGGCGCCGTCCGTGGGGATCTTAGTCCTAGAAGCTAAGTTCTCTGCCACTGCCTACAACCCGAAGTGCGCCTGTGGGGGGAGCTTCGAGGCTTTCTTGCTTCGCGCACCCTCCGACAAGGGGCTTCGGGTGCAGCTCGTAGGCCACCTTCGCCTTCCTCCATCCTTCACATACCGGAGTTCACTCTTCGGCAAGGGGCTCCGCTCCACGTGTCAAAGGCCGTCGAAGCCCCGAGGGCTACAAGTACGCCTGAGGAGGGAGCTTCGAAGCTTTCTTGCTTCGCGCACCTTCCGGCAAGGGGCTTCGGGCGCAGCTCGAAGACCATCTTCGCCTTCCCACTTCACACACCGGAGCTCACCCTCCGGCAAGGTGCTCCGCTCCACGTGTCGAAGGCCATCGAAGCCCCCAGGGCTACAAGGTATGTACAATCCGAAGCCCTACTTCGGTATACCAATCTGCAATTACATTAATATAAGCTCGAAGCCCTGCTTCGCCTTAAGGCCGAAGTCCTGATCCGCCTTAAAGCCGGAGCCCTGCTTCACCTTGGTACCGAAGCCCTGCTTCGTCCTTGAATGAAAACCTTTGCTCCATCTTATTGAAAAACCGAAGCAATGCTTCGCCTTATCAAAAACTCGAAGCTTTGCTTCACCTTATTTAAAACCGAAGCCTTGCTTCGCTTTATAAAATCCGGAGTACCCCTTCGAAGGCTACACAGTGCCTCCGGGCCCGTAGCAGTGGGCTAAAAGGACTCCGGGCCACTGGCCCGACGCGTCCAGGGATTTCGGGCTCCGCACCCGAAGCATCCCAGGGTCGAAGGTGACCCAGAGTCGAAGGTGGCTCAGAGCCGAAGGTGGCTCACACTATCACAGGTTCGGTGAATCCACACCAAATATCCTTCTCATTACAGGGCCAAGTTCCGAAGCCTTGCTTCATTATCCAAACACGCTCCGAAGCCTGGCTTCGCGTGCTCATATACTATACGCCTAAGCGTCTCGAAGTCTTACTTCGCTAAAATCTAAGTGCATTTCAGAGCCTCGCTCACGCACAGCATCCAAATCCTAGCATGCCGAAGCATGCCTCGCTAAGCTTGGTTGTGCCGAAGCCTCGCTTCGCACCAAGTTAGCACGTTCGAAGCGCAGAAGAGGCCTTCGCTCAGTAAAATTTCGAGCAGCCGAAGCCTTGCTTCGCACCAAATTAAAGCATTCGAAGCCCAAAGGGGCCTTCGCTTAAATAAAATTTCATGCGTCGAAGCCGCCGAAAGGCGCACCCTTCGCATCTTTTATTTCTTGCCCGCACTAGCAACGGCTAAGTCCCTAGCTGCCACGAGCAAAGGGGGGAAGCATGTATGCGAGGTGTGCGAAAGTAATACGCAGTACGAGCATGACAAGCAAAAACATTCGAAGCCAAACAATGCGAAGCATACAGACGAAGTATGCAAATATAACAAACTCCATTCATTGTATATTGAGAAGTGTGTTACAAACATACTTCGAAAGCAAAACTACGTATAGTCGGTATCTAAACCTAAGAAGAACCGTGTGCGAGGCCCCAACCCTCGCTTGCCCCTTTTTCGGCCAGGACCACCTCGGCTGGACGTTGCCTCATCGGAGCCCGCTCTCCCTCGACCAGCCCGTCCAGGCTCCGAAGTCCGTAGGCTTCGTCTTCCACTTTGCAGGTCGCTCCAAGTTAGCGAAGCAGGCGGTGTCGTATCGAAGGCAGAAAAGTCTAGGGCTTCGTCGCCTGCTAAGGCCGTTCGCGAAGGCAGAGACAAAGGGCCCTGAAGGGACTCCATCTTCACAGCGGCTAGTAAATCCTGAGCTACTTCGGAGATGGCTTCACCGCTAGGACCCCTCGGAAGCTTAAACCGAGGGGGGCCTTCAGACCTAGCTACTTCAAGGATCGCCCACAGCCGTTGAAGCTCTTCGGAGTCCTCGAGGACTTCGAGGTCTATGCTCGGAGTCTGAGCCTGGGCAGGTATAAAAACCCCCGCATTCATATTAATAAGCTGATAGAGTTTTTACAAGCCTGCAGCTAAATATTACAAAGGCCTAAGGAGATCTACACCTTCGGAGGCGGAGGTGCCGAAGTCGAAGGCTGATCAGGCGGGGCAGGTGCTTTGGCTCGGTGATGTCGAAGGGCCTTCTGGAGGTCGAGGACTGCTTCGTAGCCTTGCTCCTTCCAGGGTTCCTGCAGCCGCCACCAGGCTCCGCGAACTTCGGCCGGAGGCGTCACCAAGTGCGGACCCCCGAAGGCCACTAGGGTCACGGAGGTTGCCGCCCGAAGGTGGTCACACCCCGCGGCATGGAGCATCTGCAACACCCCTTGGCCCGCGACGCGACCGGCCATAAGAGCGAAGCCCGTCAGCGCTTCGTCCGCTATCGAAGCCGCAGTCTTCAAGAAATCGGCGCGGTCCCCAATCGGGTCCTGATCGCCAAAGTCCGGAGCCCGGCACTCGGTCCCTATTTTCTCAAGGACCTCGGTTAGGCTCTGAGTGGCCTCGTCAAGATTGGCCACGACGAAGCTCTCAAGATCCTGAGCCCATTGGCGGAGCTCCTCGATCTCCTTCGCCTGTCGGGCCTCGGCATCCTTCGAAGCCTGGAGCTTCGCGCGGAGCCGAGCCATCTCCGAGGCCAAGGCTTCCTTAGCTTCCTCCGCCTCAGCAGCCGAAGCCTCGGCCCGCCTCCGTTTCTCGGCTTCCTCTGAGACCTCGCGGCGAAGGGCCTCCTTCTCCTCTGCAAGGCGCTCCATCCGCCTATCGGCAGCAGTCGAAGCTGCTGCGTTCAGTGCGAAGGCCTGCAGAGATTCAAAAATCATAAGTACCAACGAAAGGCTAACATATAGTTCGAGGCTGCAAGGGGCTTCGCTCACCCGTACGAGGACTTCGTTCGAGCTGACAAAGAGGTCCGTGGGGTCCAGGTGGCTAAGTTGGGCCACCAAATCCCCCCCCTCCGCAGAAGCGCAAGCCTCGCGGAAACCATGGATCGCCGCCGCCGTCACGCCCTCCCTCAGCTTGAAAGGGTGAACCACGGCCACGGTCGCCTCCGCGGGCTTCGGCGAGGCGGGGCTCAAGCCCACCACGTCCACTTCTTCGTCGCCTCGAGGGACCTCGCGGCCTCCGCTGCCTTCGTCGTCGGACGAAGTACTCTCGGACTCCGAATCGCTGCTGCTGCTGCTCGAAGCTTCTGTGGGCTTCGCCTCGGCGGGCTTCGATCCACCTTTGCCTACCGGCTTCACCACAGTGGGCCTCACATCATCTTTGTCCTCTGCAGGGAGCCAAGTCAAAATCCGCATATTGAAGAGAAGCATGCCAAAGAAAAAAGGGTTTACCATCGTCGGAGATCTCTTGGAAGGAGGATGGGGCCAAGTGTGCCCTCCAGCTCCTTCGCTGCGAAGCTGGCGCATAAACCTTCGTGCCCGAGGTTGGTTCTGCCGGGGCATCCGCGGCCTCCTTGGCGGCCGGAGTGTGCGCGTCGGCCTTCGCCGCCGAAGGCCTCGCCGCCAGGGGCTTCGCTGCCTTCTTGGAGGTCGGAGTAGTTGTGGGCTTCCCCGCAACCTCCCCCGAATTAGAAACTTCGGCCGCCGGGACCTCCGGCCGAGGTCCCGAAGCATCCGCTTCGTCCTCGTGCCCCCTCTTCCTCTTGGCTCCGGCCGACGAGGCAGTCAGGTGGGCGAAGTCCGGCAGGGCAGGGAGCCCTCCGAGGTCGAGCGCGGTCCATACCCTGTTCCAGCGCTCCCAAGACCCCACCAGTGCGAGGCACTGGGCCTGCTCCTCGGGGGTCGGAGTCCCGACGACTCGATCCGCCGCCACGATGGCCTCCTCCGGGGTCCTCATTTTGAGGTCGGCTTCATGAAAAGTTTGAGTTAGAAGTGAAAATCTACGAAGTATTAAAAGCAAAGAGATTGTGAAGCCTTACAGAAGCGGTCGAAGGCCAACTCGCTAAGTTCACCTCGGCCCGAAGCCTGAAAGAGCCCCTCTGGCCAGGAGCGCGCGAGGGGACTGAGCCGGAGGGTGATGAACTCCTCCGCGAGGTCCCTCATACTCATCTTCGCTGCCACTCTCCGGAGCAGCAAGATCCTCGAGCGAAGGATGTCTTCGCTGGTCTTCACCACCCCTTCGCGCCGGTACAGGATGTGGGCGTTGGTACTCCGAAGGGGGAGTTCGCGCCGACGGAGGCGTAGAACCACTCTTGGTCCCACCTCGAGTACCACTTGTTGTTTACGGCCCACGCCGGGAAGGCGTCTTGGTACTCCTTCCGGAGCTGGAAGTTGGCGCTGCCGAAGGCCAGCGCCCTCTTGACACGGTCCGTCCCCTCCCTCGGCTTCGGTTGGCAGTTGGCGTCATGGAGGGCGACGAAGACATCCGCGCGGCGCTCGCAGCCCTCGGCCCTCATGGCCCACTCGAAGACAGCTAACCTCGCCACTGCGTTGGGCGAAAGCTGAGGGAGCTCGAGGTTGTAAGCCTTGAGGACTTCGCTCAGCATCCCCACTGCAGGCAGTCCGAGGCCGGCTTCGAAGAAGGCCTCGAACACCACCACCTCGTCAGCACGAGGCCTCGGCTCAGCCTCCGACTTCTCCGGGACCCGAAGATGGATCTTCGCCGCAACCTTCCCTTCGCAGGCCCTCCGGACCGACTCCTCCGTGGAGATCAAGGCCCTCATCTCCAGGGTCTGCTCGAACTTGTCGGAGGGCGTCCGAAGGTCCCTCGGCCCCAGCTTCCTGGGCGGAGGCTTCTCCGCTGCAGCCGCTACCACTTGCAGTTGGGCAGAGCTGGAGCTCGGGCCCAAAGCCAAAAACTTCGCCACGGCCTTCTTCGGCTGACTTCCGGTGCGAAGGGCTAGAAGCTGGCGAAGGGATAAAACTAGCGAAGGGGGCTCTACGCGAAGCTAGGAAGAAGAGGAGAGCGAAGGCTGTAAGGCGGCGAGAAGGAAGCAAATGAAGGTATGCCGAAGCCGCACGCGGTAAGCCCCTATTTATAGGCGCGGTAAGAATTTCAACCGTCGTGGGCCGAACCCACCGCCAGGTGGGCCTCCAGCGAAGGCGAATCGGCCCAGAGCAAGGTAACGGTAACTTTTTAACCGTTGCAGAGCCGTTCGGGCTCCCTGAGGCCGTTCTGGCAGCTAGCGCGGGCATTTATTACCCCCGGGTATCGAGGTCACCTTCGGTCCAGGCTCCGAAGGTATGTTTTCTCTGAAGTTGTGTTTTCAGGTCATTTGTCCTAAGGGCGCGTGCACCCCTTCGTCCCGAAGGCCTACACGCGAGGGGCTACTGTTGGGGGAATATATTTCCCTTGGACAGGGGCCAAATGACGTCAGCCTCCGACAACCTTCGGCCCAGAGCCCAGCACTGTCGGAGCCTGTTTTCTCTCTAAGTGTTGTTTTCAGGTCCCAAGGTGCCTTTCGGGGCTTGTAGCTTCGGAGCCCTCAGATCGGGAGGTCCGGCTCGGAGCCCCCAGTTCCGGCCTTGGTGCAAAAAGCCGGAGGCCACCCTCCGGGCCTAGGATGACAGAGGCCGCCCTCCGGGAGCCCAGTCCGGAGGCCACCCTCCGGGAGCCAAGTCCGGAGGCCACCCTCCGGAGCCGAGTCCGGAGGCCACCCTTCGGAGCCAAGTCCGGAGGCCGCCCTCCGGGAGCCAAGTCCGGAGGCCACCCTCCAGGCGCAGGACGACGGAGGTCGCCCTCCGGGAGCCCAGTCCGGAGGCCACCCTCCGGAGCCAAGTCCAGAGGCCACCCTCCGATAGCCAAGTCCGGAGGCCACCCTCCGGGAGCCCAGTCCGGAGGCCGCCTTCTGGAGCATGCTTCGAAGCCCCCCTACGGGGTGCGCTTCGAAGCCTTCCCCCCGGCCTCCACCTTCGGTGTGTCTTTTAGCTGGTCAAAGCCTGGCATAGCCTGACACGTCTGTAAAGCTGTAAAGTTGTCTGGTACTTTTGCACAGTAGCTAGCTCTCTTTCCCTGCCTACCCCTATAAGCCTAGGGGCTTGTAGAGGGTATCTTGGTCTTTTCCTTAAGGCCTGCGTGCCTATAAAAGCAGGGCCAAGCCCTTGTAGCAGGACACACGCTCCAGGGGGCCAAGAGACCCTGGAACTATTGCTCCATACTAGGGTATACCATGCCAAATCCACCACAACTGGACGTAGGGTTATTATCTCCCAGGAGAGGCCCGAACCAGTATAAACCTTTTTCTCCCTCTGTTAGAGTCCTTCGAGGCTCATTCTCCACATCACACTCCACCACATAAAAACCTGCTGGAACTAACGCAATTGTTCCAACAGCCATCATCTCCGCCAAAGTGGGATGGTTGGCAGATGGCGACCCAGACTGTCATGGGCCCGTTGCACCCTAGTTGGGTACAACACCCTCGGGCACGTCACGGCTTCCTCCTTCTCCGTTGTTGGAGCCAGTGTTCTGGTGGTCGACCATCTTCTGAACATACGACATTTGAAGGCAAAAATATGATGAATTAACAATATAATTAAAAATAGCTCATAAGGCTCAAGCATATATGTCAACCAAGTGGTAAAAATTGTTCATTACAATCAAGATCTTATTCTACCCACAACACAACTCGTTGTAGGTAGCACCACATACAAAAATTATTTTATTGGAAAAGCGGTATCTAGTGCCTACTCGCCACCGGAGGCGGTCTCCGTGCTCTCGGAACCACGAGTACGCGGCTCCCGAGGGATGGTGGGCTCGAGAAAGTTCTCGATAATCGGGTCGGAGACGAGGCCGGGGCATGGTGCAGGGGCGCTGGCGGTGGAGGGTCCGGCTGTGGAGGGATGTGGCGGGATCCTCTTGGGGCGAGGGGCGGGCTCACGGATGGGATTCCTCTTTCTCGGGAGGAGGGGAACCATCTCCGCGATATCCTTTTGGAGTTGCATAATCTTGCGCTGCAGCTCTCCATTCTACTGGATCAAGTTCTTCGTCTCCTCACGAAGAAACTCAACCGCCTCATGGTGCTCATCGGCGTCGAGCACCGCCTCAGTATGGAGGTCATCCATAGCCTGAAGAAGACGTGACTGCCGGGCCATGACCGGATCACGCACGGAGTGAACTCCGAGGTAGATGCTATGGTAGGCACCGAGAGTGCTCTTCGGCACAAGCCGGAAGGACGAGTTTTGAAGACGATCATCATAGATCATCCTCAACTCCATAAGGGCATGGAGGGCGACTCGTTGGCACGCGACGTCGAAAGTTGGGCCCCCAAGTGCGGTGGTGTAAGGCGGCAGATGCTCTCCGGAGTAGTGGACGGTGAGGGAGACATCGCAAGGTCCGGCAAACTCCTCCAAGTACACCCCCTTGGAATTCGGGCTCGAAGAGGAACCCGAGGAATGTGAGCATCATGCGGAGCTCCCTGACGAAGCCCTCAAAGTGGCAGCAGTAGCTGTGGACTTGGTAGACCGGCATCTACAAAACAACAAGTTGAAGAAAAGTGAGGGGAGGAACAAAGTCTATAAAGTAGGTTTTCGAGAAATATTTTCTGCAGCTATTGGCTAGGCAGGTCTGTTTGGCTTCCTATAGTCAAGTAGGCTCTAATACCATCTTGTGGCGCCCCGATTTACCAAAATCGAAACATTATTGAATTTCATAAGAAAAACAATAATAACAAGAGGTTCATCATGTGACATCGTACATACGATAGTATTCATGGTACGTAGACCATATTTATTACATCAGAGTTTTAATAAAAATAGTAATGAAGATAATTAAAATGCATGACGAACGCCTTCTTCAAGATCTTTTCTCTTGACTAGGTCGCTACTCCAGACCGTCTTCATAGTAGGCATCCTCTGTGGGGTTCAACGGGTATGAGTACAAAAGTACTCAACAAGCCACCGCAAATGCAAGTAATAATGCAGGATAATAACAAAGGAAGGATAATTGGCTAATAAGTGCGGAAAAGTACATTTTCAGTTATTGCAGTTAATGTAGTCAAGTTTTATCATGCGGAAAGTAAACATGAACAACAATAACATCATCTAACTCGAGGAGTACGTTTTACCTCCTTGCACAACAGTCCTTATATGTCAACCATCTTGCACATACATATCAAAAGTAATCTAACTATGGGATGTCACGCAACCCGCCCTTGACCGTGGGCTCGTCTTTTCGAAAAAATTTATGACTCTGATCAGAGATGTACTACTGTACCCATAAGGCACGCACTCATCCCAAACACCAAAGTGTAACGAGATGGCCCATACCACGGGAACTCGTGCCAAAACCTCAGCATGAAATGCTCCAAGCGATAACCACCCGCTCTAGGTTTCACCGGCGCGCCGCGCCGCATCCTGGCTAACGTCGCACCCCCTTTTGCGCCACGTCGGTACAAGCCACCCGCAGGTGCAGATTGACCCATCTCCAAATGGTGGCCTCAGTTTGGAACACTCCATACCTTAGTTAGGACTTACCCATTAGACTTGTGGTTAGTATGGAAGTGTATTGCAACGAATCCCACAGACCGGTCCTTATAGTGCCCCGGGTGCTACCGACCAATGCCCTAGCTTGCACTCGGAACCCACCATGCATACACTCACAACCAAAACTCTATCATCAATAGAATTCCAAAGATAAGGATAACGGGGATCATATAGTAGAACCAAGTTGCTACGACTCATTTTTAATCCTATAGCAATCATGTCGATACATTAGACACTAGCTAATAATACTAATCATATGGTGACAAGGAGTTTAGGCTAGAGAGCATGGCTTGGGTTGCACATCAAGGTCGGGGGATCCTAAATAAATATATTGTAAGGGTTTCATTTGACTAATGCATGTATAACCTATGTGTTTTAGCAATAGTTTAATAAGACATGGGTTCAATATGCTCAAAAGATTGGTTTGGTGACTTGCCTTGTTCAGCAAAGGGGGAGGGAGGAACTTCCGGGAAGTATTCCGGCTCCTCGGCGGCGTCGTAGTCTTCCCAATTTAAATAAGGTAAAATAAATACAACATTCAATTAAACAATATAAAATAACACAATAAGCACATAGGTTTAAATTGGTTTAATTGAATGAAAACCAAGTTGTTAAGTTTCTGAAATTTATTTTATAAATAATTTTAGAAGGAATTATAAAGAAATATGGCCCTTTCTAAAAGGGATTTTAAATTGTGAAATGATCACTTTTTAAGCTTTCTAATTAATTTGAAATGAAAGTTTTAGGGAAAACTTAGTAATCTCACCATATTAACAGGAAATAAATAAATATAAGCTTTACTGAAATTTAAATAATTAGATTTACATTTTTACCCTAAGGGCATTTGAATACCTATTTAAATAAACATGAAAAATCCAAGGTAAACATATTGTTTTTATTGAATGAACATGTAGAGAATAATATTACAAATTTTCTGAAAGTGGAATGGTAATTTTTTAAGTTAAAATGCGCGAGATATGAATTTTACAAGTTTAAAATAGTTTCTGGAATTTATTTTCAAATTTAAATCGCCTCGGGTCCACGGTGAGCCAGGCCCACGGTGAACCCGCGCACTGTGCGCGTGGTCCGGCCCAATCTGAACCGTTGGATCCAGATCCAACGCGCGAGGACGAGGCGAGGCATTTAAGTTGACGTGGACGGCTGAGATTAAAACATCGAACCGGTACGCGATGGACGATCCAGATTAAATGCAGGTTTTAAAAACTAACGAACGCACGAGATTAAAACATACCCCTTCGCTCAGATCCGATGGCGCAGATTAAACCGCACATGGGATTTAATCGGTACCGTTAGATCTAGATCGCACGACCAGGATCAGATCCGACACGGCACGAGTACTCGACCTGTGCCGGTCGTCTTCTCCGGTGACGGCGAGCGGGCCAGAGGCCACGGCGAGCGACGGCGGTCGTATCTAAGGTCTAAAACGGAAAGAGGACACTACGAGGATTACGAGGGTACCTCTGCGGTGGTCCGGGGACGATGGGGCATGGCCGACGACGAGGGTAGACGGCGAGGCGGTTTCTGGTCCTTGTCGGCGACGGTGATCCGGTAGGTTCGGCGTCAACGGAGGGGTGGCCGAGGTCGGTGACGTCCTTGCGGTCACGATGGTGTGGTTGGCTAGGGCGGAGGCGGTTGCCAGCGACGGTGAGTGGCGACCGGAGTGGGGGCAGTGGTGTGGCGCTTAAACGGGCGTCTCGGGCGTCTGATTCAGTTCTGGACTGCGAGAGCGTGGGGGTCGAACGCGGCGGAGACCGGGGGGTTAAATAGGGGCGTCGGAGGGGCTTGCATGCAAGGAAAGCCGAGGGAGGGCCTTAACTCGCCGGCGAGGGCTCGGCCATGCACGGCGCTGTGTTCCCGGGGGCTAAAATGCGTCAATAAAAGCGATTAAATGACCAGCGGACCTCGGGGTGCATTAATCTGACGCTAATTAAATGAGGGAGGGGCCAGCGAGGCAGATCCGAGGTGGGGGTCGTCGGCCGGCGTGATTTGGGGGCAGTGGCGTGAGGTGGACGAAGGGTCTGACAGGTGGGCCAAGGCAGTCAGTGGGCGCGAGTGGGCGAGGTGGCGGCTGACGGGTGGGGTCGGGCTCGGCCGAGGGAGTGAGTCGGTTGGCGCCGATAGGTGGGGCCGGGCGGTCGCGCGCGCGCGAGGGGAGAGGGACTCGCTGACAAGCTGGGCCCGTGTGTCAGTCCGAGGCGCGCGGGGTAACGGGCTGGGCTGGCCGAGAGAGAGAAAGGGGAGGGGGAGGCCCATTACTGTTTATAAGGTTTTCTGATTAAAAAATAATTGCAGAAAATGGATTAAAATATTTGGGCTACTTCCAAGGTTGATAAAAATTTGTAAAAATTCTCAAAAATATATCTTGGCCTTGGGATCATATACAAAATTTTATAGCCCCTGTTTTGGTCATTTCATGTATGTTCTAGTTCAAAAAGGATAAGGAGGGCATTTAAAGGTATTTCCAAAATACTTAATTTCAGGAAAATGGATTAAATAATATTTTTTTATTCCTTTGAAAATTTGGGGTGTTACATGGAGGTACTAGCTTCCTTGAGAGAGGAGCTAGCTGATACTCAAAATGAGAATTTTTACCTCCGTTCAATTCTGAGTTGGATCAGTGCGAGAGAGCCACAACTCGGCATGATGATCCAGCAGTTTAAGAGGCGGGATGGGTTTGGGGTAGGCTACACCTACACCAAGGCTCACTTTGAGAATGCCATTAGATGGGCAGTGGAGTGGAGTAAGATGACTCCTGAACAGAGATATCCCAAGACTCACTAAACTGAGTCCTTTAAGGATAGTCAGCCCAACGATGGAGTGATCCAAGAACAACCTAAAGCTCCACCTAAGAAGCAGATCTGGGTTCCAAAGCCTAAAACTCTCCACACTTCTCTTGATTCTTTACCTGGACCCTCTCACACCAAAGATGCTACACCAAACACCACCAAGCCTAAGATTCCCAAGCCTCAACCACATACCAAGAAGCCTACCTATCACTATGAGTTTTGTCAGAGAGACGGGCATCTTGAGGAGTTTTGCTTCAGGAGGAAGCGGGTGGAGTGAGCAGAGAGAGCTCAAAGTGGGCAGGATTAGTTCTACCAGCAGGGTGGTAGACAGAGAGTTCCTCGACGTAGAGAGAGGCTAGAGGCCAGGCCACGTCGTGTAGGTGGTGGTAGAGGAGACGATTTTTATGATCGTGCTCTGGAGGGTGGTTTTCGTTCCAGCAGAGTTCTAGTTCATTATGGATACGGTTTCGGATCTCGTGGTCGTGATTTTAGGAAGAACAGAGGACCGCGCTTTTATCCGCGTTTCAGTCCAGACTCATATGATTCCTTCTGCTTTCCAACATATGAGCAGATGGCTCGACACTGGTTTAACACCTTTGCCAAACCTAGCGTTGGACCGTTTGTTCCCACACATGATTATTGATCTTGATTTGGGAGCTGTGTATCCTTTTTGGGATAATTTGAGTCCGTTTTTTCTTTTCTTCTTTATTTTTATTGTGTCTTTTTGTGTGCGTTCATATCATGCATCATCATCAATCACATTTTGAGCTTGCTTCTGTTATATGATTAATCTGCTTTACTTTCTCTAGCTAGTATATGCTTTTGATTACTTGCCGATGATCATGTTCTATTTTAGTTCACATGGTATATCTGATATGTGTCATATGCATGGCTTTTATGCTTTAAAATTGAAAAATGATCAGCATTGCTTCTGGTAACTAGCATGTGTAGGCCGAATGCTTTCGCTATCTTTTACATGCCTTGTAGCTAGATCCTTACTTAGATGCAGATATGCAACTTGAACATCTATATGCTTTAAATATGAAAATGTGCTATAAATATGATAGAAATTCAGCAAAAATGAAAAATTTATGCATTTTTATGATTATCAGAAAAGATCCAGGTGGGTTTGCTTTGTCGCATTGCATTGTTCTGGACTGCCTACCATAGCACTTTGGTATGAACTAGGATGGTGTAATGTATGCCAAGACCAATGTCTTAAGCTTCTAATGGTCCAGTTCTGGCCTAGGCTTGACTTGGTCGGTTAGCATAAGGTTTGACACGCAAATAACCCCTGGCAGAAATAAAAAAATATAAATAAAAAGGAAAAAGGATCAGTCTAAAAAATTTAAAAAGATGACAAGTTTGTTGAAGCACTTTGTTTTGGACAATGCTTATCTTGGTAGATATCAGTTAGCTTTTGCATATCATGTTTTACCTTGCTTGTCAACTAGAATATGTGGTGATGCTTTTGTTTGCAAAAATTAAAAAATGCGTGCTAATGACTTTCTTTAGATATCATCTGTTGCACTGATCATGTCATGTATCTTAGACAGTATATCTTTTGCTATACCTGTTAGATGTTGTAATAGCAGTCAATCATATCTAAGAAGCATGCTTTTCATACTCCACTTGCACCCCATCTGCATTCATGACATATTTTTAGGGGGAGCTGCATTTTAGGGGGAGTTCGTGTCTATGTCTCTTTAAAGTGCATTTAGTCTCACCTGATGAGTCCAATTGTCAACAAGGGGGAGAAATTTTGGCTTTCTCTGGGATTTATTTCAGGGGGAGTTTATTCTTGTTGGTATTTCTGAGATTTGCACTTGTTTTTGAGGCTTTATTTTTTGAGGCTTTATTTTTGGTTAACCATAATGACCAATTTTTCTCGCTTCTGTTTGGCTTTTGGTCATTAGGGTTAAACTTTTATTTTCTTTCTTCTATTTTATTTTGTCTTTGTTTTTCTATTTCCACATGTTTTGCAGGTTCTGGAGATGAGCTGAAAAGGGTGTTGACAATGCACTCATCAAGGGAGAGATTGAGAAACCATGTTGAAGAATATGGTTTTGATATTCCAGATGTGATGAGTGGTCAACGGAAGTCAAAGGAAGGGAGAGATGAAGACCTACCGTGTCTGAGGCGCGTGTGACTCAGGTACACGGGCAGCGAGCGATGGTCGGGTAGAGGAGCTGCGGAGTCAGGCTGGCCTAATCCGGGTACATGGCTAGGAGCGGCAGATGATCCACTGGTCTGTTGGCTAGGTTTGACTCAGGTACACGGGCGGCGAGCGATTGCCGGGCTGAGGAAGCTACGGGGTCGGGTCGGCCCAATCCGGGTACCCGGTGTGAAGACGATGGACGTTTTGTCAGTTTCGGCGCAAAACTGACAATCTATGATTAATTCGTTTTTAGGATATAAATATTTAGTTTTTAAGTTTAGAATATTTTTATTTGTGTTAGGTGATTTTTTAGAATATTTTAGTAATTTTCAGAATTTATTTTAGAGTCAGTTTATTTTACCCGAGAGTAAATTAGTCTTTTCATGTATTAGGATTTACCTATAAATAGGCCCCTGTCCTCCCTGGGGATAGATGACTGTTTTCAAGAGATCAATCTATAGTCCACCGCAAATCTTTTCATCATCTATTTTTCCTCTGTTCTCTGTTCTCCGGTTTCAATCTGCATCGCCGACGTTTTCTCTGTTCGTCGGCAACTCACGTGAAGCCGCAATAGCACAGCAAAAAGCGTGGACTGCAACCGGCGGCAGCCTTCTGATGAGCAGCTTGACGCGTGCGCAGTGTGCAGTCCATCACGGGCGAAAGATAGCAACAATATTTTTTTTGTTCCACGGAAACACAACTAGCCGGCGTGGAAACGGAGGTCTTTTTTTCTCTCACGACACTGTAGCAGCTCGTGGCCAGCGGAAGATCCTTTTTGGTTGAGGATCTTCTGCGCGAGGTAACTGCATGCAGGTAAGTAGATTTAATCTCCTATTTTCTAGGTAATCTCGTTTTAATTAATAACTTCGTAGTTACCCGGTTTTCTAATTAAAATTAATCTCGTCATAAAATTTTTAATATATTAAATTTTTATTACTTATTTGTTCATATAGAAAGAAAAAAATATTTATTAGTCGCAGTAATATATTCTAGATTTCCCTGAAATGTTTTAGGTTTATTTCTAAATTAATTTCTAGATGATCCATGTTTTTATTTAGGTGATTAGTATTTTATTTTTAGACCGTAGTCTGAATATTCTATTAATATACTTAGGCATTTTGCTTTCGGTATTAAATATTGCTATTACCAATTTTATTTACTGCAGTATTTTATTTAGACTGTCTTTAATATCATTTTAGTTAGGACACCGGTCATTTTTAGGGTAGACAACTTTAGTTCCTGTAATTTGGTTTGATAATATTATTTGACTGGTTAAGTTTGTTTGGGTGTTGGTATTAGCATATAGTTTAGCAAGAAATTTTTAGGCGTCCATTCACCCCCCCTTGGTTGCTACTTGCGGTCCTACAGCCAAAGCACCGCGGAAATGACATGCAAGCCATAATGAATTTTATATCAGCCTTGGGCTGTAAATAACCATGACACGCAGGCCATATTTAATTTACATTAATTGCATGCATCTCATACATCACATTTAACCAAGGTCATGCTAGTCACGACATTCTCTGCAAAATAAAGTTAGGCGAGCAATCTACAAATGACTAGATTCTAGATCTGAAAATCCCAGGTCAGCAAGCTCAATTTTTCAAAATCACGCGGCTCGGAACTTCTGATCTGGCATCGGAACTTCCGATCTGTCGGAACTTCTAATCAATATCGAAATTCCGAATCACAACAATTGCCTTCTGTATCGAATCATTATTCAAAATCGGAACATCCGATCAGTATCGGAACTTCTGATCCGCCATCGGAACTTCCGATCTACCACGGACTTAAACATATATAATCTATTTTTCCACCATGCATCTCCATACATGAGGGATCCAAATCGAACACTATGCTCGTAGGCTCTGATACCACTGTTGGGGAATAGGAGAGCTAAGCTAGCCGAAAAATTCAAAATTTCCGCCCTATGGCCATAGGCTCATCCATGTGTGAGATCATAGATCGGTACCTTCTAGCACAAGACGCGCTAGGTGCAGCGGAAGAAGATGTTGGAGTAGCGCGTCAAGCCTCTCCTTGCTTTGTCCTTGCCATCCTTCGCCGATCCAATCGATGAAGACAATGTAGTTGTTCACATGTAGATGTTCACGAGCATCGCTAATGGAGCAACGCCTCCACGGAGTCCACACGTACAGGGATGGAGTACCTCCCACGGCAGCGTGCTAGCACCGCACGTGAGAGACAAGAATCCTTGACCTCCACGTTTGAGATCAAGAAGGGAAGGAGAGAACTCTTGGATGGCTAGGTCTAATCTAGACTTATTGCTTGCCCCAAGATGGCCTCCGCCTCTCCTTATATAGGTCTGAGAGCCCCTAAAAACCGTAATAGATCCAATCGGTTTTCCCACGTCAGAACTTCCGATCCTAGATCAGAACTTCCGACAGGGTAATTTAGGTCTCCTGATATAGTACGACACACAACAGATCCAATCTGTTATCGCCCACCTCGGAACTTCCGATACCATATCAGAACTTCTGATCAGTACAAAATTCCCCTATTCCGAATCAGAACTTCTGGCTTGTCGGAACTTTCGATACCCTATTGGAACTTCCGAAGCAACATTTGCTCTCTGTATCGAGACCAAAAAATAACTAGAACTTCCGATACTTATTATAGGAACTTCCGATACATGAAATTTTTTTGGGCATATCCTTCACAAACAAGTTATAATTCATGATGAATGACTCAAAGCTCAGTGGCAGCGACTAGAGAATGACATCAATAGCTAGGTATGGATACAATGGAGTGCCCAGTCTCTCCAGAGTCTCTACGCAACCAATCATCTTGATCACATGAGGGCTCACTAGGCTCCCATCAGCCAGCGTGTGACCAAACAACACTTAGACACATTGTATCTCTCTGCCCTTGCCTAGTTCTGAAACATGCCCTTAAGACCTATGATCATATTGTAAGCATCATGTTTCTCATATTATTTCTGAAACTCAAAGGACATGAAGGAAAGCATCAGACAGCTGACATCCACGGAATCACTAGCATGCTTCTCATAAGCATGCTTGTCTGCTGCAGAAGCATCCTCTCCTGGTTCATCAGGGTGAGGTTCCTCCAGAACATAATCCTTTTTCTCTTGTTTAAGAACAATTCTCAAATTTCGATACCAATCCATAAAGTTTGTTCCAGATAATTTCTCACATTCAAGAATAGATCGCAAATTAAAAATTGGAGTGCTCTTAACAGTAGAAGTAGTACGTGCCATGATCTACAAAAGATTAAATGTGGGGTTTAGCACTATGCAATGTTTATCTTCTATCCAATAAAAGATGTTTCACTATATAAACCAGGGATTTTCCCTCTCATGACTAATAGTAGCGCAAGATCCATGGTCACGCTATCTCCTAGTGAGCTTTGGCATCACTGCTAGAAGCTAGTTGACATAGGTAAGCAACTCTTTGCTAATCACATCGTATGTGACTCTTGTCATTGGAGAAGCATCAAATGCTCGATCCCAACTCCTACGTTCCAAGGCCCAAAACCGTTTTGATAGCCTTGTCAAGTGAACCAACACTATGTGTGCAGAAGTCCGACTTCTGCCCCAACTGGTCGAGATGAAACATAGCACCCTGCTTTGGCAGACCCACTATCGATGAGCACAAACCTTGGTGGGTGAAGCTATTGGAAAGAGCATCAACACTTCATTTTCTGAGGGAAAACTATTCTAGCACTGTAACATCCCTAGCGCACGCGAAACATGCAAGAATAGAATAACAGGAACATAAGAAAGCATCACATGCAATTATAATAACTGTGACATAGCATGGCCTTCTTCTCATGGCAATGTCCTTCTCCATGGCTCCCGTCATTGAGTACGGGCTCTCAGCCTTCGTGAAGAGTACTAGTCTATCTCGCATAGCCTATACTAATTACATGGGCCGAAGCACCGTGGAAACGACATGCAAGTTGTAAGAAATTTTACATCAGCCTTGTGCTGTAAATAACCATGACACGCATGCCATATTTAATTTACATTCATTGCATGCATCTCATACATCACATTTATCCAAGGCCATGCCAGTCACATCATTCTCTGCAAAACAAAGTTAGGCGAGCAATCTACAAGTGACTGGATTCTGGATCTAAAAAACCTGGCTCAACATGATCAGTTTTTAAAATTCAGTTGGGTCGGAACTTCTGATCTTGCATCGTAACATTTGATCCCTGGAATTTCCGATCAATATCAGAATCCCGCACCGCAACAATTGATTTCTGTATTGAATCATTATTCGATGTCGGAACATCCAATCACCATCGGAACTTCCGATCCTGTTAGGGAATAGGGGAGCTACGCTAGCTGACAAATTCAAACTTTATGCCTTAGGCCAAAGACTCCTGCGCATGTGAGATCATAGATCAGTACCTTTAGAACGAGACACGCTAGGTGCAGTGGAAGAAGATATTGGAGAAGTGCGTCAAGCCTCTCCTCGCTTCGTCCTTGTCGTCCTTCGACGATCCGATCGATGAAGATGACATAGTCATTTGCATGTAGATGTCCACAAGCATCGCTTTTAGAGCAACGCCTCGATGGAGTCCACACGTACAGGGATGGAGTACCTCCCACGACAGCGTGCTAGCACCACACGTGAGAGACGGGGATCCTTGACCTCAACGTTTGAGATCAAGAAAGGAAGGAGAGAACTCTTGGGTGGCTAGGTATAATCTAGGCTTATTGCTTGTTTCAAGACGTCCTCTGTAACACCCTAAATTTTCAAAACAATAAAAATATTATTTAATTCAATTTCCTGAATTTTATATTTCTGAAAATACCTTTAATACCTTTTTATACCCTTTTGAACTACATCATAGAGTTAATGACAAAACCAGGAGCTGGAAATTTTTGTATAAACTCCCAAGGCCAAAATATATTTTTGAGGAATTTTACAAAATTTTATCCACTGTGGAAATGCTCCATAATATTTAATCCATTTTCTGCAATTATTTTAAATCTGAAAACCTTAGGAACAGTAATGGGCTCCCTCCCCTCCCTTCTCTCTCTCCCGGCCGGCCCAGCCCGTTACCCCGCGCGCCTTAGGCTGACAGCCTGACCCCACCTGTCGGCGCCGAACCCTTCCCCTCGCGTGCACACCCGACACCACGGCCCCACCCGTCAGCCGCCTCCCTCGCTCATTCGCGCTCACTGGCAGGTGGCCCCCGCCTGTCGGATTCATCGTCCCCGCGAGATCCGCCCCCAAATCCCCCCCCCCTCGCCGGCCGAAGCCCTAATCTCGCCTCGGATCCGCCCCCGCCGACCCCCTCCCTTTAATCCATCGCCGGCAATGAATTCCCCTCAACGCGCCGACTGTTTCCCCCTATTAATCTCGGCCGATTCGCGTCCAGGTTCGATGAACCGCGTTCAACCCGAGCTCGCCGGCGTCAAAACACATTTATCCCTGGCCACCGCCAATTGCGCCCTCCCTGCCCCCGCCGGTACCCCTATTTAAACGACTGCCCTCCACCGCATTCGGTTCACACGTCCATTAGCACTCAGACCAAGCAGAGCGCCCTCCATTTGGTTTTTAGCGCAACACCACCACCCGACCTGCAGCCGTCGATCGCCGTCGCCGGAGTCCCCCTCCGCCCTCGCCGACCGCACCGCTACGACCGCACGGACGTCCCCGACCTCGGCCACCCCTCCATCGACGCCGGACCCCACCACATCGCCGTCGCCGCCAAGGACCCGAACACCTTCGCCGCCCCCTCTCGTCGCCGGCCTCGCTCCGTCGACCGCTCGCCGCCGCAAGGGTACCCTCGTGATCCCCGTAGCTCCCTCTTTCCATTTTAGGCCTTAGACCTGACCGCCGTCGCCCGCCGTGGCCGCTGGCCCGCTCGCCGTCGCCAGAGAAGACGACCTACACGGGTCGAGTACACGTGCCGTGTCGGATCTGATCCTGGCTGTGCGATCTGGATCTAACGGTACCGATTAAATCCCATGTGCGATTTAATCTGCGCCGTCGGATCTGAGCGAAGGGGTACGTTTTAATCTCGTGCGTCCGTTAGTTTTAAAAACCCACGTTTAATCTGGAGCGTCCATCGCGTACCGGTTCAAACATTTTAATCTCAGCCGTCCACGTCATTTTAACTCCCCCGCCTCGCCCGTGACCGCCCGATCGCGATCCAATGGCGGATCTGGATCCGGCGCACGCGCACAGTGCGCGGGTTCACCGTGAGCCTGGCTCACCGTGGACCCGAGAGGGTTTAAATTTGAAAATAAATTCCAGAAAAGGTTTAAAACTTGTAAAATTCATATCTGGCGCATTTGAACTCTAAAAATTGCCATTCCAATTTCAGAAAATTTATAATATTATTCTCTACATGATTATACAATAAAAACAGTAGGCTTACTTTGGACATTCCATGTTTATTCAAATGAATATTCAAATTCCTCTAGGGTTAAAATACAAATTCAAATATTTAAACTTCAGAAAAATTTATATTTATTTCCTTTCTGTCCATGTACTGAAAACCATTAAACTAACATGAACTTTCCATTTAAAAGTTTATTAGGAAACTTAATATGACAATAATCACATTTAAATACCCCTTTCTAAAAAGGACAACTTTTCATTTTAATCCCTTGAAAATTTATTATGAAATAAATCTCATAACCTTAACAATTGAATTTATCTTATTCTTAATCAAACCAACTTTAACTTATGTGCTTATCATGTAATGTTATATTGTTTGATTGAATGTTGTGTTCTTTTTATTTTATTATATTATATTGAAAAGACTACGACGCCACCGAGGAGCCGGAATACTTCCCGGAAGTCCCTCCCTCGCCTTTCGCTGAACAAGGCAAGTCACCAAACTAATCTTTTGAGCATATTGAACCCATGTTTGATTAAACTATCGCTAAAACACATAGGTTATACATGCATTAGTCAAATGAACCCTTACAATATATTTATTTAGGATCCCCCGACCTTGATGTGCAACCCAAGCCATGCTTTCTAGCCTAAACTCCTTGTCACCATATGATAAATGTTATTAGTTAGTGTCCAATGTATCGACACGATCGCTATAGGATAAAAATGAGTCGTACCACATGGTTCTACTATATGATCCCCATTGTTTCTTAGCTATGGAATTCTGTCGGTGTTGGAGTTGTGGTTATGAGTGGATGCATGGTGGGTTACGGGTGCAAGCTAGGGCATTGGTCGGTAGCACCCGAGGCACTATAAGGACCGGTCTGAGGGATCCGTTGCAATACACTTACGTACTAACCACAAGTCTAGTGGGTAAGTCCTAACTAAAGTATGGATTGTTCCAAACCGAGGCCACCATTTGGAGATGGGTCAAGTAGCACCTGCGGGTGACTTGTACCAATGTGGCGCAAAAGGGGGTGCGACGTTAGCCGGGATGCGGCCCGGCGCGCTGGCGAAACCTAGAGCGGGTGGTTATCGCTTGGAACATTTCATGCCGAGGTTTTGGCACAAGTTCCCGTGGTATGGGTCATCTCGTTTGGGATGATTGCGTGCCTTGTGGGTACATTAGTACATCTCTGATCAGAGTCTTAAATCTTTTCGAAAAGTCGAGCCCACGGTCAAGGGCGGGTTGCGTGACATCCCCCAGTTAGATTACATTGAATATGGATGTGCATGATGGTTTGACATGTAAGAACTGTTGTGCGAGGAGGTAAAACGTACTCCTCGAGTTAGTCGATGTTGTTGATGTTCATGTTTACTTTTCCGCATGATTAAAATGTGATTACACTAAATGCAATAACTGAAACTGCACTTTTCCGCAATATTAGCCATTACCCTTCCTTGTTTATTATCCTGCATTATTACTTGCATTTGCGGTGGCTTGTTGAGTACTCTTTGTACTCATACCCGTTGGACCCCACAGAGGATGCTTACTATGAAGACGGTCTGGAGTAGCGACCCAGTCGAGAAGAAAGATCCTGAAGAAGATGTTCGTCATGCAGAATTTTAATTATCTTTATTACTGTTTTTACCAAAACTTTGATGTAATAAATATGGTCTGCGTACCATGAATATTGCCGTATGTACGTTGTCGCATGATGAACCTCTTGTATTATTGTTTTTCTTATGAAATTCAATAATGTCTCGATTTGTTAAATCGGGGCGCTACAAGATGTTATCAGAGCTAGGTTGACTGTAGGAAGCCAAACAGACCAGCCTAGCCATTAGCCACAGGAAATTATTTCTCGAAAACCTACTTTATAAACTTTGTTCCTCTCCTCACTTTTATTCAACTTGTTGTTTTGTAGATGCCTGTCTACCAAGTCAACAGCTACTGCCGCCACTACGAGGGCTTCGTCCGGGAGCTCCGTACGATGCTCACCTTCCTCGGGTTCCTCTTCGAACCCGAATTCCAAGGAGTGTACCCCGACGAGTTCGCCGGGCCTTGCGACGTCTCCCTCACCGTCCACGGCTCCGGAGAACACCTGCCGCCCTACACCACAGCACTTGGAGGCCCGACTTTTGAGTCGCGTGCCAACGAGTCGCTCTCCAGGCCCTCATGGAGCTGAGGATGATCTACGATGATCGTCTTCAGAACTCGTCCTTCCGGCTTGTGCCGAAGCGTACTCCCGGAGCCCACCGTAGCATCTACCTCGGAGTTCACTCCGTGCGTGATCCGGTCATGGCTCGGCAGTCGCGTCTTCTACAAGCTATCGATGATCTCCATACCGAGGCGGTGCTCGACGCCGACGAGCACCATGAGGTGGTTGAGTTCCTTCGTGAAGAAACGAAGAACTTGATCCAACAGAACGGCGAGCTGCAGCACAAGATCATGCAGCTGCAGAAGGATATTGCGGAGATGGTTCCTCTTCTTCCGAGGAAGAAGAAGCCCATCCATGAGCCCCTCCCTCGCCCCAAGAGGATCCCGCCACGCCCCTCTCCCGCCAGACCCTCCACCAGCGCCCCTGCACCGCGCCCCGGCCTCGTCTCCGACTCCATCATCGAGAACTTTCTCGAACCCACCATCCCTCTGGAGCCGCGTACTCGTGGTTCCGAGAGCACGGAGACCGCCTCCGGTGGCGAGTAGGCGTTAGGAGTCGCTATTTAAATAAAAAAAGCATAATTTTGTATGTGGTGCTACCCACGACGAGTGTGTTGTCGGTAGAATAAGAACTTGATTGTAATGGACATTTTACCACTTGATTTATATATGCATAAACTATTCTCGTTAATTGTGTTGTCATCTTTTTGCCTTATAACCTTATGAATTCAGAGGATGGCCGACCACCAGAACACCGGCTCCAACAACGGAGCAGGAGGAAGCCGTGATGCGCCCGAGGGTGTTGTACCCAACTAGGGTGCAACGGGCCCGCGTCAGTCTGGGTCGCCCTCCGCCAACCACCCCACTTTGGCGGAGATGATGGCGAATCAGAACCAACTGATCACCGCCCTCCTCACACAGATGCAGCACCACCAAGCTCAGTTGGACCGACTGCAGAACGGGGAGCCTGCCCCTCGCGCACCAGCACCTGCACCCGCTCCACAACTCTCGGAGTTTCTGCGCGTGCGTCCGCCCATCTTCTCAAGCACCACCAACCCGATGGAGGCCGGAGATTGGCTTCGCACCATCGGAAAGAAGCTTGACCTCCTCCCCTGCACCGGCCGGGAGCGAGTGGCCTTCGCCACTCATCAGCTCCAGGGTCCCGCCGCTGAATGGCGGGACAATTATCGCGAGTCTCAGCCGGAGGGCCACGTGGTGACCTGGGCGGAGTTCACCATCGCCTTCCGTGCCGCCCACGTCCCCGCCGGTGTCATCGCGGTGAAACAGCAGGAGTTCCGCGACCTACAACAAGGCAACCGGACCGTCATGGAGTACCTCCATGAGTTCAATCGCCTCGCCCGCTACGCACCGGAGGAAGTGCGCACCGACGCCCTCCGCCAAGCCAAGTTCCTCCGGGGACTTAAGGATGAGCTGTCCATCCAGCTCGTCGCCACCGACTACGCCGACTTCCAACGGCTAGTCAACAAAGCGCTCATCCAAGAGACTGAGCAAAACAGGTTGGACCTCAAGAAGAGGAAGATGATCGCCTTCAAGCACCAGCAGGCGAACTCTCAGAGGCCCCGCTTCGTCCCTCCGCCACCAGCGCCCGCCTACCATCCTCGGCCTGCCTTTAGGCCACCTCACGCCGCCGGTGGATCCAACACCGGGCATCCTCGCCCCGCTCCACCAGCTCCGGCCGCTCAGCCGACACCAGCCGCCAAGGCCCCGATCTTGAAGGATCGCCAAGGGAGGCCGGTCGTCTGCTTCAACTGCCGCAAGGAAGGGCACTATTCGCACCAGTGTCCTCATCCCAAGCAGCCCCAAGGCGTGGCACCCAACCAGGCGGTTCGTGCCCGCGTCAACCACATCAGCGCGGAGGAAGCTCAGGAGGCTCCTGAAGTCGTGCTCGGTACGTTTACTGTGAATTCCGTACCGGCCGTAATATTATTTGACTCTGGAGCAACACACTCCTTTGCCTCTAAAGATTTTGTGAAAACCAACGAACTGGACGTGCTCCCTCTAACCATCCCCATGGTGATTGCCACTCCCGGCAATAGGACCTTAGCCCGCTTATACAGCCCTAAGGTTCAGATTGACATCCAAGGAGTATTATTTCGGGTCGAGCCAGTCCTCATAAAATGCACCGAACTCGACCTCATACTAGGGATGGATTGGTTGATGAAGCACAAGGGAGTGATCAACTGTGCCAACAAGTCCGTCACAGTGACCAACCCTGAAGGTGCAGCCGTCACCTTTCGAATGACCAGTCGCAAACCACTCGGAGCATCCCTCCGCTCGATAGCTCTTGAAGAGGTACCCATAGTCAAGGAGTTCGCGGACGTCTTCCCTGAATACCTACCCGGAATGCCTCCCAAGCGGGACATCGAGTTCAGAATCGAACTTGTCCCCGGGACCACTCCAATCTCCAAGCGCCCGTACCGGATGGCCGCTAATGAGCTAGCCGAAGTCAAGAGCAACATCGAAGACCTAGAGCACAAAGGGTACATCCGACCGAGTACCTCACCCTGGGGTGCACCGGTTATATTTGCCATGAAGAAGGACAAGACCAAGAGGATGTGCGTGGACTATAGAGCCCTAAACGACGTACCATCAAGAACAAGTACCCATTGCCTCGGATCGACGACCTGTTCGATCAACTGAAAGGATCCTCGGTGTTTTCCAAGATTGACCTCAGGTCAGGTTATCACCAATTGAGGATTAGAGAAGAAGACATACCCAAGACTGCCTTCACCTCCCGCTATGGACTCTATGAGTACACCGTGATGTCGTTCGGACTCACGAATGCCCCGGCCTTCTTCATGAACATGATGAACAATGTATTCATGGAGTTCTTGGATAAGTTCATTGTGGTATTCATCGATGATATCCTCGTTTACTCCAAGACCAAGGAAGAACACGAGACTCACCTTCGTCTGACCCTCGGAAAGCTAAGGGAGCAGAAAATGTACGCCAAATACAGCAAATGTGAATTTTGGTCGTCTGAGGTGAAGTTCCTCGGCCATGTTATATCTGCCAGAGGAATAGCGGTGGACCCAACCACCGTTGAAGTGGTAACCAACTGGCTGCAGCGCACGACCGTGACCGAGATCCGGAGTTTTCTCGGATTGGCCGGATACTACCGCCGGTTCATCGAGAATTTTTCCAAGATCGCCAAGCCTATGACCAGACTTTTGCAGAAGGAAGTAAAGTTTGAATGGACCCCTGACTGCGAAGAAAGCTTCCAGACTCTCAAGAAAAAGCTCGTGTCAGCCCCTATTCTGACTCTACCAGACATCCGGAAGGACTTCCACGTCTACTGTGATGCCTCTCGCCAAGGATTGGGATGCGTCTTAATGCAAGAAGGGAAGGTGATATCCTACGCCTCCCGGCAACTGAGACCGCATGAGCTGAACTACCCAACCCACGACCTGGAATTAGCAGTTGTGGTTCATGCCTTGAAGATATGGAGACATTACCTTGTGGGGAATCGGTGTGAGGTCTTCACCGACCACAAGAGCCTCAAGTACATATTCACCCAACCAGATCTGAATCTCAGGCAAAGGAGATGGTTGGAACTGATCAAGGATTACGACTTGGGCATCCATTATCATCCAGGCAAGGCCAATGTGGTGGCAGACGCCCTTAGTCGAAAAGGGTATTGCAATGCCATCATGATTCAGGACCAAGCTCCTTTACTTTACAAGGAGATGGAAAGGCTAAATCTAGGGATCACCACCCGAGCGTACCTCGCTGCCTTGGAGTCTCGGCCTGTCTTAATAGACCAGATCCGAGAGAAGCAGAAGGAAGACCCGGACATCCTGGAGATCCAGCAGAACATGAGGAAGGGTAAAGCCCCCGGATTTTCCGAGGACGAGCATGGTACCATCTGGTTCGGAAACCGGATATGTGTACCCGACCAGCCTGTATTGAAGACCCTCATCCTTCAGGAAGCCCACGATACTTTATACTCCATCCATCCCGGGAGTACAAAGATGTATCAAGATCTGAAGGAGAAATACTGGTGGGTCAGCATGAAGAGAGAAATAGCTGAGTATGTGGCCAAGTGCGACACATGCCGGCGAGTCAAGGCAGAGCATCAAAGGCCTGCCGGACTTCTCCAACCTCTCAAGGTCCCTGAATGGAAGTGGGAAGAGATGGGAATGGATTTCATCATGGGACTGCCCAGGACCCAAGCTGGTCATGATTCTATCTGGGTGATCGTCGACCGACTCACCACGGTAGCTCACTTCGTTCCGGTCAAGACAACTTACACTGTCGCCAAGTTGGCCGAGTTGTATATGACCCGGATCGTGTGCCTTCACGGAGTTCCTAAGAAGATTGTATCTGACCGCGGGAGTCAGTTTACCTCCAAGTTTTGGAAGAACCTTCAAGAGGAACTCGGCACCCGGCTGAACTTTAGCACCGCCTATCATCCACAGACCGACGGTCAAACCGAAAGGGTCAACCAGATATTGGAAGATATGCTTAGAGCTTGTGCTCTAGACTTTGGCGGAATGTGGGACAAGAACTTACCATATGCAGAGTTCTCCTACAACAACAGCTATCAAGCCAGCCTGCAAATGTCCCCGTTCGAAGCACTCTACGGACGTAAGTGCAGAACGCCGTTGCTCTGGGATCAAACCGGAGAGTCGCAACTGTTTGGGACCGATCTATTAAGAGAAGCTGAAGAGAAGGTCAAGATCATAAGAGACCGATTGAAGGCAGCCCAATCCCGGCAGAAGAGCTATGCCGACAACCGTCGAAGAGACCTAGCCTTTGAGGAGGGCGATTATGTCTATCTCCAAGTCACTCCCCTCCGTGGCACTCAAAGGTTCAACATGAAAGGCAAGCTAGCACCCCGCTACGTCGGACCTTTTCAGATCCTCCGACGACAAGGAGAAGTGGCATATCAACTTGAACTGCCTCCATCCTTGGCAGGAGTTCACGATGTGTTCCACATCTCTCAGCTGAAGAAGTGCCTTCGCGTACCTACCGAGCAAGCCGATCTTCAACAACTCAACGTCCAGGAAGACTTGACCTACATAGAGAAACCCATCAAGATCTTGGAAACCAAGGAAAGGGTAACCAGAAGTCGTGTAGTTCGCTTCTGCAAGGTTCAGTGGAACAACCATCCCACCGAAGAAGCTACATGGGAAAAGGAAGACGAACTAAAAGCCCAATACCCCGAGTTATTCGAGTAACGTTCCAATCTCGAGGACGAGATTCTTTGTAAGGGGGATAGGTTTGTAACACCCTAAATTTTCAAAACAATAAAAATATTATTTAATTCAATTTCCTGAATTTTATATTTCTGAAAATACCTTTAATACCTTTTTATACCCTTTTGAACTACATCATAGAGTTAATGACAAAACCAGGAGCTGGAAATTTTTGTATAAACTCCCAAGGCCAAAATATATTTTTGAGGAATTTTACAAAATTTTATCCACTGTGGAAATGCTCCATAATATTTAATCCATTTTCTGCAATTATTTTCAATCTGAAAACCTTAGGAACAGTAATGGGCTCCCTCCCCTCCCTTCTCTCTCTCCCGGCCGGCCCAGCCCGTTACCCCGCGCACCTTAGGCTGACAGCCTGACCCCACCTGTCGGCGCCAAACCCTTCCCCTCGCGCGCGCACCTGACACTGCGGCCCCACTCGTCAGCCGCCTCCCTCGCTCGTTCGCGCTCACTGGCAGGTGGCCCCCGCCTGTCGGATTCGTCGTCCCCGCGAGATCCGCCCCCAAATCCCCCCCCCCCTCGTCGGCCGAAGCCCTAATCTCACTTCGGATCCGCCCCCGCCGACCCCCTCCCTTTAATCCATCGCCGGCAATGAATTCCCCTCAACGCGTCGACCGTTTCCCCCTATTAATCTGGGCCGATTCGCGTCCAGGTTCGATGAACCGCGTTCAACCCGAGCTCACCGGCGTCAAAACACATTTATTCCCGGCCACCGCCAATTGCACCCTCCCTGCCCCCGCCGGTACCCCTATTTAAACCACTGCCCTCCACCGCATTCGGTTCACGCGTCCATTAGCACTCAGACCAAGCAAAGCGCCCTCCATTCGGTTTTTAGCGCAACACCGCCGCCCGACCTCCAGCCGTCGATTGCCGTCGCCGGAGTCCCCCTCCGCCCTCGCCGACCGCACCGCTACGACCGCACGGACGTCCCCGACCTCGGCCACCCCTCCATCGATGCCGGACCGCGCCAGATCGCCGTCGCCGCCAAGGACCCGAACACCTTCGCCGCCCCCGCTCATCGCCGGGCTCGCTCCGTCGACCGCTCGCTGCCGCAAGGGTACCCTCGTGATCCCCGTAGCTCCCTCTTTCCATTTTAGGCCTTAGACCTGACCGCCGTCGCCCGCCGTGGCCGCTGGCCCGCTCGCCGTCGCTGGAGAAGACGACCGGCACGGGTCGAGTATCCGTGCCGTGTCGGATCTGATCCTGGCCGTGCGATCTGGATCTAACGGTACCGATTAAATCCCATGTGCGATTTAATCTGCATCGTCGGATCTGAGCGAAGGGGTACGTTTTAATCTCGCGTGTTCGTTAGTTTTAAAAACCCACGTTTAATCTGTAGCGTCCATCGCGTACCGGTTCAAACGTTTTAATCTCAGCCGTCCACGTCATTTTAACTCCCCCGCCTCGCCCGTGACCGCCCGATCGCGATCCAACGGCGGATCTAGATCTGGCGCACGCGCACAGTGCGCGGGTTCACCGTGAGCCTGGCTCACCGTGGACCCGAGAGGGTTTAAATTTGAAAATAAATTCCAGAAAAGGTTTAAAACTTGTAAAATTCATATCTGGCGCATTTGAACTCTAAAAATTGCCATTCCAATTTCAGAAAATTCATAATATTATTCTCTACATGATTATACAATAAAAACAGTAGGCTTACTTTGGACATTCCATGTTTATTCAAATGAATATTCAAATGCCTCTAGGGTTAAAATACAAATTCAAATATTTAAACTTCAGAAAAATTTATATTTATTTCCTTTCTGTCCATGTACTGAAAACCATTAAACTAACATGAACTTTCCATTTAAAAGTTTATTAGGAAACTTAATATGACAATAATCACATTTAAATACCCCTTTCTAAAAAGGACAACTTTTCATTTTAATCCCTTGAAAATTTATTATGAAGTAAATCTCAGAACCTTAACAATTGAATTTATCTTATTCTTAATCAAACCAACTTTAACTTATGTGCTTATCATGTAATGTTATATTGTTTGATTGAATGTTGTGTTCTTTTTATTTTACTTTATTATATTGAAAAGACTACGACGCCACCGAGGAGCCGGAATACTTCCCGGAAGTCCCTCCCTCGCCTTTCGCTGAACAAGGCAAGTCACCAAACTAATCTTTTGAGCATATTGAACCCATGTTTGATTAAACTATCGCTAAAACACATAGGTTATACATGCATTAGTCAAATGAACCCTTACAATATATTTATTTAGGATCCCCCGACCTTGATGTGCAACCCAAGCCATGCTTTCTAGCCTAAACTCCTTGTCACCATATGATAAATGTTATTAGTTAGTGTCCAATGTATCGACACGATCACTATAGGATAAAAATGAGTCGTAGCACATGGTTCTACTATATGATCCCCATTGTTTCTTAGCTATGGAATTCTGTCGGTGTTGGAGTTGTGGTTATGAGTGGATGCATGGTGGGTTCCGGGTGCAAGCTAGGGCATTGGTCGGTAGCACCCGGGGCACTATAAGGACCGGTCTGAGGGATCCGTTGCAATACACTTACGTACTAACCACAAGTCTAGTGGGTAAGTCCTAACTAAAGTATGGATTGTTCCAAACCGAGGCCACCATTTGGAGATGGGTCAAGTAGCACCTGCGGGTGACTTGTACCAATGTGGCGCAAAAGGGGGTGCGACGTTAGCTGGGATGCGGCCCGGTGCGCCGGCGAAACCTAGGGCGGGTTGCGTGACATCCCCCAGTTAGATTACATTGAATATGGATGTGCATGATGGTTTGACATGTAAGGACTGTTGTGCGAGGAGGTAAAACGTACTCCTCGAGTAAGTCAATGTTGTTGATGTTCATGTTTACATTTCCGCGTGATTAAAATGTGATTACACTAAATGCAATAACTGAAACTGCACTTTTCCGCAATATTAGCCATTACCCTTCCTTGTTTATTATCCTGCATTATTACTTGCATTTGCGGTGGCTTGTTGAGTACTCTTTGTACTCATACCCGTTGGACCCCACAGAGGATGCTTACTATGAAGACGGTCTGGAGTAGCGACCCAGTCGAGAAGAAAGATCCTGAAGAAGATGTTCGTCATGCAGAATTTTAATTATCTTTATTACTGTTTTTACCAAAACTTTGATGTAATAAATATGGTCTGCGTACCATGAATATTGCCGTATGTACGTTGTCGCATGATGAACCTCTTGTATTATTGTTTTTCTTATGAAATTCAATAATGTCTCGATTTGTTAAATCGGGGCACTACATCCTCCTCCTCTCCTTTTATAGGGATGAGAGACCCCTTCTGGTCATGCTCATCCCAAAACTCTAAAAACCGTAACAGATCCAATCTGTTTGCCCACGTCAGAACTTCCGATCCTGGATCAGAATTTCCAACAGGGTATTTTAGGACTCCTGATACAGTACGACACACAAGAGATCAATATGTTATCGCCCTCCTCGGAACTTCCGATACCATATCAGAACTTCCAATCTGTACAAAAATTCCCCGATTCCGAATCGGAACTTCTGGCTCATCGGAACTTCAGATACCATATCGGAACTACCGAAGCAACATTTCCTTTCTGTATCGAGACTAGAAAATAACTGGAACTTCCGATACTTCCTATCGGAATTTCTGATCCATGAAATTTTCTTGGGCATAACCTTCAGATCCACCATCAAAACTTCCGATCTGCCGCAGATAGAAACAAATCTAATTTGTTTTTCCACCATGTATCACCATACATGAGGGATCCAGATCGAACACTACGCACGCAGACTCTGATACCACTGTTGGGGAATAGGGGAGCTACGCTAGGCAGCAAGTTCAAAATTTATGCCTTAAGCCCAAGACTCATGTGCACGCGAGATCATGGATTGGTACTGTAACGCCCAGATCTAATAAATTCGGGACTTTATTGAAATTCCATAGAAAATCAATAAATACAAGACGTTCATCACACGACTGCGTACAATACGCAAATCAATCATGGTTTGAAGACCATATTATTACAAAAGAGTTAAATAAAAGAGAAACTAATAAAATAAATCCTCTAGATGAACACCTCCTTCCAGTCTCGTGCCTTGACTGGGTCGCTACTCCATACCATCACCCTCCTCATAGTAGACCGCCTCTGGTGGTGTAAGTCAACGGGGGTGAGTACAAACGTACTCAGAAAGCCACCGGATGCAAATATAATGCAGAGTAATAACAAGGAAGGTAGTGGCAACTTTTGCGGAAAAGCATATTTGTAAAGAATTTAGTGTAAGCAGATTATTTAGTATGGAAAATTAAACATGTGTAATGCATCATAATCTAACTCGAGGGGTACAGTCAGCCTACCCTCGCTCAACAGTCCTTACATGCCATGAATCACACGATCATTCATACAAAAGTAAACTAACTTCGAGAAGTCACACAACCCACCCTTGACCGTGGGCTCGACTTTTCGAAAAGATTTAAACTTTGATCAGAGGTGTACTACTATACCCACAAGGCACTTATTTCCCGCACACCGTAGTGTGTTAAATGACTCCTGTCATGAGAAATTTGGACCAAAACCTTCAGCATGGAACGCACCAATTCAATAACACCCTCTTATAAGTTTCATATGGTGCCCTAGTCACTTCGGGCCAACACCATACCCCCTCCTTGAGCCTCGTCGGTACAAGTCACCGCAGGTTGCCCCTTGCCCCCTCCACTATGGTGCTTCAAGTTGGTACGATCCATACCTCCAGTTAGGACTTACCCACTAGACTTGTGGTTAGTACGAGTTTGTTTTCAACAGATTCCGCAGACCGGTCCTTATAGTGCCCCGGGTGCGACCAACCAATTCCCTAGCTTGCATCCAGAACCCACCATACTTATAACATTGCCAACTCCAACAGAATCCAGAGACGAGAATAACGGGGAAATTCATATAGTAGAATCCAACTATCTACGACTCGTTCTTTTATCCTATAGCAGTTGTGTCGATACATTGGACACTAGCTAATATAATATTTAAAAGTTGACAAGGAGTTTAGGCTCAATAAGCATGGCTTGGGTTTACACACAAGGACGGTCTAATAAATATAATTTAGGGCATGTGATTAGACTAATGCAATATTTAATTCCTATGAGTTATAGCGGTATTTATGAAAAACTTGGCTCAAATATGATCAACTTGGGGTTTGTGACTTGCCTTGATTAGTGAATGGAGATGGTGGAACCTCGAGAAAATATTCCGGCTCTTCGACGGTGTCGTAGTCTTCTGGTACGAAAAGTAAACACTATATTCAATAAACAATCCAAAAAATCACCAAGACAAACATACATGTTTTTGTCGGATTAAATAAAGGAACTAAAACCTTAAATCCTCTGAAATTATTGCCTAAGTATTTAAGATTAGTTTTTAAGGGGTTTCTGAATTTTATAAATTGGGATAAGTATTTACACTAAGGGGTTTTTATTGGATTAAAATAGTGAAATGAAGTTATTATTTTTCTGAAATTATTATCTGCATTTTTAGGATATTTTCAGGGAGTTCTGAATTTTTAATATATGAAATAAACATTTATCCTTTAAAGGATTTTTGAATTATTATTTAATAAGAATAAAATGTGCAAAATAAACATATTGTTTTATTGCATAAATGTGTAGAGAATAAAGAGACATATTTTACAAAATTTGAATGGTGAAATTTTGAGTTAAATTGAGCAAGATATGAATTTTTAAAGTTAAAACTGTTTTCTGGATTTTTATTTAAACACAAAACAGTCTCTGGTCCACGGTGAACCAGGTTCACCGTGAACCCTTTACTGCGCGCATGCGTCGGCGGGAGTTTAAGTGAGATCCAACGGTTCGCGGGCCTCGATACCCCTTCAGCACCGATCGACGGCTAGGACTAAATCCCACGAGTGATTTAATCTCTGCCGATAGATCGTAATCGTGCGGCCCGCGAGGGATCCGGCATGGCACGCATAGAAGGGGTAAAATACCCCTTCTTCTCCGTCTCCGGCGATGCGACAGCGAGCCATTCCCGGCGACGGAGAGGACTAACAGCGCGGCTAAGGACAAAAACGGAAAGAGGGGCACACGGGGAACCTAGGCATACCGGTGGTGATGACGATGGGGCAGTGGCGGTGGTCGGCGATGAGAAGGGGACGGCGGGCTCCTCGGGTTCGACGGTGACGGTGGGTTCTGGCGGTGATCTGGCCCAATGGAGGTGGGGCCGGGGTAGTAGGCATGACGACGGTCCTGGCGGTGTCGTCGGCGAGGGCGGCGGTGGCTTGTGGTGTCGGCGAGGGGCTGTCGGAGCCGAAGCAGGGGAAAATTCCGAAAAGGAGGTCGCGGTGCTCGGAAGGCGTGGCTAAGGCTAAAATGCGAGGCTTAGGCTGCGGTGAGTGTCGGGGGTACTTATAGGGGTCTCCGGCGGTGGATATGGCAGGCTAAAAGGGGGAAACCCGAGGAGGGTTCCAAAACGGTGCCGGTGAGGTTTCCATATGCTCGGGTAGCTTCCATAGGGACGAAACCGCATTGGCTTTGGGTGGAAGGAGGTCGCCGGTGATCGGGGAAGACGATCCCGCACGCAATTTGGTGAAAAATGGTGGCCGGTGGTGGAAATTTGGAATGGGGGCGCCAGGTATGGAAGGGGGGATCCCCTTCCATCGGAGACGAAGGACCTGACAGGTGGGGGCCACCTGTCAGTGGGCAGGCACGAGGGGAAAGGTGTCGACAGGCGGGCTAGGGTGGGCAGCGTATGCGGGGTGGTTGGTGCGGCTGACATGTGGGTCTGGTCTGGGCGGGGGTGGGAGAGAGAGAAGGGCATCGGCACCGACAAGGTGGTCCCACCTGGCAGTGAGCGAAGCGCTGGGCTGGGCCAGGCTAAGGAAGATTCGAGGTTTGCGGCCCAAAAGCAATTTAAATTGTTTTTTTCGATTAAAATAATTCCATAAATTCATATATTTATTTAGAGCTTGAAATACTATTGCTAAAATTTTGTAAAAACTCTCAAAAATATTTCTTGGCTCATAGATTCCATCATAAATTTTTCAGCCTTAAACTTGAATTATTTCTTCGTGTTTTGCTTTAATTGGGTTCTTTTAACCTTTTCTCTAATTAAATAATTCCTTTTTAATTCAGAAAATTTATTTCCCTCATTTTTATTTTATTTTAAATTTGGGATGTTACAGGTACCTTCTAGCACGAGACGCGCTAGGTGCAGTAGAAGAAGATGTCGAAGTAGCGTGTCAATCCTATCCTCTCTTTGTCCTTGCCGTCCTTCGCTGATTCGATCGATGAAGACGACGTAGTCATTCGCATGTAGATGTCCACGAGCGTCACTATTGGAGCAACACCTCCATAGACTCCATACGTACAGGGATGGAGAACCTCCCACGGTAGCGTGCTAGCACCGCACGTGAAAGATGGGGATCCTTGACCTCAACGATTGAGATCAATAAAGGAAGGAGATGATTCTTTGGTGGCTAGTGAAGGGTATGCTCAAGAAAATTCTAAGGATCAGAAGTTCCAATAGTAAGTATTGGAAGTTCCGGTTATTTTCTGGTCTCGATACAAATTGCATTTGTTGCTTCAGAAGTTTCGATGAGCCAGAAGTTTCGATTCGGAATCGGGGAATTTTGTACTGATCTGAAGTTCCGATATGGTATCGGAAGTTCCGAGGTTGGCGATAATAGATTGAATCTGTTGCATGTTGTACTGTATCAGGAGACCTAAAATACCCTGTCAAAAGTTCCGATATAGGATCGGAAGTTCCGACGTGGGCAAACAGATCGGATCTGTTACGGTTTTTAGGGTTTCGGGATGAGCACGACCCAAGGGCTCTCAGCCCTATATAAGGAGAGGAGGAGGACGTCTTGGGGCAAGCAATAATCCTAGATTAGACCTAGCCACCCAAGAGTTCTCTCATCCCCTTCTTGATCTCAAACATTGAGGTCAAGGATCCCCGTCTCTCACGTGCGGTGCTAGCACACTGCTGTGGGAGGTACTCCATCCCTGTACATGTGGACTCTGTGGTGGCGTTGCTCCAACAGCGACGCTCGTGAACGTCTACATGCGAACGACTATGTCGTCTTCATTGATCAGATCGGCGAAGGATGGCAAGGACGAAGTGAGGAGAGGCTAGACACGCTTCTCCAACATCTTCTTCTGCTGCTCTAGCGCGTCTTGTGCTAGAAGGTATCGATCTATAATCTCACACGTGCATGAGCCTAGGGCCATAGGGCGGAAATTTTGAATTTGCCAGCTAGCGTAGATCCCCTATTCCCCAACAGTGGTATCAGAGCCTACGTGCGTAGTGTTCGATCTAGATCCCTCATGTATGGGGATACATGGTGGAAAAACAGATTAGATCTATTTCTATCCACAGCAGATCAGAAGTTCCGATGTGATCGGAAGTTCCGATGGTGGATCGATACTGATCGGATGTTCCAATATCGAATAATGACTCAATACAGAAGGAAATTATTGTGATGCGGGATTCCGATATTGATCGAAAGTTCTGAGAGATTGGAAGTTCCGATGCCAGATCGGAAGTTCTGACCCACGCTATTTTGAAAAATCGAGCTTACTGACCCGTGTTTTTCAGATCCAGAATCCAGTTATTTGTAGATTGCTCGCCTAACTTTGTTTTGCGGAGAATGTCATGACTGGCATGGACTTGGTTAAATGTGATGTATGAGATGCATGCATTGAATGTAAATTAAATATGGCCTGCGTGTCTTGGTTATTAACAACCCAAGGCTGATGTAAAATTAATTATAGCTTGCATGTCATTTTCACGGTGCTTCGGCCCGTGTAATTAGTATAGCCTATGCGAGATGGACTAGTACTCTTCATGGAGGCCGGGAGCACGCACTCGATGAAAGGAGCCATGGAGATGGAGATCGCCATGTGAAGAAGGCCATGCTATGTCACAGTTAATATGATTGCCTATGATACTTTCTTATGTTCCTGTTATTCTATTCTTACATATTTCGTGTGCGCTAGGGACGTTACGATGCTAGAGTAGTTTTCCCTCAGAAAATTAAGTGTTGATGATCTTCCCAATAGCTGCACCCACCAGGGTTCATGCTCATCGATAGTGGGTCTGCCAAAGCGGGGTGTTATCTTTTATCTCGACCAGTTGGGGCGGAAGTTGGAGTTCTGCACGCATAGTGTTGGTTCACTTAATGAGGCTATCAAAACGGTTTTAGGCCTTGGAGCATAGAAGTTGGGGTTGAACATTTGATGCTTCTCCAACGACAAGAGGCACATACAATGTGATTAGTAAGGAGTTTCTTACCTATGTAAAATAGCTTCTAGTAGTGATGCCAAAGCTCACTAGGAGATAGCGTGACCATGGATCTTGCACCACTATTAGTCATGAGAGGGGAAGTGACTGGTTTAGATAGTGGAACATCTTTTATTGGATAGAATATAAACATTGCATAGTGCTAAACCTCACATTTAATCTTTTGTAGATCATGGCACCAACTACGTCTGCTATTAAGAGCACTCTAGTTTTTAATTTGTGATCTATTCTTGAACGAGATAAATTGTCTGGAACAAAATTTATGGATTGGTATCGAAACTTGAGAATTGTTTTCAAGCAAGAGAAAAAGGAATATGTTCTACAGGAACCTCACCCTGATGAACCAGGAGAGGATGCTTCTACAGCAGATGAGTGTGCTTATGAGAAGCATGCTAGTGATTATATGGATGTCAGCTTCCTGATGCTTGCCTACATGTCCTCTCAATTTTAGAAACAGTATGAGGAACATGATGCCTATGATATGATCGTAGGTATTAAGGGCATGTTTCAAGACCAAGCAAGGGCAGAAAGATACAATGTGTCTAAATGCTTGTTTAGTAGCAGGCTGGCTGAAGGGAGCCCAGTGAGCCCTCACGTGATCAAGATGATTGATTGCGTGGCGACTCTAGAGAGATTGAGTACTCCACTGGATCCATACTTAGCTATTGATGTCACTCTCCAGTCGCTCCCACTGAGCTTTGAGTCATTCATCATGAACTACAACATGGTTGGACTAGAATAGACACTAGTTGAGTTGCTTGGGATGCTGAAATCTGCTGAGGAGAGTATCAGGAAGGCTCCAAACCATGTGATGGTTGTTCAGAATGTTGGAAAAAATAGGAGGAAGAAGGCTAAGACTACAAATGTTATCTCTAGTGCAAAGTCTAAACCGACTGGAAAGTCTAGGTCTGGTCCTGCCAACTCTGAGTTGTGCCATCATTGCCACAAGCCTGGGCATTGGAAGCGCAACTGCAAGCTGTACATGGAAGAGCAGAAAAACAAGAAGGGAAGTGGGACTTCCGCTTCAGGTATTAATGTTATTGAAATTAATCTTTCTACTCATCCAAATGATTAATGGGTATTTGATACCGGATCGATGATTCATACTTGCAAATCATTGCAGGGGCTGAGTAGAGTAAGAAAGTGTGCAAGTGGCGAGCTAGATATCCGCGTCGGGAATGGTGCAAAGGTTGCAGTGTTGGTCGTCAGCATCTATTCACTGTCGCTACCGTCAGGATTAGTTTTGGAGTTGAATAATTGTTATTTCATTCCCGCCTTAGGCATAAACATTATCTCTTCTTCATGTTTAGAGGGAGATGGTTTTGAATTCGCAATAAATAACAAGAGTTGTTCAATATTTTCAAATGGCATGCTCTATGGTGTTTGTCCATTAGTGAATGGATTGTATATTATGAGTCTTGACGATGCACACGATTATAACATTAGTAGTAAGAAACAACGACTCAATGATTTGAATGCCACTTACGTATAGCATTGTCGTTTGGGTCATATAAATGAGAAGCGTGTACAGAAGCTCCATAATGATGGACTTTTGGAGTCATTTGATTTTGAATCATATGATACATGTGAGTCTTGTTTGCTTGGCAAAATGACAAAGACACCTTTCACTGGACAAAGTGAGATGACGAGTGAGATTTTGGCCATAGTACATACTGATGTGTGTGGTTCAATGAGCCACACGGATAGAAAAGGATTTCAGTACTTTATTACTTTTACCGATGACTTTAGTAGATATGGCTATGTCTACTTGATGAGGCATAAGTGGGAATCCTTCGAAAAGTTGGAGTTCAGAATGAGGTACAAAATCATACGGGCAAGAAAATTAAATTTCTACGATCGGATCGTGGGGATGAATATTTGAGCCATGAGTTTAGTGATCATCTGAAGTAGTGTGGAATTGTTCCACAACTGACTCCACCTAGTACGCCCCAATGGAATGGGGTGTCTAAGCGGAGAAATCACACTTTGTTGGACATGGTGCGGTCCATGATGAGTCACACTGATCTTCCATTATTCTTTTGGGGTGACGCTCTAGAAACCGCATCTTTCACGATTAATAGAGTTCCATCTAAGTAGTAGAGAAGACGACATATGAGATGTGGTCTGGGAGGCATCCCAGTTTGTCTTTTCTAATGATTTGGGGTGTGAGGCATATGTCAAATCTATGATGTCTGACAAGCTTAGTCCTAAGTCTGGCAAGTGCTTCTTTGTGGGGTATCCTAAGTCTGACAAGTGCTTCTTTATTTATAGGGGCTGGTCTCAAGTTCCCCGATGTAACATCCCAAGAATTAAAAATAAATAAAATAAAGAAAATGGATTTTATGGAATATAAAGGATTTATTTAATTAAATAAAATACTAAAAGAACCTTTTTAAAGCCCAACGGAAAGGAATACTTCAAATTTTAACTTGGAAAATTTATGATGGGATTTAGAGGCCAAGACATAATTTTAGGAATTTTTACAAATTTTTATCAATGGTGATTCAACATTTAATCAAATAAATGAATTACTGGAATTATTTTAATTTAGAAAAGCATTTTAAATCCTATTGGGCCGCAAACCCCCAATCTGCCTCAGCCCGCCCAGTCCAGCCTTGAGCCACTGCCAGGTGGGGTTCGCCTGTCGGTGCACTCCCCCTCTCTCCTCCCCGCGCCCGCCTCAGCCTGGCCCCACCCGTCGGCCTCGTTAGCGCCTCCCTCAGCCACTGACCGCCCGGGCCCATCTGTCGGCCCCTTTCCTTTTTCGCTCGCCCGCTGATAGGTGGGACCCACCCGTCAGATGCTTCGTCTCTGATGGAAGGGGATCCCCCTTTCCTTTCCGCCGACCCCCTTCCATTTTCTCGCTGCTAGGCGCCCGTGTCCACCGATCCGACCCCGGATCGCCTTCCCTGGTTACTGGCGACCCCTTACCATCTTTAGCCGACGCGTATTAGCCTTTTTGGAAGCTTGGCCGAGAGCTTGGAAACCCTTGCCGGAGTTGGAAAGGAACCCTCGGGTTTCCTCCGATTCCCTTGCCAAAACAATGCCAGCGAGCCCCTATTTAACCCCCTCCGAACCACCGCACTCTGCCACGCCGCTACAGCCCTAGCCTATGAGTTCCAGAGTGTCGCCACCCCTTTACTCGGTTTTTGCCTCTGCTTCACCTCTGGCCGCCGCTCGCCGCCCACACAAGCCACCGTCGTCCACGCCACCGCCATCGTCGAGACCGTCGTCGACCGCCCATCCTCGACCACGTCTCCGTTGGTCGTGAGGACCACCGGATCGCCGTCGCCGCCAACCACCCGAAGCTCCTTCGCCATCTACCCTCGCCGCCGGACGTCGTCAGATGCCCATCTCCGCCGTCGCAGGTACGGTCATGACCGTCGTCCCCTCCTCTTTCCATTTCAGCCAAGACCTAGGGCTTAGCCCCTCGTCGTCGCCATCACCGCCGCGCCCGAACCCCACCGTCGCCAGAGACGAAGGGGGCAATGTACCCCTTACGCGCGTGCCGTGCCAGATTAAATCCTGGCCGCACGATCGTGATCAAAGCGCCCAGATTAAATCCCTTGATCCGGGATTTAATCTCAGCCCTTGATCCGGTCAAAGAGGTAAGGTGCAATCTGGGCCGTCCAGATCCACTTAATGCCTCCCGCCTCGCGCCTGACCGCTCGATTTGGATCGGACGGTCCAGATCGATCCAGTCCATGCGCACAGTGCAGCGGTTCACCGTGGGTTTGGCTCACCTTGGACCAGAACCCAATTTCAATTTAAAATAAAATTCAGAAATCGATTCAAACTTTGAAAATCCATAACTTGCTCATTTTAACTCCAAATTTCACCATTCAAATTTTGTTAAATTCCTATTTTTATTCTCTACTGATTTATGCCATAAAAACAGTGTGATACTTTGGCACAAAATATTTTTATTAAATAAATAAAAACCCCTTAGGGGTAAATTGATAATTCATGAAATAAATCAGGAAGAACCTTAAAATTTAACCTTTAATATTTTTTCAACATAACTTCAGATTAATAAAGGCTTAATTCCCCATATTTAAAATCATAAACTTGTATGCTTATTTTTTGTGATATTTTGATTGTTTATTGAATGCTATGTTTAATTTTTTTCGTATCGAGAAGACTACGAGACCGTCGAGGAGCCGGAGTATTACCCCTAGGTTCCACCATCACCATTTGCTGAGCAAGGCAAGTCACAACCCCCATTTTGATCATCATTGAGCCCATGTTTTAATAAATTATCGCTATAACTCATAGGATAATATTGCATTAGTCTAATCTCAAACCTTACACTATATTTATTAGATCCCCATCCTTGTGTGTAAACCCAAGCCATGCTTATTGAGCCTACACTCCTTGTCACTCTACAATATTATAATAGCTAGTGTCCAATGTACCGACACAACTGCTATAGGATAAAAAGAATGAGTCGTAGATAGATGGATTCTACTATATGTATTTCCCCGTTATTCTCATCTATGGACTCTGTTGGAGTTGTCTATGTTATAAATATGGTGGGTTCCGGGTGCAAGCTAGGGCATTGGTTGGTCGCACCCGGGGCACTATAAGGACCGGTCTGCGAGATCCGTTGCAAAGCACTTCCGTACTAACCACAAGTCTAATGGGTAAGTCCTAATCGGAAGTATGGAACGAACCGACTCGATGCACCATAGTTGTAACGCCCAGATTTAATAAATCCGAACCTTTATTGAAATTCCATAGAAAATCAATAAATCAAGATGTTCATCACACGACCACGTACAATACGATCAAGCATTCATGGTTCGTAGACCGTATTAGTACAAAAGTGAATAAAGTGAAGAGAAACTAATAAAACAAGGGTCCTAGATGAACGCCTCCTTCCAGTCTCGCCTTGACTGGGTCGCTACTCCAGACCTTCATCCTCCTCGTAGTAGACGGGCTCTGGTGGTGTAAGTCAACGGGGGTGAGTACAATCGTACTCAGGAAGCCACTGGATGCAAATATAATGCAGAGTAATAACAAGGAAGGTAGTGGCTAATTTTGCGGAAAATCGTATTTGTAAAGCAATTAAATGTGATCAAGTTATTAATACAGAAATGTAAACATGTGTATGCATCATCTTCTAACTCGAGGGGTACAGTCAGCCCACCCTCACTCAACAGTCCTTACATGCCATGAATAACTCAAACATTCAAACAATTGTAAACTAACTATGAGAAGTCACACAACCCGCCCTTGACCGTGGACTCGGCTTTTCGAAAAGATTTAAACTCTGATCAGAGGTGTACCACTGTACCCACAAGGCACGCACTCATCCCATACACCAAAGTGTAACAAGATGACCCATACCATGGGAACTCGTGCCAAAACCTTCCATATGGTCCGCCTCGACCCGACAGCACCCTCTTATGGGTTTCATATGGTGCCCCGACGCGTCGAGCCAACACCATACCCCCTTGAGCCATGTCGGTACAAGTCACCCGCAGGTTGCCCCTTGCCCCCTCCACTATGGTGCATCGAGTCGGTTTGTTCCATACTTCCAGTTAGGACTTACCCATTAGACTTGTGGTTAGTACGGAAGTGCTTTGCAACAGATCCCGCAGACCGGTCCTTATAGTGCCCTGGGTGCGACCAACCAATGCCCTAGCTTGCACCCGGAACCCACCATACTTATAACATAGCTAACTCCAACAGAGTCCAGAGATGAGAATAACAGGGAAATACATATAGTAGAATCCATCTATCTACGACTCATTCTTTTATCATATAGCAGTTGTGTCGATACATTGGACACTAGCTATTATAATATTGTAGAGTGACAAGGAGTGTAGGCTCAATAAGCATGGCTTGGGTTTACACACAAGGACGGGGATATAATAAATATAGTGTAAGGCTTGAGATTAGACTAATGCAATATTAGCCTATGAGTTATAGCGATAATTTATTAAAACATGGGCTCAATGATGATCAAAATGGGGGTTGTGACTCTCCTTGATCCGCAAACGGTGAATGTGGAACCTCGGGTTAAAACTCCAGATTGTTGATGGCGTCGTAGTCTTCTCGATACGGAAAAGTAAACACAACGTTCAATAAACAATCCAAAATCAATCATACAAGCATACATGTTTTTGTTGGATTAAGTAAAGGAGATAGAGTCTTAAATTTTATGAAATTATTACTTAAATATTTAAGATTAAGTTTTAAAGAGGTTTCTGAATTTTATAAATTGATATAAGTATTTTTCTAAGGGGTTTTTATTTTCCCTTTTTATAAGTGAAGTAAAAAGGTATAAAACAACCTTATTGTGTTTATTGCAGTAAAAATAGTGAAATTAAGTTATTATATCTTCTGAAGTTATTATATAAGTTTTCATGGTATTTTTATAAAGTGTTGAATTGTTATTATATGAATTAATTACTTATCCTAAAAAGGGTCTTTGAAATATTATTTAATGAAATGAAATGGGCAAAATGAACATTCTATTTTTATTGCATTAAAAACAGTGAAATGGAGTAATTATGTCCTCTAAAATTAATAAATGAGTTTTTAAGGGTTTTTCTGAATTATTTTAATGAAATATAAATTAAATCCTAAAGGGGACTTTTCTTTATTATTTAATAAGAATATTTTGTGCCAAATAAACATATTGTTTTTATTGCATAAAAGTGTAGAGAATAAAGAGACAAATTTTCCAGAATTAAAATGGTCAAATTTGGAGTTAATTTGAGCAAGATATGAATTTTTAAAGCTTAAATTGATTTTCTGAATTTTATTTTAAACAGAAAACAGGCGTGGGTCCATGGTGAGCCAGGCCCACCATGGACCCGCGCACTGTGCGCGTGGACCAGTCAGATCTAGACCATCCGATCTAGATCAGGTGGCCAGATGCGTGGCGGGGGTGGATAAGTGGCGATCAACGGCGCGGATGGCCCCGTACCCCTTCGGCATGGATTGAGGGCTAGGATTAAATCCCGAAGGGATTCAATCAGTGCCATCTGATCCGGAACGAGTGGCCCAAATGCCATCCGGCACGACACGAGTAGAAGGGGGAGTTACCCCCTTCTTCTCCGACTCCGGTGATGCTCCGGCGAGCAATTCCCAGCGACGGCGAGGCCTAAGGCCCTAACTAGCGGTGAAAACGGAAAGGGGATGGTAGGGGGAACACAAGGGTACCAGAAAATGGGGTTGACGGCGAGAGAACGAGGCCGGTGGCGAGCAGTGGCGGGGAGGGAGCTTCGGGTTCAACGATGGCAGCTGTCTCCGGTGGTCTTCCTGGCCAACGAAGGGGAGGCCGGTGACGGGCGGTTGACGGCGGTCCCGAAGACGTTGACGGCAAGGACAGCAGAGGATGGTGGCGCCGGCGAGAGGCAGCCGGAGCCGAAGCAGGGGAAATTTGTGAGAAACGGTGGCGACGCTCGGGTAGGCGAGGGCTAAGGTGATTTAGGTGTGGGCGGCTTGCGGTGAGTACTGGGGTACTTAAAGGGGTCGGCGGCAGCGTGAATGGAAGGCGGAGGGAGGGAACCCCGAGGGAGGCTTCTATTTTTGCTGGTGAGCCTTCCAAGTGCTCGGATTGGCTTCCATTTGGGCGAAATCGCGTGGGGATCCGAGGGAAAGTGATCGCGGGGAATGGGGGGTCGGGATCCCGGCTTGATTCGGTGACCCGAGGTGGCTGGCGGCAAAGATTGCAGGGGGCACCGGTATGGAAGGGGGAGACCCCCTTCCATCAGAGAGGAAGAACCTGACAGATGGCCCCCACCTGTCAGCGGCTGCGAGCGAAAGAGAAGGGGCTGATAGGCGGGCCAGGTGTGGCAGTGGCTGAGGGGCGCGGATCGGAGGCTGGCGGGTGGGCCAGAGAAGCGTGGGCGAGAGAGAGAGGGAAAAGGGGATGGTGCCGACAGGCGGATCCCACCTGGCAGTGGCCTGGTGCTAGACTGGGCCGGGTCTAAAGGGGAATTCAGGGTTGCGACCCAATAAGATTAAAAATGCATTTTCTATTTAATTTAATTCCTGAAATTTATATATTCTTGTAGAGCTTGAAATACTATTTCTAAAATTTTGTAAAAAATCTCAAAAATAATTTTTGGCCTCTAGAAGCCACCATAAATTTTCCAAGTTAAAATTTGAAGTTTTTCCCCCTTGTTTGGCTTTAATAGGGTTCTTTTAGGGTTTTCTTTAATTAAATAATTCCTTTAATTTCCTGAAAATGCATTTCCTTTATTTTATTTATTTTTAAATCTTGGGATGTTACAATAGTGGAGGGGGCAAGGGGCAACCTGCGGGTGACTTATACCGACGTGCCTCAAGAAGGGTATGGTGTTGGCTCGACGCGTCGGGGCACCATATGAAACCCATAAGAGGGTGCTGTCGGGTCGAGGCGGTCCATATGGAAGTTTTTGGCACGAGTTCTTGTGGTATGGGTCATCTCGTTACACTTTGGTGTATGGGATGAGTGTGTGCCTTGTGGGTACAGTGGTACACCTCTGATCATAGTTTAAATCTTTTCGAAAAGCCAAGCCCATGGTCAAAGGTGGGTAGTGTGACTTATCACAGTTAGTTTACAATTGGTTGAATGGTTGAGTTATTCATGGCATGTAAGGACTGTTGAGCGAGGGTGGGCTGACTGTACCCCTCGAGTTAGAAGATGATGCATACACATGTTTACATTTCTGTATTAATAACTTGATCACATTTAATTGCTTTACAAACATGCTTTTCCGCAAAATTAGCCACTACCTTCCTTGTTATTACTCTGCATTATATTTGCATCCGGTGGCTTGCTGAGTATGATTGTACTTACTCCCGTTGACTTACACCACCAGAGCCCATCTACTACGAGGAGGATGAAGGTCTGGAGTAGCGACCCAGTCAAGGCGAGACTGGAACAAGGCGTTCATCTAGGACCTTTGTTTTATTAGTTTCATTTTGCTTCAACACTTTTGTACTAATATGGTCTACGAACCATGAATGCTTGTCATATTTTGCGCGGTCGTGTGATGAATGTCTTGATTTATTGATTTTCTATGGAATTTCAATAAAGGTACATATTTATTAAATCTAGGCGTTACACCTGACTCCTAAACTGAGTAGGATTCGGCCTAAAGTGGTTAGGATTTATTTATAGATCAAAACAACCCGAAACAAACTCTATCTCTAGTTTTCAGACTTGGGCCGGTCTGATCGGACCCATTGGGCCGGTCTGACCAGGCCTACATGGCCGGTCGGACCGGCCTAACATGGCCGGTTTGACCGCCCTGTGCCAGGGAAGACATATTTTTGGTCCAAATTACCAAAAATTGTTATTTTGACAATTTCTACCATTAATGCCATTTTTTGATATCAACACGTCTCTTGCTTGGAACTCTTCCAACTCACTGCACCTCCATTTAGGCAGAACACAAAGCGAGATTACGATCGAGAATCATCTTTATCGGTCTGAAAGCTAGCATCCGTGTAACCACTTACAACGAACTCCTCTTCACCACAGTATACTAGGAACATTTCCTCAGTCATTCTCAAGTACTTGAGGATACTCTTTACTACATCCCAGTGACTTTCACCCGGGTTCGATTGGTACCTGCTCGTAACACTTAGAGCATATGACACATCTGGGCGTGTACACAGCATATGACATACATCTGTGTCGAAGCATACTGAGCCTTACTAAGAGAAATACCATGTGACATTGCTAGAAAACCGTTCTTAGAATTCTGCATTTTGAATCATTTTAAAACCGTATCAATGTATATACTCTAGCTTAATCCGATTAACCGTTTTGATCTATCTCTATAGATCTTTATGTTTAGAATGTATGCTGACTATCCAAGATCTTTCATCGAGAAACTATTTTTCAATGAATTCTTGACACCATTCAAGAGAGGAATATCATTTCCGACCAACAATATGTCATCCACATATAACAGCAGAAATACAAGTGAACTCCCACTAGCCTTTTTGTAAACACAAGGCTCTTCTTCGTTCTTGATGAAGCCATACCCTTTGACTACTTCATCAAAGCAAAGATTCCAACTCCGAGAAGCTTGCTTCAATCCATAAATGGACTTTAGAAACTTATAAACTTTCTCAGCATTCCCCAGATCATCAAGACCTTCAGGTTGTGTCAGGTACACATCCTCACTTATGTTTCCATTTAGGAAATCCGTCTTGACATCCATTTTCCATATCTCATAATCATAAAATGCACAATAGCTAGGATGATCCGAATAGACTTAAGCATAGCGACGGGCTAAAACATTTTGAGAAACCAAGGGTTGGTTTCGGTGTTTTGTGATGAGTGATTGACAGGCTTTTTACCCTCTGTTCGAAGGGTACCTCCGGAGGGGCTTCGGAGGTGGTACCTCCGAAGGGGTTTCGGAGGTGGTTTCACCGAAGGGTGTTCGGTGTTTGCTTGCTGCAGCTGTGCAGCGGAGTGTGCTCGTCGGAGGGGTCCGACAGTACGCGATGACTGGGTTCGTACCGAAGGGTTCGGTACTTTGGGCGGTACACCGGAGTGTGTGCTGGAGGTTGGTTACCCGGAGAGGTCTCCGGAGTACTGGAAACACTTGTCTGTTTGTCGGTGGTGCGCAGGGACTTCGGAGGCGACGGACAAGGTTCGCAGCAGGTGAACCTGGGTCGAGCGGGAGGCTTGATGCCAGGGGAGCGGGGAGCTCCGTCACGGTGGCTGCAAAGGTGGTCCGGGTCGGTCCTCGGGTCGAGGCGTGCCAGGTGAAGGCAGAGAGTGCGGAGCGTGGCTCCGGCTGAAGGTACTCCGAGACAAAGTCCTCGGAGGTGAGGCACTTCGAAGCTACTCCGAATGGAGTGACTTCGGAGTTGGTGGATCAAGTCCTCTGCGGAGGCAAGGTGTTCGAAGTGTGCTCTGGAGGGAGACACTCGAAGATACCCGACGAAGGTCTCAGAAGTCGAGGTGCATCGAAGGCATGGTCCGGGTGAGGCTCGTCGTGGAGTGTGCTCGGGGAGAGACACTGCGACGAAGTGCTCATGGAATGCTTCATGCGGAGGCCTTGGACGAAGGAGGGACTTCGAAGGGTGGTACTCCGAAGGTGGGGCTTCGGAGGGTGGAAGGCTTCGGAGCGAGGCTAGCTCCGGAGCAAGGTTAACTTGAGGTGCTTCGGCCTGCATGGCTTCGGTACACGGACTGACGGAGTTCGAGCTGGGAGTAGCTGCGAAGCCGTGGTGGTCCACTCCGGAGGTGTTGGTGCGAAGGCCCAAGGGGCTTTGACGGCTTCGGCTCAAAACCGTTAGTGTATCGGAGACTGACTTTGGTGGAGCGAAGGCCATCTGGCTTCAGGCTTCTCACCGAAGCTACCGCACCCTCGCGTGCGAAGGGAGGATTCCAGAAGGTCAAAGACTGCAAAGGCTGACACTGTCTGTTCTGAAAAAGGCTGACACTGTCCCCTCTGCAAAGCTGACAGAGAAGCCTCCAAAATAAAGGTGGACTACCTTTTGTACCCCTTAGTTCTGTAGAGTCAAAATCAATGTAAACCCTAGGGGTAGTGTAGTCAATTCCTTTGGGTGAACTGTGGGCTATAAATATGGGGGCTCGGTAGGTAACATTTAACACTTTGAGCATTTACTGTTGAGCTCCTGTAGCCACATACCTCGCTGTATTCATCCAGAGTTCAATTTCTTTTGTGTTCCTTGTTCAAGCGGCGAAGCCCTGCATTCTGTGCTTTTTGCTTGAGCTCGAGTTACATACCTCGCCTGTTGTAGTGCACCGAAGCCTGTTGAGGTGAAGGTTGTTTTTCGTGCGAAGTGTGTTTAGTCAGTGTGCGTTCGCTCTGTGTAACAGGAGGCGTGACCTCGCTGCTTACAAGCGTAGCCCTGACCGAGGCCCGTTTTGCTTCTTGTTTCGAAGCCCTTAGCGTAGTCCGTTTGTGTGTGTGTAGACCTTCGTGTACGAAGCCCAGCACCAGTTGCTGCTGCCAAGTACTTGGTCGAAGTCCTCAGAGGGCTGTCCACTCTTGCGAAGGGTGAAGTGCGAAGCCTGCTCGAAGCACCCTGTGTGCGGAGCCTGCACTGACTTAGCAGAGTAGATTTTCGAGGGTAGTGAGTGGAGCGAAGTCTTCTTGGCTTCGAACTTTTGCTCCTCCGAAGCCTGTGTTAGAAGGTGTCGAAGTACCTCCGAACCAGACCTTCGAAGGTAGTGTTCGAAGCCTGTTCCGCAGAAGACAGAACCAATCTGAAGGCTAGTTTTTAAGCCCCGAAATTTTAAAAGCTCCCATTCACCCCCCCCCCCTCTGGTCGCCGTTTCCGGTCCAACAATTGGTATCAGAGCGGGTTAAGATAACCAGTTGACCTTAACCGGTTTTGTGATCTGTTGGCGACATGGATAGAGGCAGTAAAATTCCTCTGTTCGATGGGACTGACTTTGCATACTGGAAGGTGCGCATGGAGGCTTACTTGTTAAGCCAAGGAAATGCAATTTGGGAGATTGTGGACTCACAATACTCCATCCCTGAGACTCGCACCTCTCAGACTGAGAAGGATCAGTATAATGCCAATTCCAAGGCAAGAAACATAATGTTCATCGGTTTGAGTAGAAGTGAGTTTGATAGGGTGCAGCACCTTAGGACTGCTAGGGAGATTTGGACAACACTCACTGTCTTTCATGAGGGCTCTACTCAGATTAAGGCCAGGCGCCAAAGCACCTACAATCAACAGTATCAGCTGTTTGTGCAGGCACCTGGTGAATCTATAGATGCCATGTTTTCTCGCTTTGACGCGATAGTGAGTAACTTGCGCTCCAACGGGACGCTTGCTTACAGTGATCACGATAGGGCTATCAAGCTTCTCTATGCTCTTGACCGTAGCATATGGGAAGTAAAGATATCCAGCATTGAGGAGTCCACAGGCTATGACACATTGACCTGTGATGAGCTCTTTAACAAGCTGAAGTCCACAGAGATTGCCAAGGCATCTCTAGCAGTGCACAGAAGCTCTTTGCCACAACCATTGGCATTGGTTTCTAGCACTAGCCGTGGCACCACTGCAGAACCAAGCACATCTGGCACTTGTGTTCTTGCAGATGGTTTTGCTTTGTCCTCCCTGGTCTCCGTCACAAAGGAGCAGGTGGACACTCTAGCTGATGATGAGCTTGCTCTCATTGCCCGGAGGTTCACCCGCTTTCATCATGAGAGACGGGATCAGAGGAGAAGTGGTTTTAGTGGTTGCTATGAATGTGGCGACACCTCTCATATTAAGGCCAATTGCCCCAAGCTCAAAAAGAGAGATGAGAGTGAGCTCCCCAAATACCACAAAAAGGAGAGGAAGCCTTTTGTGAAGGGCAAGCGCGGCAAGATGGCTAAGAAAGTAGCCAAGGCCGCTTCCAAAGCCTTTGTTGCTGCTCTCAGCGACATCGACACTTCCTCAACTGAGGAGTCGAGCTCTGAGGAGGAGGAGTCCCCAAGGAAGGAGGACAAGAAGGACAAGAAGGGATGTGACTTCACCGGCCTTTGCTTCATGGCCGACAGCGATCACAGCGGCGATGAGCTTGACTCATCTGAGGTAAACCTATCATCTGACCAGCTACTAATTAAATTAGATGAGCTGAATGAAGTAGTGCTTGGTCAGGATAGATTACTTGTGCAAGCCGCTAGAGAAAGAAAAGACCTTAGACTTAGGCTAGAAAATGTTTCTACTGAATATGTCATGCTTAAGTCTAAGTTTAATGATGCTGAATGTGAGTCATGTTCTGTTGTCATGAGTGAGCTTGCTCAGTTGCGTTCTGTTCATGCTCAAACTCTTTCTGAGCTTGAGACTGCACAGAAGCAGCTTTTGGAGGTGGATTCTAGACCTCATGATGTTATTGATTGCATGAACTGCTCTTTATTGCGCGATAGCATTAATTTACGTGATAAGCATGTTCATGATTTAGAGGCTAGATTGGAGAGGGCCGGTAGTTCTAAGGATGTGCAACCTGTTTGTGACACTTGCATCACCCTTAAGGACCAGCTAGGCACTGTTAGAGAGCGAGCTGAAAACCTCATGTCTGAAAATGAATATCTCCTTTCCGTGGTTAATAAATGCACTGAGGGAAAGGGTAGGATGGATTTGCTCTTGGCCAAGACCAAGATGTGTGCTGACAGAGCAGGGGTAGCTCTAGGTTTGGGTTTTGAGAGGATACCTTCAGTTAGTGAAAACAAAACTGTTTTTACCTCTCTCACCACCCTAGAGAAAGAGAGAGCTCTGTTAGACACCCCATCAGCCAAAAAGCCTACCCATCCACCAAAGAAAACCACTCCTCCTGTCAAGAAAAATCCTCCCAAGAAAACCACACAGAAGAAACCCAAGGAGCCTGTGAGAATTGCTCATGTGACCCATGAGAGTGCCCCCAGGAGAGTGTTTCATTGTTCCTATTGTCAGCGGGCGGGTCATTTGGTTGGGTTTTGTTTTCGTCGCATCAAGGATGAGCGACGCTCTCAGGCGATGAGGTACCAGGACATGCATTACCCATCTTTAGGTATGCATGAGTCTGAGATGTACTATCGTCCTGCCTTTGAGGCTCCTCGTGCTTCTCGGAGAGGTTTTGCTCCTCGAGGTGTTCACCATGTTCCATATGGTGGTAGACCCCGGGCGAGTAGCTTTGTACCTCGTCAGAGTAGGAGACCTCGACATGTTGTTCTTTCACAGCATGTAGGTAGACCTCGCACTTTGCATCATTCTGATTATTATGTGCGTAGACCGTCTGCTTTTACTGTGCCTACTACTCGTGTCACTCAGTGCTGGATGTCGCGTCATTATTTTACTCACCCCAGCACTAAGCGATCGAGACGTTCTTATCATGTGTAGGCGACAGATCGAGGCTTGGAGGGCACGTGGATCATGGACTCCGGTTGTTCGCGCCACATGACCGGAGATGCAGCATGGTTCTCCAGCCTCACCACAACCAAGCAAAGGGAACATATCACCTTTGGAAACAATCGAAGGAGCAGAGTGAAAGGTAAAGGTGTGGTAAGAATCAACTCGAATTTCACTCTCAAAGATGTTGCTTTGGTTGAAAACCTGGGATACAATTTGCTGTCTGTATCTCAGTTGCTTGATGAGGGCTTCGAAGTGCGATTTCATCGCGATACTTCGCAAGTGGTCAATTCAGATGGCGTTGTGGTGTGTAAGATCTTTAGAGTTGGGAGAGTTTTTGGAGCTGATTTTTCAGAGTCGTCTGGTTCTTCTCATTGTCTTGTTGCACATTCAACTTCTGAGCTTTGGAAGTGGCATAGGAGACTAGGGCATATGAGCTTTGAGTTGCTCGCTCGTCTGAGCACCCTAGGTCTGATCCGAGGATTGCCCAAGCTCAAGTTTGAGAAGAATTTAGTTTGCGCTCCTTGTCGACATGGAAAAATGATTGCCGCTTCGCATTCGCCAGTCACCACAGTGATGACTGAACGGCCCGGAGAACTTCTCCACATGGACACTGTAGGTCCTTATCGGGTCAGTTCTTTAGGCGGCAAGTGGTATGTTTTAGTTATTGTCGACGATTACTCTCGCTACTCTTGGGTCTTCTTTCTTGCCAGCAAGGATGAAGTGTTTTCACACTTTCGGAGCTTGGCTTTGAGACTTTTCACTGAACTCCCTGGTGCATTAAAATTCATTCGAAGCGATAATGGCACCGAGTTCAAAAACAGTCTCTTTGTTGACTTTTGCATGGAGCATGGCATAGAACATCAATTCTCTGCTCCGCGGGTTCCTCAACAGAACGGTGTTGTTGAAAGGAAAAACCGCACTTTGGTTGAGATGGCTAGGACGATGCTTGATGAGCATAGGACTCCTAGAAAATTCTGGGCTGAGGCCATGAACACTGCATGTTACATCTCAAACCGAATTTTCTTGCGCTCAATTTTAAATTTGACATCTTATGAGCTGCGTTTTGGGAGACAGCCCAAGGTTACTCATCTTCGAGTTTTTGGCTGTCGCTGCTTTATCCTAAAACGTGGTAACTTGGATAAATTTGAGTCGCGATCTTCTGACGGGATCTTTTTGGGCTATACTACTCATGGTCATTCCTATCGTGTTTATAATTTGGAAACTAACACTGTCATCGAGTCATGTGATGTGACTTTTGATGAGTCAACCCCCTCGGTTAGTTCTGCTTTTGAACAGGCAAATGAACACGACATGGAACAGACCTTATTTGAAGAAGAAGATCCCGGAGAATTCGAGGATGAACCCCTACTTCCCTCGACATCAACCCCCGAAGCTGACCCCGCTTCAACTACTTCGGCACGAGGTCCCGAAGCGACTACCTCAACATCGGTCATCTTGGACCACTCCAACGCACAAGTTGAGGGGGAGACTGCATCTCGCCGCGAGGCTCCACACCATGTTCAAAGGATGCACCCTCCCGAGCAGATCATTGGTGAGCTTGATCAAAGGGTAACTCGTTCTCATGCCCATTTCACTAATGCTGCTTTTGTTGCTTCTTTTGAGCCCTTAGATGTTAGTCATGCACTTTCTGATTCTAGTTGGATCAATGCCATGCATGAGGAACTTGAAAATTTTGAGAGAAACCAAGTCTGGACTTTAGTTGATCCTCCACCAAATGTTCATTTCATTGGAACAAAATGGATTTTCAAAAATAAACAAGGGGAGGATGGGACAATTGTTAGAAACAAGCCTAGACTTGTAGCTCAGGGCTTTTCTCAACTAGAAGGGATTGATTTTACTGAAACTTTTGCACCTGTTGCTCGCCTTGAGGCCATTAGGATTTTGCTTGCCTTTGCGACATCCCGGGGATTCAAACTCTATCAAATGGATGTCAAAAGTGCTTTTCTTAATGGCTTCATAGGTGAAGATGTTTATGTAAAACAACCCCCTGGTTTTGAAAACCCCAAGTACCCACATAAAGTCCTTAAACTTCATAAGGCTCTTTATGGACTCAAGCAGGCCCCTCGGGCTTGGTATGATAGACTTAAGTCTTTTCTGCTTGAGCGAGGGTATTTGATGGGTTCTGTTGATAAAACTTTGTTTACTCTCAAGCATGGCAAAGATTTCCTCCTAGTGCAGATTTATGTGGATGATATCATCTTTGGTGGCTCTTCTCATGCTTTGGTTGCCGAGTTTGCAGATACCATGAGCAGGGAGTTTGAAATGTCGATGATGGGTGAACTCACCTTTTTCCTTGGTTTGCAAATCAAGCAAAGCAAACAAGGTACTTTCGTCCACCAGACGAAGTACACCAAGGACCTGCTCAAGAAGTTCGACATGTCCGATGCGAAGCCACTCGCTACTCCAATGGCTACATCTGTAGCATTGGACCCTGACGAAGATGGAGAAGCCGTAGATCAGAAGGAGTTCCGAAGCATGATCGGCTCCCCCCTCTACTTGACTGCCACGAGGCCGGACATACACTTTGCAGTGTGTCTGTGCGCTCGCTTTCAGGCTTCACCACGAGCTTCGCACCGCCAAGCGGTAAAGCGCATCCTAAGGTATCTCAAACACACCCTTGAATTTGGCATATGGTATTCAGCATCTTCATCTTTATGTCTTCGAGGCTATTCCGATGCGGATTTTGCTGGGTGTAGAATTGATAGGAAGAGTACCTCTGGTACTTGTCATTTTCTGGGTACATCTCTGGTTTGCTGGTCTTCCCGCAAACAATCTAGTGTTGCACAATCGACGGCTGAGGCCGAATATGTTGCTGCAGCTAGCTGTTGCTCTCAGATTTTGTGGATGATTTCCACTTTGCGGGATTTCGGGTTAGAATATAAGAGTGTTCCACTTTTCTGTGATAACACTAGTGCTATTTGTATTGCAAACAACCCGGTCCAGCATTCCAGAACCAAACACATTGATGTGCGGTATCATTTTCTCAGAGATCACAATGAGAAGGGTGATATTGAACTTCAATATGTTGATACCCAACACCAGCTTGCCGACATTTTTACAAAACCCCTCGATGCTTCTCGATTTGCTTACTTGCGTGGGGAACTTGGCATTTGTCACCCTTACGGCATTTTGTGAGGGGGAGCTGTTTTAGAAGGATGTGCTTTTGCTAATTGTGCTAAAATTGCATTTATATATTTTGCACTTATATGCATGCTTATAATTCATGAAATCATGTCAGCTCAGCTCTTTTTAATTCATCTGGAACATTCTTGTGCATGATGTTTTATTTTCAAAATCAAATCTTGCTCACTGCTTAGTCTTGAATCTAGCATGTTTCGGTAGGACTGCTTTAGCTATCTTTTATCTGCTTGATAGCGAGAACCTGTTCATTGGATGCTAAAAATTGCAACTTGAAAACTGTTCTACATTTTCATGGATATTCATAAAGTACCAAACATTGGTTCACTTAGTTAAAATCAAAAATTCCATGATTTGCATGCTTTTAAGAGAAAAGATCCAGGTGGGTTTGTTTGTCGCACTACTCTATTCTAGACTGCTTACCATTGCACATTGGTATGAACTGGAATAATGTAGTGTATGCCAAAATCTTTGCCTTAAGCTTCTTATGGTTTTCATGCCTAGGCTTGGTCGGATTGGAAAGAATAAGGTGGACAAACAAATAACCCCTGGCACTAAGAAAAGAACAACAAAATTCATTGACTATCAAGTTTGCTTTTCAAGCTCCATTTGAACTGGACTTGTCTGTCTAGAGTAGAAATTGACTAGCTTTGCGCAGTCCTTGCTCTTATCTGTCTAGTTTCCTTGACTAAGTGGTGATGCTTTTATTTCCAAATTGATAAATTCACATGCTTCATCATGTTTTTAGAGAATGTTAATTTGAGCTGAGCACATGGTCATTGGTATTAATGTTGGCATATTTTTGCTTCATATGTCTTTGCAATTCTGCTCATTTCGAAGCATTGCATCTTTTTCATGCTCCTTGATGCTTGCATTGCCAAAGGGGGAGAGATCTGCTATTGTTCTCTGCCGCAAGGGAGTATAATTTCAAAGGGGGAGAAGATTTTTTTATTAATTTCAAAGGGGGAGAAGATTTTTTTATTGCCAAAGGGAAAATTTAACTCAGGGGGAGTTTTCATTGCCGAAGGGGCTTTTTATTGCTTTTGAGATAGGGGGAGGAAAATTCTTTTATCAAGTGACATGATTTGGCTCTTTTCTGAGTTTTTATGGTCACTTGTGTGCTGAAAGTTTTTAAATTTTCTTGAACTTGGATTTGGTTGTCAATGCACTCATCAAGGGGGAGATTGAGAAACCAAGGGTTGGTTTCGGTGTTTTGTGATGAGTGATTGACAGGCTTTTTACCCTCTGTTCGAAGGGTACCTCCGGAGGGGCTTCGGAGGTGGTACCTCCGAAGGGGTTTCGGAGGTGGTTTCACCGAAGGGTGTTCGGTGTTTGCTTGCTGCAGCTGTGCAGCGGAGTGTGCTCGTCGGAGGGGTCCGACAGTACGCGATGACTGGGTTCGTACCGAAGGGTTCGGTACTTTGGGCGGTACACCGGAGTGTGTGCTGGAGGTTGGTTACCCGGAGAGGTCTCCGGAGTACTGGAAACACTTGTCTGTTTGTCGGTGGTGCGCAGGGACTTCGAAGGCGATGGACAAGGTTCGCAGCAGGTGAACCTGGGTCGAGCGGGAGGCTTGATGCCAGGGGAGCAGGGAGCTCCGTCACGGTGGCTGCGAAGGTGGTTCGGGTCGGTTCTCGGGTCGAGGCGTGCCAGGTGAAGGCAGAGAGTGCGGAGCGTGGCTCCGGCTAAAGGTACTCCGAGACAAAGTCCTCGGAGGTGAGGCACTTCGAAGCTACTCCGAATGGAGTGACTTCGGAGTTGGTGGATCAAGTCCTCTGCGGAGGCAAGGTGTTCGAAGTGTGCTCCGGAGGGAGACACTCGAAGATACCCGACGAAGGTCTCAGAAGTCGAGGTGCATCGAAGGCATGGTCCGGGTGAGGCTCGTCGTGGAGTGTGCTCGGGGAGAGACACTGCGACGAAGTGCTCATGGAATGCTTCATGCGGAGGCCTTGGACGAAGGAGGGACTTCGAAGGGTGGTACTCCGAAGGTGGGGCTTCGGAGGGTGGAAGGCTTCGGAGCGAGGCTAGCTCCGGAGCAAGGTTAACTTGAGGTGCTTCGGCCTGCATGGCTTCGGTACACGGACTGACGGAGTTCGAGCTGGGAGTAGCTGCGAAGCCGTGGTGGTCCACTCCGGAGGTGTTGGTGCGAAGGCCCAAGGGGCTTTGACGGCTTCGGCTCAAAACCGTCAGTGTATCGGAGACTGACTTCGGTGGAGCGAAGGCCATCTGTGTTCAGGCTTCTCACCGAAGCTACCGCACCCTCGCGTGCGAAGGGAGGATTCCAGAAGGTCAAAGACTGCAAAGGCTGACACTGTCTGTTCTGAAAAAGGCTGACACTGTCCCCTCTGCAAAGCTGACAGAGAAGCCTCCAAAATAAAGGTGGACTACCTTTTGTACCCCTTAGTTCTGTAGAGTCAAAATCAATGTAAACCCTAGGGGTAGTGTAGTCAATTCCTTTGGGTGAACTGTGGGCTATAAATATGGGGGCTCGGTAGGTAACATTTAACACTTTGAGCATTTACTGTTGAGCTCCTGTAGCCACATACCTCGCTGTATTCATCCAGAGTTCAATTTCTTTTGTGTTCCTTGTTCAAGCGGCGAAGCCCTGCATTCTGTGCTTTTTGCTTGAGCTCGAGTTACATACCTCGCCTGTTGTAGTGCACCGAAGCCTGTTGAGGTGAAGGTTGTTTTTCGTGCGAAGTGTGTTTAGTCAGTGTGCGTTCGCTCTGTGTAACAGGAGGCGTGACCTCGCTGCTTACAAGCGTAGCCCTGACCGAGGCCCGTTTTGCTTCTTGTTTCGAAGCCCTTAGCGTAGTCCGTTTGTGTGTGTGTAGACCTTCGTGTACGAAGCCCAGCACCAGTTGCTGCCGCCAAGTACTTGGTCGAAGTCCTCAGAGGGCTGTCCACTCTTGCGAAGGGTGAAGTGCGAAGCCTGCTCAAAGCACCCTGTGTGCGGAGCCTGCACTGACTTAGCAGAGTAGATTTTCGAGGGTAGTGAGTGGAGCGAAGTCTTCTTGGCTTCGAACTTTTGCTCCTCCGAAGCCTGTGTTCGAAGGTGTCGAAGTACCTCCGAACCAGACCTTCGAAGGTAGTGTTCGAAGCCTGTTCCGCAGAAGACAGAACCAATCCGAAGGCTAGTTTTTAAGCCCCGAAATTTTAAAAGCTCCCATTCACCCCCCTCTGGTCGCCGTTTCCGGTCCAACACGTTTCATCATAATCAACACCTTGAATTTGTCTAAAACCTTTCTGTTGATAGAAAAAAATGGCATTGAATGGTTAAAATTGTCAAAATATTAATTTTGGTAATTTGGGCCAAAAATACACATGTCCTAGATCGGGCCGAAGCCCTATAGGGCTGAAGGCCCATTGAAGCTATGGGCTTTAGAAGCTTCCAACAGGCCTGCTAGCTTCGGCCCGAAGGCCTTTGGAGGCCTGCCTCGCCGAAGCTTCGGCCCGAGGAGCAGGCTTCGGCGGGCCTGGACGAAGGCCCACTTCGGGCTGGATTCCAGAGATAGAGTTTGAGTCTGATTCTGGCTAATTTTATCTCTACGCATGATTAGGCCAAATCTTAACAGATTAATCTGAGAGATTAGAAGACTAGCCCCTATAAATATAGGGGTGAGGCCAGTTCATTAAACCCCCAACACAAATCAAACACAAAGCCCTAGCTTTGAACCATCTCGTTACTTTTATCTTTACTTTTCTGCAACCTTCGTGGGTTTGCCTGGAAGCCCTCCGCCTGCCACTTCGGAATAGTGGTAAGCCTTGTTACTTCGCCTATGAAGTACCTGTTAATCTACGTAACAGATTGCTATCGCCTTGTTACTTCGCCTATGAAGTATCCGCTAATCTGCGTAACATATTGCTACCTTCCTTTCCCTACTGAAACACTTAGCAAATTCGGTCCCTAGGATGAAATTGGCACTTGATCTCTGTTCTGATTCAGGTTTCCACATTCGGAGCCACTTCGCCGGACGTGTCCGGAGCCAGGAAGCTGGTTTCGGAGGCTGCCAGAACACCCTTCGGCAGAATCCCTGTTTCAACTAACCGTGCCAGACCGTCACGCTGTTGTCGGTTTGACTGAGTCCCGCGCTCCAAACACGCTTCGCAACAGGCTTCGTCGAGACAGGCTTCTCCACGTTTGTACTCCGTGCCAGACGAAGTCACGCTCGTGCATCGCGTTGGAGATATTTTTTTCGTAACAGAGACTTCGCGCCAAACCCCGGTGCTCGAAGGTGATTGTTGCATCGAGATCTGTTCGGAGCCCGCCTTCGGCCAGATCCGTCTGAACGCCGAAGGTACCCTTCAGCGAGACACTTCGCATCAGACGCCGAAGGTACCCTTCGGCGATACCCTTCACACTGCATACTTTGAATCAGTCAGGCTTTGCTCAGCTTGCTGATTTATTTTGTTTAATATATTTATTTTTGGCTAATTGGATTATTTCTGTGTGATCTGATTACCTGGCGACTCCACCCCCCTTACCACTGTTAAGGGTAGTTGGAACGCGACGTCGATGTTGTGTCACGCTTAGGCTTGTCCCTAAGTATCCACACACTTTTGGATCGTCGAACTGACCCAAGTACGGGGGCACATTTTCGTGTCAACACACTTTTTGGTGACTCTACTGGGGAAAGCTATGCCAACATGACAAGTACATCCACATCGGTTGCGATTACATCTATTACAACTACTACATCTACATCGTCGGTGGATGCCATGGGAGGCGCGAATATCGACAACCGCAACATCATGGCGCCTACCCTTGAAGATATTCCCGAAGAAGACCGAGCAGAGATCGAGGCAAAGATGAAGGCACTCCAGGACCTCATGCTTGGGAGCTACGTCAAAACACATGCGGGCTTCATCAAGCACGACATCAACGCCTTCGACCTCGCTCAGCTCCAAGTAACACTAGTATCACCTCGTTTATCTTCTCTTGAGATTGAGCAGAAGATAGCAGCATCAGTAGATCAAACCGTTAGCGCTTTGCTAGCCAACCATTTATATTCGGTAGTTAGCTCTCAAGTAGATGTGACACTTAAAAGATTCGGCTTTACCGAGGTCGTACCTTCAGCTCTGATTGCTAGTATACCTCCAATAAATCACATTTATAGCAGAACTGACGGTAGCACCGGCAAAGCCATTACGTATCTGGCCTCAATATCCATGGCCGAGACCAGTCACCATGCTTACGACCAAACTAGCACCGCCTACCATGCGCCGCCTCCACCTACACTGGCGCTAGTTTTACCCACGCTGCCCGCGCTGCATGCACAAGCGCATAGGCCCGAACACGTCGTATGTACCAAGCTAGCGCATGAGGAAGAACCCCGTGGCCGACTCACCGACATAACTCCGCGTGTCGTGCCCCCGCATGAGAGACGCGCGCAGGAAGTAGGTCAGGATGACATTGAGGAGCGAATCTGCGCACTGTTTAGGAAGTGCACTGGTTTCATACCTAGGGCTCGGGCTACGGTTTACCGGAAGCCGTACCCCGATCATTTCGACACGATACCTTACCCTCGCGGCTATAGAGTCCCTGAATTCACCAAGTTCGATGGTGAGGGTAACAAAACCACACTAGAGCATGTCAATCAGTTTTTAGCACAGTGTGGAGAAGCTAGTGGGACGGACGCTTTAAAACTTAGACTATTTTCACTCTCACTATCTGGCACTACTTTCACTTGGTTTTTGGCACTCCCGCCAAACTCTATCCAAATGTGGGATGAATTAGAACAAAAATTCCACGACTACTTTTACACGGGTGAAATAGAACTTAGCCATTCACACTTGACATCGGTTAGGCAGAAATCTAGCGAGAGCATCTCTGAGTATATCAAGCGCTTTTGAGATACCAGAAATCGGTGTTTTAGTATTAATATTTTGGAAAGGGATTTGGCAGATCTAGCTTTTAGCAAGTTGTGTTCTGAAATTAAAAACAGTCTAGACAACCAGCATTTTTTAGAAGTCAGCCAAGTCTTACAACAGGCTCTGGTCCAGGAAGGCCGAGCTAAAGACAAAAGGTTCATTAAGACCGTTAACAAGCCTAGGGCTGAAGTCCACGTGATGGAACACTCCGACGAGGAAGAGTCAGAGGAAGAAGAAGATTCAGCCGACATGTACGCGGTCGAATAGGTTTGGAACGCTAAGAGCAAGCCTGTTACTTGCTCCGAGTTACGACCGTCTCCCACCAAGAATCGGCTTAGCGAGGTCAAATACTCATTTGATATAACTAATTGTGATAAAATATTTGACTTCCTCTTGAAAAACCAGCTTCTCAAGTTACTTAAAGGCCAAGTCATTCCATCTACCGACGAGCTAAAGAAATACCCATACTGTAAGTGGCATGATTCACATTCACACTTTACTAACAACTACAATGTTTTTCGTCGACAGGTTCAATCTGCCATAGAGGAAAGACGATTGAAGATAGACCATAGTCCAAAGATGAAGTTGTACAAAGACCCCTTTCCCGTGAACACCGTCGACCTCGATGAAAAGAAAGTGATGATTCGGCCAGAGCAGGCCGAGTCAACTAAAGGGAAAGTGGTCGTTATAGGAGAATCACGTACACGCACACTCGTACCTAAGAACCCTGAAGTAGAAGTGTGGAAATGGAATGTTAGCACGCCTCCTTCGGCTAGGGCTCGTAAGAAGCCAAAGGTGACATATCAGATGCTGTTAAACAAACACCAAGGAAAAGCTAAGGAAACAGGCCCCCGTGCAAAAAGGTTACGTCAACCGAAGGGGCCAAAGCAGTCGGAGGGTGGCTTCGGACCACATTGGTCGAACCCTCCGCATGGTGGCTTCGTACCACAGTGGCCAAACCCTCTGCATGATGACTTCGGGCCACAGTGGCCTAACAACCCCTACGGTAGCTTCGGACCCCAGTGGCTGAACCCTCCGTATAGTGGCCTTAGACCCTAGTGGTCGAACTCCACACAGAACGATTTCGGACCCCAATGGCCGAACCCAGCTTCGGTCTGGATGAACCCTCCAGCGGGAGGCTTCGGCCCGTAGTGGCCGAACGTACCTCCGGCCTAGCAGGACCCTTCGCTGATATGGTCCGAGATACCATTGACCTGGCTGAGTCCCCCTCCGGGTAATGGGTTCGGCTCACAGTGGGCGAAGCCGCTGGAGCCACCGATGCCTCCGCCATACAATTGGGCGGGGACCCCGTGGGCTCCGTACATATCACAATCAGAGAACCCTCTGCAACATAACACTGTTCCTTGTTTTCCTTCAGAGTATTATAACTGGTAGGGACAAACAGACGTAGTGGAGGGAGACATCGTCCACAGGCTATCCGTAGTACCTCCAAATAGCCAAGGGAGACGAACGCGAAGAGGCGAAGGACAGGGAGTCTGAAGCTATCACGGTCAGAATAGGGTCTCGGGAAGTCCCAATCCCGAGGGGACCCTCACTGAAGCCTGATAGAGGTAAGTCTCCTACTCCAGCCGAAGCCACCACCGGAGCCTGGTCCGACCGGCCAAACGAGGCCGGTTCGATTGGCAAGGTCCGCGGCGATGGCCCCTCCGAATATAAAACATGCAAGGCTGATTTGGGTGGTACCCCTTCAGCCAAAAATAATAGGAACAAGGCAGTGGCGCCTGGTACCAAGCCACAACCATCTTGGGCACCTCCAGGTATGTCCAAATCACAAAAAAGGCGTATACAATGCCTACGGGCACAGGAGATGCATGAGAAGAAAGCCGAGGATGAGCGAGACACCATGTTGAGAAAATTCGCCCTCGGCCAATGATTAGATAGGAATGGAGGATCAAGTCTGTTGAGATAACCAACCTAGCTCCTAGTCCAAGTGACGACGACGACATGCTCGACGACGACCACTCGCCCATTTCCAAGGGACCCCCACCTCAGGCGATGGACATCAACGTCGTCATGCTGCCCACTGAGTTCGTCCTACCACAGGACGAGATCGAGGTCGCCCAGTTGAACCTTGGCCCACGCAACTCTATTTTTGAAAAACCCGAGGATACGACTCGCCATATAAAGCCTCTCTACATCAGGGGTCACATTGATGGGAAGCCGATCTCCAGGTGATGGTTGCTGGTGGCGCCACTGTTAACCTAATGCCTTACTAGCTATTGAAGAAAATTGATAGAAGCGAGGAGGACTTGAAGAAAACTAACTTAATGCTCAACGACTTCAACGGCGAGAGTTCCGAGGCCAAAGGCATGCTCTCCATGGAGTTGACAGTAGGCAACAAGACGTTTCCAATAGCATTCTTCGTCGTTGACGTGCAAGGTAACTACAGTGTGCTACTCAGGCACGACTGGATTCATGCAAACTGCTGCATTCCTTCTACTTTGCACCAATGCCTGATTCAGTGGGATGATGATGAGGTAGAGGTCATACCCGCAGACACTTCGGCTCAAGTAGCATTGGCTGATGTGTCCATTGACGTCATCCACAATAAAGTAGAATGTCTATCAGGTAGGGATCTTTCGGATTACGACTTTTTTAGAATATCCGGAGGATGTTTTGTACCAGTGTCTGTAAAGCCGGCTAGTGTAGCACGACTATTTCTAAATTAGTAGTCATGTCTAGAAAAAATAATCTAGATTGGTTGTAGTCTCGTGTAGAGCAATATCGGTCTGCTAAGGACGGTATTGCTGAGGCCATCGAATACTTTAGCGAAGTAGAAAATTAGGACAATGTTTTGCGTCACCGATCCTTTAGAGGAAATGGACATAGGTGTGGTAGCATCCCAAGGTCAACTTTTGGGATCTGATTACCTGGCGACTCCACCCCCTTACCACTGTTAAGGGGAGTCGGAAGGTGACATCGGTGTTGTGTCACACTTAGGCTTGTCCCTAAGTATCCGCACACTTTTGGATCGTCGAACTGACCCATGTGCGGGGGCACGTTTTTGTGTCAACACTTTTGCCACCAATCGTGCCTTATAGATGTGAACATTTCCATCAACGTCTATCTTTTTCTTGAAGATCCATTTACACTCAATAGTTTTTACACCATCGGGTGGATCAACCAATTTCCAAACTTGGTTCTCTCTCATGGACTCCAACTCAGATCCAATGGCTCCAAGATGATATGAAGAAGGGGTGCTCTTCAGAGGAATGAATGGTGATGGTGACATCACAAGCGCCTATGAACTCCACTGGGTAAACTCCATGGAATTGGGGCTCGTGGACGAATCCGAGGAAGGTCACGAGCATCCGAAGCTCACGGACGAATCCATCGCGGTCCCAAAGGTATCCGTGCACGTGGTGACCTGGCATCTACAAGGAAGACAAAGATTAAAGAGTAAGGGAGAGAAGAAAAAATATGAAGTAGATTTTTACGAAATAGATTTTTTTGTAAAGCTCAGTATTGGGCAGGTCTATTTGGCTTCCTAGAGTCAAGTTGGCTCTGATACCATCTTGTGACGTCTAGAATTTAACAATTCCAGACTTTATTAAAATTCCAAGGAAAATCAATAATCATGAGATGTTCATAACACGACAACGCGCATACGACAAGCATTCGTGGTTCACAGACCACATTATTACACAAGTGTTAATATAAAAGAAACTAAGAAAATAATAATCTAGATGAACATCTCCTCCAGGATTGCGTCCTTAACTAGGTCGCTACTCCAAACCATCCTCGTCATAGTACATCGTCTATGAAGTGGGTTTTCCAATGGGTATGAGTACAAAAGTACTCAACAAGCCATCGATAAATGCAATAATAATGCAAGGTAATAACAAGGAAAGGTATTGGTTTAAAGTGTGGAAAAGTACATTTTTATCTTGTAGCCTTTAATGTGAGTCAGGTTTAATCATACAGAATAATTAAATCATGGATGATGCAACACTTTCTAACTCGAGAAGTACAGTCAGCCCTCCTTGCTCAACGGTCCTTACATGACAAATCAACATGCAACACTTCTCAAACATATACTAACTGTGGGATGTCACGCAACCCGCCCTTGACCGTGGGCTCGGATTTTTGAAAATATTTAGACTCTAATAGAGGTGTACCACTATACCCACACAGCACTCATTCCGCACACCACAGTGTGTCCAAATGGCCCAAGTCATAGGAACTCATGCTAAAACCTTTAGCATGAGGCGCTCCAACCCAATGACACACACTATAGGTTTCGTCGGCGCACCAATGCACTGGACCAACGTTGCTCCCCCTTTTGTGCCACATGGTACAAGTCACCCGTGGGTGCTACTTGCCCCTCTCCACATAGTGCCTCGAGTTGGAACGTCTCATACCTACAGTTAGGACTTACCCACTAGACTTGTGGTTGGTACGGAAGTGTATTGCAACAGATCCCGCAGACCGGTCCTTATAGTGCCATGTGTGTGACTAACCAAAGCCCTCGCTTGCACCCGGAACCCACCATGCTAACACACTTAGCCAATTCCAAGACCAACATAATACCAGGGGTGAGAGAAATATGGGGATCATATATCAGAATCCAAGTATTTACGACTCATTTTTAATCCTATAGCAGTTGTGTCGATACATTGGACACTTCTAATATTGGTAAGTATCATGGTGACAAGGAATTCAGGCTCGATAGTATGGCTTGGGTTTGCACATCAATGTCAGAGATCTGATAAATATATTGTAGGGCATTTGATTGGACTAATGCAATTATAACCTATGAATTTTAGTGATATTTAATTAAAAATTGGGTCCAATATGCTCACAAATGGGGTTGGTGGCTTTCCTTGTTCTGCAAATGATGAAGGTGGAACCTCGGGAAAATACTCGGGCTCCTTGACGAGGTCGTATTCTTCTAGGTACGTAAAACGAGAAGAATAAATAATTAAAAACAATAGAACAAACAATACAATCATACAAATTTTATTGGCTAAACATGAAGAGAATAAAGAGATAAACTTTCTGAAATTTGAATGGCCAAATTTACAGTTAATTAAAGAATTTATGAATTTTTGAAGTTTAAAACAATTTCTAGGACTTTATTTTAATTCCAATTAAAACCATATAAAAGTTCAGTATAAACATATGAATTTTATTGGATGAACATGAAGGGAATAAAAAGATAAATTTTCTAAAATTTGAATGGCCAAATTTAGAGTTAATTTGAGGAAGTTATGAATTTTTAAAGTTTAAAACCATTTTTGGAAATTATTGAAAATCCTAATTCAGCCTTTGGTCCACGGTAAACCGGGTCCATGGCACTGTGCTATGAGCCGGTGGGTTTTAAATGAAAACAGATGGCTGTGATCACCTAATACCCTTTCGAACAGATGGAGGGCCAGGATTAAATCCTGAAGCGATATAACCACTACCGTTCGATTGAGATCGTGCGGCCGTAATGAGATCCGGCATGGCACAGTGTTTTACCCTATGCCGGGCGTCTTCTCCGGTGATGGCCGAGAGTGGCAGCGACCCTACCGGTGGCGGCGATGGCCTAAAGCCCTACCTAAGCACGAAAACAGAATGAAGGTAGTGAGGGGATCACGATGGTACCGGTGTGGCGGCTAGGGGTCGACGGGGCAAGGCCGGCGATGAGCGGGGGTGGCGAAGATGTTCGGGTCCTTGTCGGCGATGGAGTTCTTGCGGCGAGGAGTGGGGGCCGAGGTCGGGGAGGCGACGACGGTCCTAAAGAGGGGGTCAACGGCGATGAAGGCGAACTCCGGCGACGGCGACCGGTGGCTAGATGCAGGGCAGAGGAGCGGCGCAAACTTGGAAAATGTGGCACTCGTTTTTGGCGAGGGGTAGCAAGTGAGTGGTGTGGCTAGATGCAGTGCTCAGGGGGCCCTTTTATAGTGCATTGGCAGTGAGGGGGAGGGGCGGGGCGTCGTGAATGCCGAGAGGGGGTGTAGCTTCGGTGAGGTTGATTACGACAATTAAGTGGATTAATCGTGAGGGGATCCAAGGGGAAACGCGCGGGGGATTATGGCGATTAACTCCCGAGCGTTAATCGGAGCTTGGGCCCACGACGGAGGCGAATCCAAGACGAAGGATTCGACCAGAGTTCTCAGGGCGATCACGACGCGAGGAAGACGAACCTGACAGGATGGGTCCAATGGTCAGTGAGCGTGCAGGGTAACGGTCAGCACCGACATGTGGGCCAAGGAGCTTTCCGCGGAGAGAGGGGAAGGGGCAGATAGGTGGGCCAGGTGCTCGTGCAAGTGGCTGAGTGCGCCGACAAGTGGGGTCCACATGTCAGTGAGGGTTTCGTGGGTGAACGGGCTGGGCCGGCTTGGGAGAGAGGAATGGAGGGGGGCGCCCCAATACTGTTTACATTCATTTCTGACTAAAAATAATTGTTGAAAATAGTTTAAAAATTATGAGCTACATGCAAGGGTTCTAAAAATCTATAAAAAATCTCAAAAATATATCTTGGTTTTAAGATCATAATAATTTTTTTGGACTATTTCTCTAGATTTTTATTTATTTGGCAGCTTTAAAGAAAATCAAAAATAATTTTTTTTCCAGAAAAGTGTATTTATAAATTTTTATTTTTACCAATGGAAATTTGGGTTGTTACACTCAAGCCAAGTTGTTTTTATTTTTGTTAAAATTTATTTTTTATTTTTTCTTGATAGTTTTTTCTGAAAATATTTAAATTTAGTGGATAGGGCCTAAAGTTATAGGCTAAAACATGATTATGATTTTTTCGGATAATTTGGTATATTATTTCATATATTTGTTGTTCAATTTTGACATGTTTGAATTAAAATATTAGAAACCAATTTAATTAACTAAAAATAGCAAACTGATCTAGAAATTTGCCAAATTTTTGCATCATGTAAGATGCATTGATTTTTGAATGTATAAAAATTTTGGAGTTCAAACAAAAATTTAACCATTGATTTGCTTTCAAACCTTACCCATTTGTACTTTAAACCCTAATTCCTCGGATAATCTCTAATTTCTAAACACTCTACGTGACAATAATATTGAAAGATTTTTAAATTTTTATCACACCATCAATGTATCATATCATAATACCATAGTAAGTCTCATGTTTTTCAGACTTTATTTATTTTTTTTAGAATTAAAAACTATTAAGCTCCATGTTGCCGATCGAGTGCCGCAATCTAACTTTTTTCAAAATTTCTTTTAATTTAGTGGACAAGAACTCAAAATAAACTGAGAATTGTGAATATGATTTTTCTATAATTTTTTTTCATTATTTTAGGCACTTGTAGTTCAAAGTTCGCCTATTTCAATTTAAATCCTAGAAACATACTTAATAAATTAAAAAAGAAAATTGAACCCAAAAAATGTGAAATTTTTACAAGGAATAATATATGTTGTATTTTTAGTGTAGAAACAATTTCTAACTTAAACTAAATTGCAAACATCATGTAGGATCGAAACAAGGTTTTACATCAAACAAATATTATTTTTGGTTTGCCTAGTGTTTTTTTTTTCAAAAAACGCTTGGCAAACCCATTGTATTTGCCGAGTGTTTTTCAAAAAACACTCGGCAAACTGAAAAAAAAATTGTCTACCTGAGCACACCGTCACGACGCCCGTTAGTATCCAACTTTGCCGAGTGTATTTTTGTGGGACACTCGACAAATAATTTATTCGCCGAGTGTTTAATATTTGCGAAGTGTTTTTTGAAAAACATTCGGCAAATTATCCTTTGTCGAGTGTCTGATATATTATACTAGGCAAAATCTCAAACACTCGGTTTCCGTAGTGAGGTGTAAACTACCAACATATCATACTTGTTACTAATTGGAGGAAAATGTGAACCTCAATATTGTTCTATGGCTCTAGATAAATTTATGTTGTATGGCTCGCCGTACTAGATTGTTAGATAGTAATGACCACACGTTTTCCTCACTATATCGGTTGTGTAATGTGGAAGCGAAGTATGGGAAAAGAATTGCATGATATGATTACTTACTTTACCTTGTCATTACCCCCATCAACTAACCATTTATTATCCGTAAGTTTTTGCCAATTGCCATGCCAGCTGATGTGGCCGCCAACATGGAGAAAACCACTGAGAAATCAGGCCAACATGCGTCAGTGTCGGCATAACAAAAAATGATTTACACGTAGTAAAACATAAGTCTAACTGTAGCTGCGATTTATTAAAACCTGTATGTGAGTTGCCTGCTGCTTGGCTATGAGCTTCTGAGCATTTCTGAACTTATGTAACTCTTGTCAACAGAGGAGAGGATTGTTATGAGGTTATCCTAGTCTCTCGTGGTGGAACGATCAGAGAACTCTACAGGCACGCCAGTCCTCTGAAGCCTCTTCATGGTAGGATACATATCACATCAGTAAGTGTAATAATCCTTGTGTTTGGTGCCACGGAACGTTGCATTGCCAAGGCGTGGGGTGAAATCAATCACGTACCTTAAAGGACACCGGTTTTCTGAAAATGCTTTCGGTGGTGATAAGAACTCTGCATAAATCCAGGCAGCTTTAGGAGCATCGTACATGCTACAGTTCACGTGTCAGAGTAACACATCATTGTCAGCATCTCTTTGCTGTGATGGAACAGCTCTATTACCTAGAGAAAAATAAATCAGAACTCGCAGCGGCATGACTCATGTTTCGACTTTTATTCTTCCACGTTGCTACCGTGTTTTAATTTCTTTTTAAAAAGAAATTTTCAAATCTGTATTGCGATTTCGAAGAATTATAAAAATAGGTACCGGTAGGTACTTGAAGTGCCGACTAGTATCGCGTCAGCTCCAGTCGACACTGTAAGTACCGACCGGATGTTGTTCCCTATCAGATTCTGTCATGTTAGCTCTAGTCGGTACTTTAATTGCTGACCGGTACATACTTCTACAATTTTTTAAAACTGTCATAAAATTTGAAATTTTCTTTTTAAAAAAGTATTATTTTTTAAAAAATACCATGTTATGACCTTCTGATGGCCTCGATTGCATGGACCAGGTATGATTTGCAATTTATATATTTACTGCTAGAGGTTAGTGCTTTGTTTTCAGAGTAAATTGCATTTTGCATCAGGTAAAGGGTACCTTGCTTCACTTTGTATCAGATTTAACACATACTCTTTCACTTTATACTACGATGTATCAAAGTATGTTTTACGTTCCACGCATCATATTTCATCTTAAAATAATTGAATAAATCTTTTATAAAATTCTAGTGGAACTTACGAGACTTATTAAATTTATATGCTGCCCCACAGAGTTTCATTTATATTAGGGAAAATTACTCACATGCCATTATAATTTTCAGAAATTGCCTACATGCCACTGTCAGTGACTGTGGCGGCCTCCATCTGGCAGTGACACAACGATGGCATTTTGGCAAACCGTAAAAATCGTAATGGCACAGAAAAAATTAACCTTTATATTATACGAAATTTTGTAAAATTTATATAAGTTTAAACCTGATGCAAAGTAAAACAGATTACGTTGCAAAGTAGTGCGATTTACTTGTTTTTATGACTGAACTTATCGGTGCAATGTTGCACCGGATGAGATCACAGATTAATAGAAACTAAACTAGCCGTCCACATTGCTGGGGACACCGATATCATTTCGAGCAAGTACCCGAAACAGGCGGCCGATGGATCGGCCTTTCTCTTTCACGTAAAAGGCCGCATGATTGCATTGTACTGGCTAACCACTTGGAATGCTTCCCATCACTGTTCAAACAACTGCGGCCCCCGGCAGGGCCGTGCCATGCTTTTCACGCGATAGGTTGTGCGTCTCGATTTCTAGATTGCTCCACGCTATCTACTTCTCCAAGGTTAGTCAATCGTCATATGCAGGTGATCTATCAGGTTATCTACTTCATCTAGATTTGCCAGGTTTCTGCATTTATTCATCTACGTAAGAGTCGAAAACAAATCACATACACACACATATACGTAAGAGTCGAATACAAATCACATGAATTTTTTGCGGGTAGCCGTCGCCGCGCCGACGACGAGATGGGAAAGAAGCGCGCGAAAGATGTACCGTCGCTTTCGGCATGCAGCAACTTGCTGGGCACCACCGGCACCGGCACCGACTGCTGATGGATGCACGAACCAGCAGCAGCGGCGCGGGGCCGGCAGCCGGCAGGCAGGCAGGCATCATCACACAGTCAAACTTTAGGCGCGTAAACATGCGACGCGGAGCGGGGACACGATTCCCGATCCACAGCCGCGCACACAGTCACACACGACCGGAGACGAGATGAAATCTTTTCCTGTTTGCAAATAGTAGAAATTCCACGCAGCACTACTGGGACTGGCCCGGCGGTTGGGTCAGCCGTACGTGTATATGAACCGCCGGTGCTTGAGGCCGGAGCTCTTCCTCCTCCTTCGCGCTGTGCTGCTACATCAGCGACGGCGACCGGATGTCCATCTCCTGCGTCCACGCGCTCTTGTCCTGGGCGTGGACGTGCCAGTAGCTCTGCGCCACCGCGTCCGGATCCGCCCCCGCCGATGTCTCGCCTGTGCCGGCGCCGGTGCCGGCCCTCCTCCTCGGTGACCTGACACATGACAAGATCACAAAAAGATGCACGAGAAATCAGCACACTTCCATGTTCCATCTGTCTCACTGCGATGGGATTGTGATCCCTCCCGGCCACGTGGAGCAGCATCGCGCCGACGTGTGCGAGTGCGGAAAGCTATCGCGCCGTCGCGCACGCGCCGCGCGGGGGAGAGGTCTCGCGAAAAATCGGCGTGCACGCGGCAGGCGAGGGGAGCATGGGGAGTTGGGCCGTGCGGCGGATGTCGCTAGTCGGTCTCAAAGCGTACGTGTCCAGCCGACCCAGACGGAGGATGCGACATCGCATTTAGCTTGGGGTGCTCTGCTTGCGTGGCGTGCCGGCGGCGGTTTGGGCCAGATTCCCATGTCTCCGAGCACATCGGAGGATGCAAAAGAGCGTTTCTTTAAACTTCAGTAAACTCCAGCCACATTTGTAACTCCAAGAAAAAAATTATTGGAATTGGAGATGCGAATAAGCTTTGATATATATTTTTTAAATATAAATATTGTATGTAATAAATTTATATTATTTTATTATTAACTGGTACTAGAACATGTCATTTCAAGAACTAATTCGAAATAATGTAACAAGCATGCTGTTCTACTTGCCATCACCCTTGATTTGGTATGCCCCCTTTCTTCACACTTATCCCCTGGTCCAGTAGCATTTGGTTGAAGGATAGGGTTATATCGGATGATTCCGTTAAATTTTTGATTGGTTCGATAGGATGATTTAGTTTTCTCTTTGGTTGAATGGAATGGAATAATGCAGTTTTATGTTTCACATAAGCTAGATGTGATGAGATTGTTCTAGAGAAAAGTGGATGAGTTCATCGGAGAAAAAACTAGATGAGTCTATCCAATATCCTGAGAGAATGTTATAGAGATTGCTCTATTTTGGACACGGAATGTTATTTTAACCTAGAATCTGAAAAGTTACAAAAACATGCGTTAATCATAGTATTAAAATGTCCTGGACCCTTAATAATTTTTTCTTGGGATTTGTTAGACTCTGAGACCGAACTAATGACTGAATTTCTTGGCTTTGACCTTGTTTTTTGGAGGTTAAGGTCAATTTTGCATTGCCAAAAGGAGCAGTACGTACGAAAGGGGCGCGTATATATCCGTGCCATCATTACGGAATGAATTCCTGCACATTTTTGAGAGTGATGCATTTCGCGGTTATCTTTGCTGAAAATGGCCTCTGAATTGATCAGATCTACACGTTGGGACGATACCACAGGACCACTTCCCTTCGTGAGGTTGCGATGAGGATTGAGATCTCCCGAAACTTTGGTATATCTTCTTCTTGTCATAGCTCACTAGGGGACAATATTCCACTCCCCACTTGACCCACCCTCCCGATTTAACCCAGATTCTAATTGCTCACCATTAATTTGACAAATAACTGCTCGTAATTAAGTTAAACCACCTACGTAAAGTGTAGCTAGTTGCGTATTCCTTACGTGTTTGTAGCCAGATGAGGGAATAGTAACTGTATTAATTAGAGTGAGATGACTGCTGACGAGTTGTGATTTTACTGACCTCCGCTCGCCGATGGCGCCGTCGATGATCATGTGAGCAATGTGGACACCGGCCGGCTGGAACTCCTTGGCCAGAGACTGAGACAAACCCCTCAGCGCGAACTTGCCACAGCCTGCATGCATTTTACGCGCGCAAGAAGATGACAACTCGGAGTCAGTTGATCAGTTGTAGGTGTGATCGAGCTCTAGATGCTGCCCCGTGAAGCTTACTTAGATCAGAGTAGCCGGCGAAGCCGGCGACCGACGCCGACGAGCCGGTGAAGATGACGGTGCCCCTGCCCCTCTCGACCATCCCCGGGATGACCTATGTTTGATCAGTGGCATACAGAGATTAATCGAAGATGTGAGGGATCTGGAGAGGAGGTTGAACACTGGACAGGTCGAGTAGGGTGTACTTGATGGGCGCAGAAGAAGGCGCCGGCGGCAGAGACGGCGAGGGCGCGGTGGAAGGAGTGGGGGGAGATGGCGAGAAAGGGCGTTGGGCGCGGGGAGAAGTCGCCGTCGCCGTCGGCGGGGGGCTCGCAGGCGTTGTAGACGAGCACCTCGACGGGGCCCAGCGAGAGCACCCCCTCGAAGGCCTCGCGCACGGAGCGCGCGTCGGCGCAGTCCACCCGCAGAGCGAACACCTGCGCCTTCGCCTCCTGCGCGATCTCGTCCGCCAGCTGCGACAGCTTCTCTGCAGTACGCAACATCCACCGATCATCATGCCCAGCCAGAATTATATTAGTACGGCAGGAGGAAGAAGGCAGTAGCTGATCGAGAGAGAGAGCTTGCCGAGGTCGCGGGAGAGCATGGCGACAGTGTAGCCCTCGGAGGCGAACTTGCGAGCCACGGCGGAGCCGAGCCTGGGGCCGACGCCGACGACGGCGGCGATGCCCCTCGAGGAGTTCGACCCGGACACTGACCTCAGCATATGGGGAGAGTGCTGTGACCGGTGGTCGGTCGCGAGCCCGATGGCTACGCAAAACGGCTGCCGCCTCCTCCTCGCGTCCTCGGCCGAATCGCGTCGATCTCGGTGGTGTCGCGCCGAGCGAAGGCGCCGTGGTTTTTAACAGGAGTGGCCGCCGTTTTGGCGATATCCAGACCAATGGCGCTTGGGCGTTGTGCATGTTGTTGGCGGGCGGGTAGAATCTGCCTGCCATGCCCTGCCTTGTCTTCCGCCTACAGCGACCCTGCCACAGTACAGCTCAACATGACAGCACGGATGACTCCATGGTCCTTCCAGTATCGTCGTCTCCGACACGATTTATCTGTGCTTTTACATGACCTCTCTTCCTCACTGTAAGAAGGAAAAACTCACTGCGATGCTTGTATTGATCACTGGAAATTATATATATAGGCATCCTCCTACCATACTCACTCAACCGACTTATAGAAATAGAACCGGAAGGATAAGGAAGGGTAGCCGTGAATCCGTGATGGAAGGAACTACTAAATATATTCTAACAACCCCGCAGTCATAATGTCAAGCTAGCGGACATTGAGATTGGACCGAAACTCGGTAAAGACCGACGAAGGCAGTCCTTTGGTGAATATGTCAGCATATTGGGATGACGTGGGCACGTGAAGGATACGTACTGCTCCAACGGCGACCTTCTCGTGAACGAAATGAAGATTGAGCTCGATGTGCTTCATCCGTTGATGTTGCACAGGATTGGAAGAAAGATGTACTGCACTGACATTGTCGCAATACACCAAGGTGGCCTTAGGTGGAGGAGAATAAAGCTCATGGAGAAACTGGCAAAGCCATGCAACCTCAGCAACGACGTTGGCGACGGAGCGGTACTCGGCCTCGGCACTGGAGCGACATACTATATGCTAGCGTTTAGAAGACCATGACACCAAGTTGTCGTCGAGGAAGACGGCATAACCGGATGTGGAACGCCGAGTGTCAGGACAGCCAGCCCAGTCGGCATCAAAGTAGTCGAGGAGGTCTGTACCAACAGAACGCTGAATGTGACGGCCCAAGTCCAATGTACCTCAAAGATAACACAAAATCCGTTTGAGATCACCGAGATGTGGCTCACGAGTATCATGCATATGAAGACATATCTGTCGGACAACGTATGAGATATCTGGGCGGGTGAAGGTGACGTACTAAAGTGCGCTAGTGAGACTGCGAAAGTCGGTTGGGTTAGCAACTGGGGCACCCTCACAACCAGAAAGTTTGGCACAAGTATCCACCGGAGTGTTGCAAGGCTTGCAATCTGACATGGCGGCGCGGTCCAGGATGTTGATGTAGTACTGTCGTTGACTGAGGAGCAAGCCAGAGGACTGTCAATACACACTAATGCTGAGGAAGTAATGAAGAGCCCCAGGATCCTTCATGAAAAACTCAGACTGAAGTGATGAGATCGTCCACTGAAGGAGCTTGCTGGTAGATGCAGTAAGGACGATATCATCAACATAGAGCAATAAGTAAACTATGTCCAATCCTCATCGAAAAATGAAGAGAAAGTTGTCAGACTTGGCCTCAATAAACCCAAGAGTCACCAGGAAGGAGGCGAAGCAGTCGTACCAAGCTTAGGGGGGCCTGCTTCAAACCATGCAGGGACTTGTTGAGGTGGCAGACCATGTTGGGGCGAGAGGAGTCAACAAAATCTGGCGGTTGGATACAATATACTATCTCCTAGAGAGTGCCATGGAGGAAGGCATTTGTCACATTAAGTTGATGGAATGTCCAATCGCGAGACACCACCAAGTTGAGTACTGTGCGAACAGTAGAGGGCTTCACAACTGGACTGAAGGTTTCGTCATAATCAATGCCAGGGCGTTGCGTGAAACCACGCAGAACCCAACGAGCCTTGTAGCGATCTAGGGTGTTGTTGGCATGAAACTTATGCTTGAAAATCCATTTGTCAGTGACAATGTTGGCGCCGAAGGGATGTGGGACAAGATTTCATGTATTGTTGGCGAGGAGAGTGTTGAACTCAGCTACTATGGCCTGCTGCCGGTGGGGGTCAGCCAAGGCGGCTCGATATGTGCGTGGTAGCAGTGAAAGTGAAGCGTATTGGAGATTCAGTTCTGTGGATTCCTTGTGGACACTGGCTTTTCTATGAGTTTTCATGGCATGCTCGTTGATGACCGGAGAGACACCGAGTAGGAGAGGCAGAGCTAGACCGTCTTGGCATGCCGAACGGGGGCATGTCGGTATGGCGACGTGCAGAGGTAGCACCGGAGCTCAGGGCGGAGAGCTGGTGATAGGGGCTTGCCAAGTGCTGAGTGGCTCACCACCTGGCCTATTGAGGAAGATAGGGCGAGCAAGGCCTCCCCAGATGAGGTCGGCCCACCCAGCGCGAATGGGTAGGGGAGGCTGAGGTGGGGCAACAGCAGAGGTCGGTCCAACAGGTGGCCCAGCGAAAGAGGGCACATGGTCAGGTGGAGTTGCCGACACTCGTCATTGAGTAGTGTCGATACGTTCCTGTACAACAATAGAAAAATCCTCCAAAAATTCGAGATCAGCAGCAGAGTTAGTGGTGATCTCAAAAATTGAAAATGAATGCTCATAAAACACAATATGCCTCAAAATATAGACCTTGTTAGTGACATGATCAAAACACTGATACCCTTTGTGATGGTCCAGATAGCCAAGGAAGACACACATCATAGAACGGGCCCAAGTTTGTGAGGGGCGGTGGTGGAGAGAATGGGGTAGCATTTGCAACCAAAAACACGGAGGTGTGTATATGTGGGGTGGACTCCATATAGTGTGAAGAAAGGTGTATGATGGGCAAGGGTCTTGGTGGGTTGTCTATTTATGAGGTGTGTGGCGGCATGAAGAGCTTTGACCCAAAAGGATCTGGGAAAGCTAGCTTGAAAACGGAGGGAACATACAATGTTGTTAAGAGAACGAGGAATACACTCGGCCTTGCCATTTTGAGAAGAGGTGTGAGGGCATGACATCCGCAAGTAAACACCATTGGTAAGAAAGAAAGTATGAGCAGTAGAGTTGTCGAACTCGTGGCCATTATCGCACTGGACATTGTGGATGGTGGTGGTGAATTGAGTTTTAACATAAGCAAAAAAATTGTAACAAAGTGGAAAAAGTGTCAGATTTAAAACGAAGCGGGAAGGTCCAAACAAAGTGGGATCAATCATCTAAAATGACAAAATAATATTTGAAACCCAAAATGCTAATGATAGGAGATGTCCATAGATCACAATGAATCAACTCAAAATTTGCCGAGGCCCTACGAGAGGAGCTAGTGAAAGGGAGGCAAATGTGACGACCAAGCTGGCAAGCATGACAAACTATAGTGAGGCCTCCTTTGGTCATGGGAATGACAGTGGCAAGATGAGCGAGCGCGTCGTGGCCAAGGTGACCAAGACGGCGGTGCTAGAGGATGACAGTGGTGTTGGTGGCGAGGGAAGTTACTGACGAAGGTGGAGGTAAGGCATGCTAGAGGGGGTAGAGTTGACCGGAGCTATTGAACCAGCGATCACGGTCTTGGTGCAATGGTCCTTCACAGAGAAACCAAATGGGTCAAACTCAACCATACACCAGTTGTCAATGACAAAACAACGAACAAAAATTAAATTCTTAATAATGTGCGGAGAGCAAAGGATATCACGAAGATTAAAAGAACAATTGTGGTGGTGAATGTTAGTGTCCTATGGAGGAAATAGGAATTGTAGAACCATTACCGACCATGACATGTGAGGGATGATGAGGGTTGGGAGGGTGGGTGAAATAAAGGGTACCGGCATCGGAGGTCATGTGTGCAGTGGCACCCGTGTCCATGTACCATTCGTGTGTAGTAGGTTGGGGGCAGCATCGTAGTGTTGAAGAAGCCAACGAGAGACACTTGGTCCCACTAGGTCGGTGCTCCACCAAGCCATTCCATCTACAACAGCCCAACCGGCGCAAGCGGCTGGGAGGGCGCCTGCTGGGTCAGGAGGCTTATGTAGATAGGAGTCACATAGAGGCCGAGAGGGGCGTCAGCTGCTGCTGTGGTTGGAGAGGCACAAGTGGGCCACCAATAGCAGCACCGGCAAATGGAGGGCCAACGGGCATGGTCCAAGGAGGCCACGACCCAATGGACCCGACCACATGTGTATTGTGCCAGCCCAAGGGTTTTGCGGAGAGGGCTACACCTGGACCAGGCCGCTGGCACCGTTCTTTATGCCACCCGGGACACCACTCGGGATGCCACTCGGGGTGGCCTACTGGTTGCCACCATGGCTGTTGCCCCCGCGGTGCAGCGATTGCGTGAGTTGCCGCAACCGTGAGTGTCGTTGGTGTCGCCGCCTTGATGCCCACGCCATAGCCGGTGGAGTGCACTGAAGGAATGGCACCGGTTTTGTTGTTGCCGCTGGTCGTGCCAGCGAATAGGATGGAGGCATCGAAAGGGCGCTTTGTTGCGAACAGTTCTTCCAGATGGAGCTATGACCGGACCTCGGCGAATGATGAGATTAGGCACTGCATGGGCACAAGTGTTTTCAAGTGACTTAATTTGTTAGACAAACCATTTAGTGTGGTGAGGACGAGGGTGCGGTCGCCAACGAGTTTGGCAAGGTCGTCGAGTGTGTCCGCCATTACCTTCAACTGGTGGCTATAGTCAGCGACAGAGAGATTGCCTTGACGGAAGGTGTGGAATTCCGCTTGGAGGTTGAGGGCGCGGTGCTCGCGGTTGCCGAGGAATTGATGTTCCATGGACCACCACACATGCTTAGCGGTGGCGTACGACGTGAGGACCTCCTGGAGTAGGTCATTGGAGATGGTGCCGTAGAGCCAATCGAGGACGACGTAGTCCATTTGAGCCCAATCAACATGATCAGGGTAGAGGTCGTCGGAGAGAACATGGTCTATCAAGGCCTACTTGCACAGGGCCACGAGGAAGAGACCGCGCCACCGAGTGTTGTTGGCTGCCGATACATCGAGAGTCGCCAGTACTATGAGCTTGACATTGAGGACGCTGACTTCCTGGGCATGAAGGGCGGACAGAGCGTTGGCGTCAAGTGGAGGGGCAGGGTGGTGCGGCGCGCTAGTGGGAGGAGCCGACGGGCTGTCCAGAGTGACGTGCATGGATGCGAAGAGCGCGGCGAGGGTGGTCGACATCGATGTTGGGGAAGCCGGCGTCGGCGAAGGAGGCGTGTCGGTTGGGGGCATCGGGGAGAGGAGACGCGCGACAAGGGAGGAAAGCGCCGTGCATGCGGCGTTGAAAGCCTTGGACGTCGCATCGTCAGTGACGATAGAAGTGATCATAGATTCGACATCGGGTGGGCGAAAGGCGTCGCGAATAGCGTCAGCAACGACATTCACAACGGAGTCGAGGGCCGCCTCATCGGGACGAGAGGTGGCGGATGACATCGCCGGTCGAAGACTAGGGTGCTGAAGCAGAAGATCAAACAAAAGCTGATACCATGTAAGAAGGAAAAACTCAATGTGATGCTTCTATTGATCACGGGGAATTACATATATAAGCATCCTTCTACCATAATCACTCAACCGACTTATAGAAATAGAATCGAGAGGATAACGAAGGGTAGCCGTGATGGAAGGAACTACCAAATATAGTATAACACTTGTCATTGCCGTTTAAAACTGATTTGTAACAAAAAAAAGGAATACCATAACATGTGGAGTAAAGTCTTACAGAAACTAAAAACACACAAATTAGTCCGACAACATGTTCACCAACATGCAACTTAATCCAGAAGCATTTGGCCTGAGAACTCAAGGATGAGGATGAGCATGCAGTTGAGCTCAGAAATGTAGCCATGTAGGGGCAGTGGGCACTAGAGTTCAGTCAGACGCATGAGCGTCACACTGTCACGTATTGGCGTGTAGCACCACTCGATCATGCGACCCCAGTTATCTAGTTGTCCACTTGGGCGTGCCAAGCTGCAGTGTGGAGCCATCTCAAATGCTGCACGCCGTTCCAATTCTGGTTGTCCCTCCCCCCGGTTGGATGGACCGATGCGCCAGGTCAACTGTCATGTTCTTGTCCATGGAACAACTTTTCCCTTTCCTATCAATAGTGGACCTTACATGTGATCATGAACAGGGGAGCGTTCCTGAATCAGATACATGCTCATGCTTTTCTTCAGAAACAGCACAGCACAGAACAGGAAAGAATTTATGGAGTATTTCACTAAAAGTAAGGGTCGGTGAGATATTTTCAATGTACGATAGGAGTTGTTGGGGATGGCCCCCTTTGAAAAGAAAAACTATATTTTTTGTAAATTGCGAAAAAAATAAAATAAAAATCGTTGATTGCCATCCCGTGTTGTGAGACTTCCTCACTGGCGAGCTCTCACACTAGGGTAACTGCAACTGTAAATTCATATTCTCATCAGCTTTCACACAAAACTACGTTTCAAAACAGATCGGATATAGACAAATTTTAGTAATGCAATTTTTTATATATTTTTATTAGATTTGGATTCGGAAACATATATAAACTAAATAAAATAAAAAAGAGTACGGATCGATATATCTTAAAACAAAAACTCCTTAACCATTAAAAACATAAAACTATAAGTTAGAATTCATAACTCACAATAGATATTAAAACTATAAGTTAGAATTCATAACTCACAATAGATATCAATAATAAGTTGAAAAATACAAATCACAATGCACAAGTCATAAGTCTCAAATGATATAGACTAATGCTCCGTTAACTTTTAAATGACACAGTTGACTTTTAACTCAACGTTTAACCGTTCGTCTTATTCAAAAAAATTATGCAAATATGTAAAAATATAAGTTATACTTGGAGTACTTTAAATAATAAAACAAATTATAACAAAATAAATGATATTTCAATTTTTTTTTGAATAAGACGGATGGTCAAATGTTTAGATAAAAGTTAATTGCGTCATTTAAAAATTAACGGAGGTAGTAGTTCATAACTCTAAATTACATATTAATAAATCTATATTACATAGTAATAGTAATAGTCTATATACTACAATTTAGAGTTCTAATAGTTCTTAACTTGAGTTTTTGAAGATGTTTTCTTGTTATATAAAATCAAATTGCATGTTGCAACATAATGTGATTTTAGGAATTTTTCCTACGGATGTTGTGTTATTGAGAGAGGCTTTTAGAAAATCAGAGGGACCAAAAGCACGTGGACAAAAGAGCAAGACCGTTTGAATCTCTAAAATTTCACAAGATTTTTGTTAAATTTCATAAGAAAATTAGCGAAGTGACTGAACCCCTCCAATTTCAAACTGGGCCCCGAAGGTTCGGGAAGAGGCTTCAATCATTCAGGCTTAGCGGGCCTAACCCACTTTTGCTTCCTCCTCGCGTCAACAAGAGTCAGATCGCTCCAGCCCGTCGGCTAGAAATCCGCGGGCCGCGGCGGCGTCTCGTTGTGCCGCTTCCCGACCTCCCGTCATGGCGGCCTCTGCCCACGATGCTCAGAGTGACCCTCCTCGAAGCCTCCCAGCGCCACCTCCAAATTCACGCCGAGATGCCTCACCGATGCCTTCAGTACATCACTGCCTGCCTGCTGCCGCCTCCTCCTCTTCACCACCGCCGCGTACCCGCCTCGTCCCGTTCCTGCTAAACCACCCGCTCTGCCTCTTCAGCCTGGTCAACCGTCCCAATGCCTTCCCTACAACCCGACAGTCTACGGTCCAATCTTTTCGTTGAATTTGTCGGAGATGAATGATAACTTATGAGACGCTATCAAATCTTCGACTATTTCTCTGCCGATATAATAGATCTTAACTCTATGGATATTCACAACCCCATATACTTACACATGTAACCGCTAGCCAACGAAGCAGTTCTGTAATCTACTAATTTCCAATGGAATAGCAAATAACACTTGAATTCTTCAGTAGCAAGAACACCGGATCAAAACAAAGTGACGAAGTTAAAATTTATGATCGAAACAAAGAGGAATTCATGGTAAACAGAAAAAGGTGGAACAACCGTTCAATCTGAAGTTTAATCTAATCTAAAAACAATATAATCAAAACCCTAACTAAAGCCGACCACCTATTTATATAGGGGTAACAGGGGTGCGGTCAGGATAGGAAATAAAGAGTCTTGTGTTGTCAGAATAAGGCAGTCTAAAAATTAAAAGAGTACTACTCTATTACGAAGTTTTACTTGAGTTGAAGTCATTTGCTGATTAGAGTCCTACTCTAGGTGGAAGTCCTCTAATTCGAAATTAACTAGATACAAATCAACCCAAGAATTAGGTTCAACCAGAATTATGGGTTTACAAACCGAGCTCTCAAGACACACATATTTAAGGCATTCAATGATATTTGATCTTGCTGCATGTCTCCTCTTCCTCCTTGCACAATACTTGTGTTAAATAGACTTAGGTAGTATAAAATTCTCATTAATAATTATGTCAGATTCAATTAAGAGTAAATTCACTTGTTGATCAAGTAACTTTGTACATGCCCTTGTGATTAGTCCAATTGTTACTTCCGTAGATTTGTCTTGTGCAGCAACATCATTGGAAGATAATGGTAAAGGAGTATGATTTCCTCATAATCCTCCCCCTTGAAAAGGTGTCGACCTTGACGCATTAATGTCATCTCTATCATATGGCGTCGGATCAACAACATTGAATATATTACTCACACCAAACTCAATTGAAGGAAGATCAATCGTGTAAGCATTATCATTAATCTTGGCAAGTACTTTGAATGTTCCATCATCGCATCGTTACAATTTGGACTTGCGTTGCGTAGGAAATATGTCCTTGTGAAATGTACCAAAATTATAATATTTGAATGATTTAAATATTTTCAAGAAATAATAGAGAACACCCAATATTGGGGGAATAAGTTTTCCCTTAAACAGGGACCAAATGACGTCAGCCTGCAAAGGCTTTGAGCCCGGAGCTTGACACCGCCGAAGGATGAAGACGAAGTAGAGTCACTCCTGACGAAGTTAATTCCAAGCAGCAGCTTGACTTGGCCTCCGGGCTCCTTTCGGAGCCCTCCGGAGTCTAGCCCCCGGGATCCCTCCGGTCCCTTTCGAAGCCAAACCTTCGGGACCTCTTTGGTTTCCTTCGGAGCCCTCTTCTGAGAGTCAGTTCGGAGCCTATTTCTGAGTGCTCCTCATAGTATATGAGAAACCAAGGGTTGGTTTCGGAGTCTATGATGAGTGATTGACAGATTTTACCCTCTGATTCGAAGGGGTCCCTCCGAAGGGGTTCGGAGGTTGATTCACCGAAGGGTTCAGTTGGCTCTATTTGCTGCAACTGTTGCAGTGGAGTGTGGCTGTTGGAGGGGTCCGACAGTACACGATGACTAGTTCGTACCGAAGGTCTCGGTACTTTGGGCGGTACACCGGAGTGTGTGCCGAAGGTTGCTTACCCGGAGAGGTCTCCGGGGTACTGGATACACTTGTCTGTTTGTCTGTGGTGCGCAGGTGACTTCGGAGGCGACAGACGGTTCGCAACAAGTGAACTTGGGTCAAGCAGGAGGCTTGATGCCAGGCGAGTGGGGAGCTCGGTCACGAAGGCTGTGAAGGGGCCGAGGTCGGACCTCGGGTCGAGTTGCGCCAGACGAAGGCAGAGAGTGCGGAGCATGGCTCCGGCTGAAGGTACTCCGAGACAAAGTCCTCGGAGGCGAGGCACTTTGAAGGGTACTCCGAATGGAGTGACTTCGGAGTATAGTGGATAAGTCCTTAGCAATGAGGCAAGGTGTTCAAAGTGTGCTCCGGAGGAAGGCACTCGAAGGTATACTCGACGAAGGTCTCAGAAGTCAAGGTGCATCAAAGGCATGGTCCGGGTGAGGTTCGTCGGGGAGTGTGCTCGGGGAGAGACACGACGACGAAGTGCTCATGGAATGCTTCATGCGGAGGCCTTGGACGAAGGAGAGACTTCGAAGGGTGGTACTCCGAAGGTGGGGCTTCGGAGTGTGGCTGACTTGAGGTACTTCGGCCATACATGGCTTCAGTATACGGGCTGACGGAGTTCGAGCTGGGGGTAGCTGCAAAGCCGTGGTGGTCCACTCTGGCGGTAATGGTGTGAAGGCTCAAGGGCTTTGACGACTTCGTCTCAAAACTGTCACTGTTGAGGAGCCATGCTGAATAGCGTGGGCCTCATGGCTCCAGATGTGATGAGTCATTGTCAACGATAGTCAAAGAGGACAGAAGAAGAGAGGAGATCTGCTGCGTCATGGGCCGCGTGTGACTCAGGTACATGGGCAGCGAGCGACTGTTGGGCTGAGAGAGCTGTGAATTTGGGCTGGCCCAATCCAGGTACATAGGCTAGGAGCAGCAGAAGACCCACTGGGTTGTTGACCAGGATTGACTCAGGTACACGGGCGGCGAGCGATTGCCGGGCTGAGAGAGCTGCGGAGTCGGGCCGACCCAATCCGGGTATCTGGTGCAAAGTCGGTGGAGGCTTTGTCAGTTTCGGCGCAAAACTGACAACCGCTGATCTTGTATCGGACTGTCCAGAAGAGAAGTCGTAGTCGCTACGAAAGCTTAGCTTCCGGATAAGTCATCTGTAAATAGGAGTTTACTATTTTGTCCCTAGGCCCACAGTCAGTCAGTCGAGTCTATAAAAATATCCTAAGGGCAGTTTAGTCTTTTCCCTTATTTAAGCGTCTGTAAAAAACCCTAAGGGGCTGGTGGAATATTCCTAGCTATTGGGCAGCCTATAAATAGGGTCCCAATCCCTAGGGTTAGGTTACCCTTTTTGCTGAAATCACTTTTTAATCAATTCCTTGGGTCATTCTCTCTCCTGCTCATTCTCTTCTGTTCATGTGCCTCCAGGAACATTTCGGCTGTTCTTCATGCTTCCGTGAGATTTTATTCTCTTCTCCTGTCACTCTGATTTGCAGCGTTCTTGTTGTTGCTTACTGCTTTGTCTCGCGTGCGGCTATTTTTTTATTCCTGGACATTTGTTTCTCTCTGTGGGCTTCTGTTCTACGGACTGAGGAGTACTAGTTGCAAGTAGTACTAGTTCCTGTCGCTATAGTGTGCTAGTTCTTCTAGCCTTGCTTTTGACAGCGTAGCCTTTTTGATCGAGTAGACAGGACTTAGCTTTTCTCTGTCTGTTTCTAGCGAAGCCCCCTTCTCTGTTCGAAGTCTCTCAGCTCCGTGAGGCAGGCTTCGATCTGACTTCTTCGAAGGCTTTGCTAGAATTTTTCGGCTCTGATTTAGAACTGTGAACCTAGTTTCGAAGTATGTTCTGTGCTTCATTTTTGTTTGTTAGCATACTTCGACAGTTCTTGCGAAGGTGTACTCCGACTCGAGCGTTACAAAGTCAATACTTTGACAAGCTTCGAAGTGAGCTCCGAAGCATGTCTTTCTAGTAGACTTCGCTCGGAGTATGCTCTCTGAGGTTTTTCTGCTGCTGTCTTTTCCGAAGGTCTCAGTTTGCTTTTCGAAGTGTGGTTGTGCGCTTCGACTTCTTGTGTGACAACACTTACAGACTTTGTTGCGAAGTTGGTCTGTGTGTCGAAGGTCATCATTTCAGTAGTCATACCTCAATCAAAGCTAGCTTCGAAGGTTGAGTGTAGGCTTCGATTTGGTCTTGCTGCTGCGTGTTTGGCTCCGCGTCTCTTTCGAAGGTTGAATTTCTGTGAACTTTATTCGAAGCTTTCTGTTCGAAGTATCAGCTTCGAAGTACACTGTTCGAAGCAGGCTTCGATACTCTCATACTTCGCTTCGAAGCATACTTCGCATTTTGTCACACTCGAACTAGGCTAGACAGCAGACCAACACTTTAACGACAGCCTTCGCTAGACTTCGACAAGGGACCCCGAAGCAGGCTTTGACACAGCGAAGCAGGCTTAGACACTATGAAGCAGGCTTCGCCAAGTTTCGAACAGGAGACAAATTTGAACAGTAAACTTCTCATCTCTTTTCATGTACACTTAGACCATCTGCTGAGAAGTTTGATTTGCCATGTCTTGAGTATTCTGTTTATCTGCCTTTTAGCACTGTATTGGTGTTTCTCTGTTTTTAACATCAGTTGTTTCTAGGCTAGATACCTTTAAACTTAGGCAATCTGTTCATGCTTTGCTGCTTAGTCTTTTGAGGTGCGTTGGGTGTTGGGAGCAGGCCATTGATTCGAAAGAATTTTTAGGCGCCCATTCACACAGAAAGGGCTGATGAGAGGGACACTTTGGCCACTGAGCTTGAAAGCACTCAGCAGGAGCTGAAAGATGCTCAAGCCACTGTCGTCGCACCCTGTGCTGATTGCCCATCTCATCTAGCTTAGCTGAGCTGAAAGCCTAGGGTGATGAGCATATGGGTGATTTGGAGAGAGTGAGAGCATAGCTGGCGCAGACTAGGCTAGAGCTTGAGACATTGTCAGTTCCACCCACTGTCTGTGAGAACTGCCTATCTCTTAGACTTGAGTTGATTAAGCTAAAAGCCGAGAAGTCTGTCCAAGTAGATAGTGAGTGTGAGACCTGCTTGTCTCAGGTGGAGGTACTAGCTTCCTTGAAAGAGGAGCTAGCTGATTCTCAGAATGAGAACTTTTACCTCCGTTCTATCCTGAGTTGGATCAGTGCAAGAGAGTCTCAACTCGGCATGATGATCCAGCAGTTTAAGAGGCAGGATGGGTTTGGGGTAGGTTACACCTACACCAAGGCTGACTTTGAGAGTGCCATTAGCCGGGCAGTGGAGTGGAGTAAAATGACTCCTGAGCAGAGATATCCCAAGACTCACTCCACTAAGTCTTTCCAGGCTAGTCAGCCCAAGGATGGAGTAATCCAAGAACAGCCCAAAGCTCCACCCAAGAAGCCCATCTGGGTTCCAAAGCCCAAACACCTCCACACTTCACTAGACTCTCTTCCTGGACCCTCTCAACCCAAGAAGACTACACCAAACACCACTAAGCCCAAGAACCCCAAGCCTCAACCACATCCCAAGAAGCCTACCTATCATTGTGAGTACTGTCAGAGAGACGGGCATCTTGCAGAGTTTTGCTTCAGGAGGAAGTGGGTTGAGAGAGCAGAGCGTGATCGTGGTGGTTAGGAGCAGTTCTACCAGCTGGGTGGTAGACTGAGAGTTTCTCGACACAGGGAGAGGCTGGAGGCCAGGCCGCGTCGTGTAGGTGGTGGTAGAGGAGACGACTTTCATAGCTGTGCTCCAGATGGTGGTGTTCATTCCGGCAGAGCTCCAGGACGTTTTGGCTACGGTCCTGGACCTCGTGGCCGAGGTTTTAGGCAGAACCAAGGACCACGCTTTGAGCCGCGTTTTGGTCCAAACTTTTCTGATGATTTCTGCTTTCCGTCTTTTGAGCAGATGGCTCGACACTGGTTTAGCTCTTTTGCTAAACCCGGTGCCGGACCATTTGCTCCCACTTACAACCACTGATTGTGTAGGATCGGGGACTGGAGGATGTTTGGATCATGGACTCAGGATGCTCTCGCCACATGACGGGACATCACAGATGGTTCTCTAGTCTCACTCCCCCGAGCTCCAAAGAGTACATCACCTTCGGGAACAGTGGTCAAGGGAAAGTAAGTGACATTGGATCAATTCGCATTTCAGACCATTTTTCTTTGAAGAACGTTGCTTTAGTTGGAAACTTGAACTTCAATTTGATTTCTGTTTCACAACTTCTTGAGGATGGTTTGGAGGTGCGTTTTAAGAAGGGCGATTCTTTTGTATTTAATTCTAGATGGTCTTTGATTTGCCAAATCTTACCATTCGGTAAAGTTTTTCGAATTGACTTCTCTAGTTCTTTTGGCCCTTCTCGCTGTTTGATTGCTGGATCCTCCTCTGAGCTCTGGAAGTGGCATAGGAGGTTAGGTCATTTGAGTTTTGATCTGCTAGTCAGGTTGAGCTCTATGGACCTCATCCGAGGACTGCCCAAGCTTAAGATAGAGAAGGATCTAGTTTGCCATCCCTGTCGTCACGGGAAAATGGTTGCCGCTTCTCACTCACCTGTGACTCAGGTGATGACTTAGTATCCGGGCGAGCTGTTACACATGGACACTGTCGGTCCAGCTTGGGTACGCTCAGTCGGTGGGAAGTGGTACGCACTTGTGATTGTTGACGATTTTTCTCGATTCTCGTGGGTTTTCTTCTTGGAGTCTAAGGATGAAACTTTTCATTTTGTTCATGACCTGATTTTGAAGCTGAAGAATGAGAACAATGGTCGGATGCGAGCAATTCGCTCTGACAACATCTCTGAGTTCAAGAACTCTCAGTTCGTCAGCTTCTGTAGTGATCAGGGTCTTGACCATCAGTTTTCTGCTCCTTACACTCCCCCACAGAACGACGTTGTGGAACGAAAGAACCGCATGCTAGTCGAGATGGCCAAGACGATGCTCGATGAGCACAGGACTCCTAGGCATTTTTGGGTCGAAGCCATGAACACGACTTGCTATCTGGCCAACCGCATTTTTCTTAGAGCTTACCTTGGTAAGACCTCATATGAGTTGCGGTTTGGAAGACAGCCCAAGGTGAGCCACTTGCGAGCGTTTGGCTGCAAGTGCTTTGTGCTCAAGAAGGGAGGGCATTTGGACAAGTTTGAGTCTCGTTGCTGGGACAAAGTTTTTCTTGGTTATGCATTACATTCTCGAGGTTTCCGTGTTTGGAACCTCGAATCCCAGCAGCTTGTCGAGACTTGCAAGGTTTCTTTTGATGAGTCCTTGCCTTCTTTGAATCCTTCTTTTGAGCTTTCTGGTGATGGTGAGCTCGGAGAGTCCATCTTCGAGGAAGATGAGGATACTCCAGCTCCTGATGAGGGTGGGCCTTCTGCACCTCCTGCAGAGCCCACACCTTCTAAGACTTCGACTGAGGACGAGGGCGGACCTCTGATTACTTCTTCCACTTCGATCGAGCCTCCTCAGTTGAGTCCAGAGGTGCCAGCTGCTGACTCCGGTGAGGTGACTTCAGATCACCAGGGATCCTGAGCAGTTCAGCGTGATCACCCCTCAGAGCTCATCATTGGTGATTTGTCTGCGAGGACTTTGCGTTCCTCTGTTGACTCTCTTGCTGTGTTTGCTGAATCCACTTTTGTTGCATCTTTTGAGCCCAGAGATGTTTCTCATGCTCTTTCTGATTCCAATTGGATTAATGCCATGCAAGAAGAGCTTGAGAATTTTGTCCGCAATTGGGTTTGGACACTAGTTGAGCTGCCACCCGGATGCAACCCCATAGGCACCAAGTGGGTGTTCAAGAACAAGCAAGGTGAACATGGGGTTGTGGTGCGCAACAAAGCTCGACTAGTTGCACAGGGTTTTTGCCAGAAGGAGGGTATTGATTTTGAAGAAACCTTCGCCCTTGTTGCCCGTCTTGAGTCCATTCACATTCTCTTAGCTTTTGTCGCTTCGAAGGGTTTTAAGCTTTTTCAAATGGATGTCAAGAGTGCTTTTCTGAACGGGTACATAGAGGAGAAGGTTTATGTTAGGCAACCCCTCGGTTTTGAGAACCCTAAGTTTCCTCGACTTGTTTTTAAATTGCAAAAACCTTTATACGGGTTGAAACAAGCCCCCAGGGCTTGGTATGACCGGTTGAAGCAGTTTTTGTTGGGGAAAGGCTTTGTGATGGGTTTTGTGGATAAAACTCTTTTCTTGCTCAGAGATGCTTCAGATTTTTTAGTCGCTCAGATTTACGTGGACGATATTATCTTTGGCGGTACTACTAATTCTCTTGTGTCCAAGTTTTCTGAGCAGATGCACAATGAGTTTGAGATGGGCCTCATGGGTGAGCTCAAGTATTTTCTAGGGCTCCAGATCAAGCAGACCAAGGACGGCACCTTCATCCACCAAGGTAAGTACACTTGTGACATGTTGAAAAAATTTGATTTTGGTGGAGAACTGAAGCCGCAGATGACCCCAATGGGCACATCTGGGGGCCTGGACAAGGATGAGAACGGCGTCAAAGTCAATGAGAGAGAGTTTTGAGGGATGATCGGTTCGCTGCTGTACTTGACGACGACAAGGCCGGACATACAGTTCGATGTGGGACTGTGCGCGCGCTTCCAGTCTTCACCACGCGCGTCTCATCGGCAGGCTGTCAAGCACATCTTCAGGTATCTCACTTATGCGCCCGATCTCGGCCTTTACTATTCAACATCATCATCTCTTGATTTATCTGGCTTTTCGGACGCTGACTTTGGTGGGTGCCGATTGGATCGCAAGTCGACTTCTGGTACTTGCCAGTTTCTTGGTTCTTCCCTTGTCTCTTGGTCTTCTCGAAAGCAATCTGGAGTTGCTCTTTCAACCACTGAGGCTGAGTATGTAGCTGCTGCTAGCTGCTGCTCACAGTTGGTTTGGATGATTTTCACTCTGCGAGATTTTGGGTTGTTCTTTCCTACAAGACTTCCTTTATTTTGCGACAGCACCAGTGCTATTAGTGTAGGAAAAACCCTTGTCTCCATTCAAAAACCAAACACATTGATGTGCACTTTCACTTTCTGCGGGATCAATATGAGAAAGGTGTCATTGACCTTGTTCATGTTGATACCCATCATCAATTGGCTGACATTTTCACCAAACCCCTAGATCAGTCTACCTTTGAGCGTTTACGAGGGGATTTGGGTGTTGTGTATCCTTTCTAGGATATTTTGCGTCAGTTTTCTTTCTTCTTTACTCTTTTCTTGAGTCTTTTTGTATGTGTTCATATCATGCATATTCACATATCACACTTTCAGCCTGCTTCTGTTATATGATTGCACTGCTTTACTTATTCTAGCTGATACATGCTTTTGAATACTTGTCAATGATCATGCTTTGGTTCAGTTCACTTGATATGTCTGATATCTGTCATATGCATAGCTTTTATGCTTTAAACTTGAAAAATGATCACCATTGCTTCTGGTAACTAGCATGCATAGGCTGAATGTTCCTGCTATCTGTTACATACCTTGTAGCTAGTTCCTGACTTAGATGCAAATCTGCAACTTGGACATTTTTATGCTTTAAACATGGAAATGTGCTATAAAAATGATGAAAAATCAAGAAAAATGAAAATTCCATGCCTTTTTATGCATAATTTGGAAAGATCCAGGTGGGTTTGCTTTGTCGCATTGCATTGTTCTGGACTGCATACCATAGCACTTTGGTATGAACTAGGATAGTGTAGTGTATGCCAAGACCAATGTCTTAAGCTTCTGATGGTCCAGTTCTGGCCTAGGCTTGACTTGGTAGGTCAGCATAAGGTTTGACATTCAAATAACCCCTGGCAAAAATAAAAAAGGAAAGAGAAAAAGCCTGAAAATTAAAATGATAACAAGTTTGCTGAAGCACTTTGTTTTGGATAATGCTTATCTTGGTAGATATCAGTTAGCTTCTACAACTCATGCTTTACCTTGCTTGTCAGCTAGAAAATGTGGTGATGCTTTTGTTTGCGAAAATTGAAAATGCGTGCTAATGAATTTCTTTAGATATCATCTGTTGCACTGTTCATGCCATGTATCTTAGACAGTATGTCTTTTGCTGTATCTATTAGATGTTGTAATTGCCGTCAATCATATCTGAGAAGCATGCTTTATTCACTCCACCTGCACCCCAGTTGCATTCATTGCATATTTTGAGGGGGAGTTGCGTTTCAAGGGGAGTCTGTGTTTTTTTCGAGTGCTTGATGAGTTCACTTGTCAACAAGGGGGATAAATTTTGGGATAAGAGTTAAAGGGGGAGTTTTGACTTTCTCTGGGATTTGTTTCAGGGGGAGTTTTTGTTCCGTTGTCCTTACTCTCTTGATGTCCTTGTTGATGTTTTTGAGATCGCACTCATTTGAGCTTTTACATTTTGGTTAACCATAATGACCACCTCTTGCTTTTTGTTCGGCTTTTGGTCATTAAGGTTAAACTTTTACTTTATTTTCTTCTTCTTTGTTTTCTTGTGCTTTGTTTTTCGTGTTTCCACATGTGTTCGCAGGTACTAGAGAGCTGAAGAAGTGAAGTGTTGACAATGCACTCATCAAGGGGGAGATTGAGGAGCCATGCTGAATAGCGTGGGCCTCATGGCTCCAGATGTGATGAGTCATTGTCAATGATAGTCAAAGATGACAGAAGAAGAGAGGAGATCTGCTGCGTCATGGGCCGCGTGTGACTCAGGTACATGGGCAGCGAGCGACTGTCGGGCTGAGAGAGCTGCGAAGTCGGGCTGGCCCAATCCGGGTACATGGGCTAGGAGCAGCAGAAGACCCACTGGGCTGTTGACCAGGATTGACTCAGGTACACGGGCGGCGAGCGATTGCCGGGCTGAGAGAGCTGCGGAGTCGGGCTGGCCCAATCCGGGTATCTGGTGCAAAGTTGGTGGAGGCTTTGTCAGTTTCGACGCAAAACTGACAACCGCTGATCTTGTATCGGACTGTCCAGAAGAGAAGTCGTAGTCGCTACGAAAGCTTAGCTTCCGGATAAGTCATCTGTAAATAGGAGTTTACTATTTTGTCCCTAGACCCACAGTCAGTCAGTCGAGTCTGTAAAAATATCCTAAGGGCAGTTTAGTCTTTTCCCTTATTTAAGCGTTTGTAAAAAACCCTAAGGGGCTGGTGGAATATTCCTAGCTATTGGGCAGCCTATAAATAGGGTACCAATCCCTAGGGTTAGGTTACCCTTTTAGCTGAAATCACTTTTTAATCAATTCCTTGGGTCATTCTCTCTCTCCTGCTCATTCTCTTCTGTTCATGCGCCGCTAGGAACATTCCGGCTATTCTTCATGCTTCCGTGAGATTTTATTCTCTTCTCCTGTCACTCTGATTTGCAGCATTCTTGTTGTTGCTTACTGCTTCATCTCGCGTGCGGCTGTTTTTTTATTCCTAGACATTTGTTTCTCTCTGTTGGCTTCTGTTCTATGGACTGAGGAGTACTAGTTGCAAGTAGTACTAGTTCCTGTCGCTACAGTGTGCTAGTTCTTCTAGCCTTGCTTTTGACAGCGTAGCCTTTTTGATCGAGTAGACATGACTTAGCTTTTCTCTGGCTGTTTCTAGCGAAGCCCCTTCTCTGTTCGAAGTCTCTCAGCTCCGTGAGGCAGGCTTCGATCTGACTTCTTCGAAGGCTTTGCTAGAATTTTTCGGCTCCGATTTAGAACTGTGAACCTAGCTTCGAAGTATGTTCTGTGCTTCATTTTTGTTCTGTTAGCATACTTCGACAGTTCTTGCGAAGGTGTACTCCGACAGCACTTTAACGACAGCCTTCGCTAGACTTCGACAAGGGACCCCGAAGCAGGCTTTGACACAACGAAGCAGGCTTCGACACAGCGAAGCAGACTTCGACACTACGAAGCAGGCTTCGCCAAGTTTTGAACAAGAGACAAATTTGAACAGTAAACTTCTCATCTCTTTTCATGTACACTTAGACCATCTGCTGAGAAGTTTGATTTGCCATGTCTTGAGTATTCTGTTTATCTGCCTTTTAGCACTGTATTGGTGTTTATCTGTTTTTAACATGAGTTGTTTCTAGGCTAAATACCTTTAAACTTAGGCAATCTGTTCATGCTTTGCTGCTTAGTCTTTTGAGGTGCGTTGGGTGTTGGGAGTAGGCCATTGATTCGAAAGAATTTTTAGGCGCCCATTCACCCCCCTCTGGTCGCTACTTTCGGTCCTACAACTGTATCGAAGGCTGACTTCGGTGAAGCGAAGGCCGTCAGGCTCAAGGCTTCTCGTCGATATCCTTCTGCAGCTGCATAATCTTGCGCTGCAGCTCGCCGTTCTGTTGGATTAAGCTCTTCGTCTCCTGACGAAGAAACTCAACCGCCTCATGGTGCTCATCGGCGTCGAGCACCGCCTCAGTATGGAGGTCGTCCATAGCCTGAAGAAGATGCGACTGCCGGGCCATGACCGGATCACGCACGGAGTGAACTCCGAGGTAGATGCTATGGTAGGCACCGGGAGTGCGCTTCAGCACAAGCCGGAAAGACGAGTTCTGAAGACGATCATCATAGATCATCCTCAACTCCATTAGGGCCTGGAGGGCGACTCGTTGGTACGCGACGTCGAAAGTCGGGCCCCCAAGTGCGCTGGTGAAAGGCGGCAGATGCTCTACGGAGCCGGGAATGGTGAGGGAGACGTCGCAAGGTCCGGCAAACTCCTCCAAGTACACCCCTTGGAATTTGGGCTCGAAGAGGAACCCGAGGAATGTGAGCATCATGCGGAGCTCCCGGACGAAGCCCTCAAAGTGGCGGCAGTAGCTGTGGACTTGGTAGACAGACATCTACAAAACAGCAAGTTGAAGAAAAGTGAGGGGAGGAACAAAGTTTGTAAAGTAGGTTTTCGAGAAATAATTTTCTGCAGCTATTGGCTAGGTGGGTCTGTTTGGCTTCCTACAGTCAAGTCGGCTCTGATACCATCTTGTGGCGCCTCGATTTACCGAAATCGGAACATTATTGAATTTCATAAGAAAAACAATAATAACAAGAGGTTCATCATGCGACATCGTACATACGACAGTATTCATGGTGCGCAGACCATATTTATTACATGAGAGTTTTGATAAAAACAGTAATAAAGATAATTAAAATGCATGACGAACGCCTTCTTCAAGATCTTTTCTCTTGACTGGGTCGCTACTCCAGTCCGTCTTCATAGTAGGCATCCTCTGTGGGGTTCAACAGGTATGAGTACAAAAGTACTCAACAAGCCACCGCAAATGCAAGTAATAATGCAGGATAATAACAAAGGAAGGATAATTGGCTAATAAGTGCAGAAAAGTACATTTTCAGTTATTGCAGTTAATGTAGTCAAATTTTATCATACGGAAAGTAAACATGAACAACAATAACACCATCTAACTCGAGGAGTACGTTTTACCTCCTCGCACAACGGTCCTTACATGTCAAACCAACATGCACATCCATTTCAAAGTAATCTAACTGTGGGATGTCACGCAACCCGCCCTTGACCGTGGGCTCGGCTTTTCGAAAATATTTATGACTCTGATCAGAGATGTACTACTGTACCCACAAGGCACGCACTCATCCCAAACGAGATGACCCATACCACGGGAACTCGTGCCAAAACCTCAGCATGTAATGCTCCAAGCGATAACCACCCGCTCTATGTTTCGCTGGCGCGCCGGGCTACATCCCGGCTAACGTCGCACCCCCTTTTGCGCCACATTGGTACAAGCCACCCGCAGGTGCTGCTTGACCCATCTCCAATTGGTGGCCTCGGTTTGGAACATTCCATACCTTAGTTAGGACTTACCCATTAGACTTGTGGTTAGTACGGAAGTGTATTGCAATGGATCCCATAGACCGGTCCTTATTGTGCCCCGGGTGCTACCGACCAATGTCGTAGCTTGCACCCAGAACCCACCATGCATTCACTCACAACCACAACTCCGACACCGATAGAATTCCAAAGATGAGAGTAATGGGGATCATATAGTAGAACCAAGTTGCTACGACTTATTTTTAATCCTATAGCAATCGTGTCAATACATTGGACACTAGCTAATAACATTAATCATATGGTGACAAGGAGTTTAGGCTAGAGAGCATGGCTTGGGTTGCACATCAAGGTCGGGGATCCTAAATAATTATATTGTAAGAGTTTCATTTGACTAGTGCACGTATAACCTATGTGTTTTAGCAATAGTTTAATAAAACATGGGTCCAATATGCTCAAAAGATTGGTTTGGTGACTTGCCTTGCTCAGCGAGGGGGGAGGGAGGACCTTCCGGGAAATATTCCGGCTCCTCAACGGCGTCGTAATCTTCCCAATATAAACAAAATAGAATAAAATAAATACAACTTTCAATTAAACAATATAAAACCACACAACAAGCACATAGGTTTAGGTTGGTTTAATTTAAAGAAAATCAAGTGGTTAAGTCTCTGAAATTTATTTCATAAAATAATTTAAAAGGAATTGTAATAAAATGTTGTCCTTTGTAAAAAAGGGTTTTGAATGTGAGTAGTCTCATTTTAAGCCTTCCAATAAATTTTAAAATGAAAGGTTCATGGGCAATTTAGGTGTTTTCAGCATATGAACAGAAAGGAATAAATATGAACTTTACTGAAATTTAAATAATTGAATTTACATTTTTACCCTAAGGGCATTTGAATACCTATTTAAATAAACATAAAAATTTCAAAGTAAACATATTGTTTTTATTGAATGAACATGAAGAGAATAATATTACAAATTTTCTAAAATTGAAATGGTAATTTTTGAAGTTAAAATGCGCCAGATATGAATTTTACAAGTTTAAAACAGTTTCTGGAATTTATTTTTAAATTTAAATCCTCTCGGGTCCACGGTGAGCTAGGCCCATGGTGAACCTGCGCACTGTGCACATGAACCGGTTGATCCAGAGCCGTTGGATCTGGATCCGGTGGCCAGGCGTGAGGCGGGAGGGTTAAGTGACAATGGACGGCCACGATTAAGACACGTGAAAGGGTACAATGTGGACGCACGAGATTGAGTCACAGTTTTAAAAAGCGATCAACGGCTCAGATGGTCTGGTACCCCTTTGACCGGATCAAGGGCGGAGATTAAATCCCGAAGGGCTTTAATCAGAGCGCTCCGATCACGATCGTGCGGCCAGGATTAAATTCGGCACGACACGCGCTAAGGGGCTTGTACCCCCTTCGTCTCTAGCGACGGCGGGGTTCGGGTGCGGTGAAGACGGTGCTGACGAGGGGGCTAGGCCCTAGTTCTATGCGAAAATGGAAAGAGGAGGCTACGGCGGTCATGAAGGTACCTTCGACGGCGATGAAGGACAGCTGTAACACCTCAAGAAATAAAAACAAATAAAATAAAAGAAAATTATTATTAAAAATCATTTCTGAATTTTATTATTAAAGGAAATCCTAAAAGAGTCCTAATAAAGCCAAACAGGGAGAAATATTCAAAATTTGGACTTGAAAATTTTATGAGATAAACTAGAGGCCAAAACATAATTTCAGGAATTTTTACAAATTTTTATCAACAGTGATTCAACCCTTAATCAAATATATGAATTACTGGATTTATTTTAAATCAGAAAAGAATTAAAAATTCTTATCGGGCCTAATCCTCCAAAGCGCCTCGGCCCAACCCAGCCCAGCACTCGCGTCGCTGACATGTGGGACCCGCCTATCAGCGCATTCCCCCGCCTCTCTCTCCCGCCCGCGCTCATCCCGGCCCCACTTGGCAGCCACTTGCGCCCGCCTTCGCCCACTGACCGCTCAGCCCCGCCTATCGGCGCTCGTTTTCCCGCTCGCCCTCTGACAGGTGGAGCCCACCTGTCAGATTCGTCTTCTCCATGGAAGGGGATCCCCCCTTTCCTTTTTCCGGCGATCCTCTTCTGGTTTCTCGCCGCCGGCCGCCCGATCCCGCCCGATCGCCTCCGGACTCCCTTCCTTGGATCACCGTGATCCCTTTCCACCGATAGGCGACACAGTTTCGCACTTTAGGAAGCTTGGCCGAGAGAATGGAAGTCCTCACCGGAGTTCTTAGAAACCCTCGGATTCCTTCCCTCCTTACGCCGGCAACCCCCCTATAAATACCCCCCACGGCCACCGCCCTCAGCCACACCGCCTAAGCCCAAGCTAAAGCACTCCAGAGCGCCCCCTCTCGGTTTTGGCTTTTCTCCCCTGCTCCACCTCCGGTCGCCGATCGCCGTTGATCTCGGCAACCATCGCCCTAGCCACCGTCACCGTCGGGTCCATCGTCGCCTGCTCGTCCTCGGCATCCACTCTGTTGGTCGTGGGCGCCATCGGATCGTCGTCGCCGTCGAGCTCCCGAAGGTCCCTCACCGTCTACCCTCACCGCCGGTCGCCGTTCCTCGCCCGCCGTTGCCACCAGAGGTATCATCATGATCCTCATCCCCTCCTCGTTCCATTTTTGGCCTTAGCTAGGCACCTAGGCGCTCGCCGCCGCCGCCGCCATCGCGCCCGAAGCCCCGCCGTCACCGGAGACGAAGGGTACGAGCCCCTTACGCACGTGCCGTGCCGGATCGAGCCACGGCCGTCCGATCGTGATCGGAGGGCTACGATTAAATCCCTTCGGATCTGGTCAAAGGGGTACCATGCGCTCTCGGCCGTCGATCGCGACTTAAAACGCTGGAGCGATCTGGTGCGTCCACGTCGTACCGATTCATAGGATCTAAACACAGCCGTCCATTTTCACTTAAAGGAACCCGCCTCGCGCCTGACCGCCGGATCTGGTTGATTCGGTCCACGCGCATAGTGCCGCGGTCCACCGTGGGCCTGGCTCACCGTGGACCCGAGCCCATTTCCTGTTTAAATAAAATTCCAGAAATTGACTTAAACTTTGAAAATTCATAACTTGCTCATTTTAACTCCAAATTTCACCATTCAAATTTTGTTATATTCAGTATATTATTCTCTACACTTTAATGCTATAAAAACAGTATGTTACTGTTACCCAAAATATTTTTAATAAATATTTAAATAAAAACCCCTTAGGGATAAATTATTAATTCAGAAAAATAAATTAGAAAAACTTTAAGAAAATAAGTTTACTGTTTATCCCCAAACATCAGAATATTAAAACTTTATTCCACACAATAAAACCCACAAATATGTATGTTTATTACTTGGTGGATTTTTATATGTTTATTGAATGTGTTGTTTATTTTTCCGTATCGAGAAGACTACGAGTTCGTCGAGGAGCCGGAGTTCTACCCCGAGGTTCCTCCCTCCCTATTTGCTGATCAAGGCAAGTCATCGACCACCCCTGTTGAAACAGTTGATCATATTTGAGCCCATGTTTTAATAAAGTATCGCTATAACTCATAGGTTAATATTGCATTAGTCCAATAATCAAGCCTTACACTTATATTTATTAGATCCCCGTCCTTGTGTGCAAACCCAAGCCATGCTTATTGAGCCTTAACTCCTTGTCACTCTACAAATATTATATTAGCTAGTGCCCAATGTACCGGCACAACTGCTATAGGATAAAAAGAATGAGTCGTAGATAGCTGGATTCTGTTATATGAATTTCCCCGTTATTCTCGTCTCTGGACTCTATTGGAGTTGGCTAAGTTATAAGTATGGTGGGTTCCGGGTGCAAGCTCGGGCATTGGTTTGTCGCACCCGGGGCACTATAAGGACCGGTCTGTGGGATTTGTTGCAAAGCACTTCCGTACCAACCACAAGTCTAATGGGTAAGTCCTGACTGGAAGTATGGAATGCTCCGACTCGATGCACCATAGTGGAGGGGGCAAGGGGCAAGCCTGCGGGCGACTTGTACCGACGAGGCTCAAGGGGGGGTATGGTGGGGCTCCGATGCGTCGGGACACCATATGAAACCTATAAGAGGGTGCTGTTGAGTCGGGGAGGACTATATGGAAGGTTTTGGCACGAGTTCCCGTGAAATGGGTCATCTCATTACACTTTGGTGTAGGTGATGAGTGCGTGCCTTGTGGGTACAGTGGTACATCTCTGATCAGAGTAAAATCAATCTTTTCAAAAAGCCGAGCCCACGGTCAAGGGCGGGTTGTGTGACTACTCGCAGTTAGTTTTCAATTATTTGAATGGTTGAGTTATTCATGGCATGTAAGGACGGTTGAGCGAGGTGGGGCTAACTGTACCCCTCGAGTTAGAAGATGATGATGCATACACATGTTTACGTTTCAGTACTAATAAATTGTTCACATTAAATTGCTTTACAAGTTTCTCGCTTCCGCAAAATTAGCCACTATCTCCCTTGTTATTATCTTGTATTATATTTGCATTCGGTGGCTTGCTGAGTACATATGTACTCACCCCGTTGACTTACACCATCAGAGCCCATCTACTACGAGGAGGATGCAGGTCTGGAGTAGCGACCCAGTCAAGGCGAGACTGGAAGGAGGCGTTCATCTAGGACCCTTGATTTTATTAGTTTCTCTTCATTTTCATTCACTTTTGTATTAATGCGGTCTACGAATCATGAATGATTGCCCGTATTGTACGTGGTCGCTTGATGAACGTCTTGGTTTATTGATTTTCTTTGGAATTTCAATAAAGGTCCTGATTTATTAAATCGGGGCGCGACAAGATGGTATCAGAGCCGACTTGACTGTAGGAAGCCAAACGGACCTGACCTTAGGACTTATAATTACTGTATCTTCTTACAAAAATTACTTATCCTCTCATCTTCCGAGATTTTTACAAAAACTTTCTCTCTTTGTAGATGCCGGTCCATACCATGAACGGGAACCTTCGCGATGAGGCTGGTTTCATCCGCGAGCTGCGCATGCTTGTCGGTTTCCTCGGATTTGAGCACGAGCCGATGTACCATGGAGTCTTCCCCGACGAGGAAGAAAGCTTCTGTGAGGTCACCGTCATCGTCCAGCCCTCCCCTCAGACAGCTCACACCTATCGTGGAGGAGGACCTACCTTCTTGGTTGCCAGTCAACGCACCGCCCTCCAGGCCCTCACCGAGCTCCGGATGATCTACGACAGTGAGCTCTACGACACGGACTACCGCTTCGTGCCTCTTCGTACCCTAGGGAGTCCTCACAGCGACTACGTCAGCACCCTCTCACAGCGTCACTCCTCGGTTGGACACACAGTGCGCCTGTTGAAGGCAATGGATGAGCTCCACTATGAGGCACTGCAGGACGCCAACGGACAGCGCGACACGATCGCCTTCTACCGACACTCTTCTGAGGATCTGAACCACGAGAACGGAGATCTTCGTCACCGCCTCCAGCAGGGACACCGATTGGCTGCTGAGGCCGAGGAGTTACGACGCCAGAATGAGCTCCTACGGCAGCGCGTCGCCACCAACCCCCAGCTCCGCCAGCAGATTGAAGAACTGAAGAAGGACATCGAGGAGATCGCACCTCTTCCGCCTCACAAGCGGAAATCCCTTTGGATCCCCACCGTGAGGCCCAAGAGGATTTCCCGCAGTGCTCCACCCGCCGGACCATCCAGTTCCTCGACCCTGACCGTCTCCCACGAGCCCATGATCGAGCCATCCCCCGAGCTACTGTAGACGTAGTTTTACGATTGCTTGCTTTTCTTTTTGCTTGATTATATTGCCATTCATGTCAAAATAAGGCATGAATGAAGAAATAAATAAAATGTAACCGCAAGAACGACATTTTTGGAATAAAACTTAATAATAATATCCTCTAAGAAAATGTTGTCTACTTTGGAAACTTCAGGATGACCAATACTCAAGGCTCCGACGCTCCTCAGAACGGAGGAGACAACGGGAACCTGCCTCAGTGGGGAGCAACTGGGCAGAGGCAAGCCCTGGTTGCCAACCACCCCACCCTGGCCGAGATGATGGCCACTCAGAACCAGCTGGTCTCAGCTCTTCTGAACCAGATGCAACAACAGCAACAACAGATGCAAGAGCAGCAGGCTCATCTCTTCCGTCTCCATCAACAGCCCGAGCTGCCACGACCCGCCACTCCAGCTCCCGCTCCCGTCTCCCAACTCTCGGAGTTCCTCCGAGTCCGCCCACCGACCTTCTCGAGCACCACCAACCCCATGGAGGCTGGGGATTGGTTGAGGACCATCGAGAAGAAGCTCGATCTCCTTACCTGCACTGAGCAGGAGAAGGCGGCCTTCGCCACCCACCAGCTCCATGGTCCCGCCGCAGAGTGGTGGGACAATCTGCACGAGACCCTGCCCGAGGGACACGTCCATACTTGGGCAGAGTTCTCGGCTGCTTTCCATGCTGCTCACATCCCCGACGGCATCATAGCACAGAAACAACAGGAGTTTAGGGACCTGTAGCAGGGGAGCAGGTCCGTAACAGAATATCTGCATGAATTCAACCGACTGGCCAGGTACGCACCTGAGGAGGTCCGTACAGATGCGGCTAGGCAGTCTAAGTTCCTCCGGGGACTGAAGGATGAGCTGTCCCTACAGCTTATCTCCGGAGATTTCGCCAACTTCCAAAAGTTGGTGAATAAAGCTATTATCCAGGAGACCCAGCAGAACAAGGTCGACCTGAAGAGAAAGAGGATGATCGCCTTCAAGCAGAATCAAGGCATGGCCCAGAGGCCCCGTTTCACCCCTCCTCCACCAGCACCACACTACCACCCCCGCCCGGTATATCGTTCGGCACCACCTGCCGCCAACACCGGAGCCGGACAACCTCGCCCCGCTCCCGCCGCACCAGCCTTCCCGGCCAAGAAGGCGGAAATTTTGCGAGACAGGCATGGCAAGCCTGTAGTATGCTTCAACTGCCGCCAAGAGGGGCACTATTCTCACCAGTGCCCTCATCCCAAGCGTACCCAAGGCGTCGCCTCGAACCCTGCCGTCCGCGCCAAGGTCAACCACGTCACCGCCGAAGAAGCCCAGGCCGCCTCGGAAATCGTCATGGGTAAGTTTATGGTACATTCATCAATTGCAGTGGTATTATTTGACACCGGAGCTACACACTCATTTATATCGACTGCTTTTGTGGAAAGAAATGCCCTGGACATAATTGAACTACCCCGACCAGTATTAATAGCTACCCCGGGCAAGCAAACCCTCGCCTATTCCTTTAGTCCAAGGGTATGGGTAGATATCCAAGGAACGATATTTTGGGCCGACCCCATTCTAATAGAATGCCAAGGTTTGGATCTCATTCTAGGGATGGATTGGTTAAATAAACACCAAGGGGTAATATAATGTGCCCAGAGAAAAGTGACTGTGACCAGTGAAGAAGGGACTGCCGTCACATTCTAGATGCCAGGCATGAAGACTGAAAGACCAAGACTGCATTAGATTGCCTTGGAGGAAATACCAGTGGTCAGTGAATACCCGGACGTATTCCTAGAGGATTTACCATGGATGCCACCAAAGAGGGACATCGAATTCAGGATTGATTTGGTACCCGGGACTACCCCTATTTACAAGCGACCATACCGGATGGCCGCTAATGAGCTAGCTGAGATGAAGCAGCAGTTGGAGGATCTCGAGAGGAAAGGCTACATCAGACCAAGTACATCACCATGGGGTGCCCCCGTCATCTTTGTCGAGAAGAAAGAAGACAAGGCTAAGCGTATGTGTGTAGATTACCGTGCTTTGAATGAAGTGACCATCAAGAACAAGTACCCGTTGCCTCGGATCGATGATCTCTTTGACCAGCTAAAGGGAGCTACGGTATTCTCAAAGATCGACCTGCGGTCTGGTTATCATCAGCTAAGGATTCGAGAAGAGGATATACCCAAGACGGCCTTTACCACCCGTTATGGATTATATGAGTGTACGATTATGTCCTTTGGATTGACCAACGCCCCTGCATTCTTCATGAACATGATGAACAAGGTGTTTATGGAGTATTTGGACAAATTCATCGTGGTCTTTATAGACGACATTCTCATTTATTCCAAGGACCAGAAAGAGCACGAGACTCACCTCCGGTTAACCTTAGGCAAGCTAAGGGAACACCAGTTATACGCCAAGTACAGCAAGTGTAAATTCTGGACGGCGGAAGTAAAGTTCCTTGGACACATTATCTCTGCACGAGGTATTGCAGTAGATCCTGACACCGTGGAAGCAGTTACGGATTGGTTGCCACCCACGAACGTATCTGAGATACGAAGTTTTCTGGGTTTGGCCAGATATTACCAGAGATTCATTGAGAATTTTTCTAAGATAGCCAAGCCAATGACCAAGTTATTGCAAAAAGGAGAGAAGTTTGAATGGACTCCTGAATGCGAGGAAAGTTTCCGCACCCTCAAGACCCGTCTGGTGTCAGCACCCATACTGACCCTACCCGATATCCGGAAGGACTTCCATGTCTATTGCGACGCATCTCACCAAGGATTCGGATATGTTCTTATGCAAGATGGAAAGGTTATCTCTTATGCCTCTCGTCAGTTGAGACCTCATGAGTTGAACTACCCGACCCACGATTTGGAATTAGCTGCAGTAGTGCACGCCCTTAAGATATGGAGGCATTATTTGGTCGGAAATCGCTGTGAGATCTTTACGGATCACAAGAGATTGAAGTACATCTTCACGCAGCCAGACCTCAACCTAAGGCAAAGACGATGGTTGGAATTGATAAAGGACTATGACTTAGGTATCCACTACCACCCCGGAAAAGCAAACGTGGTAGCCGATGCATTGAGTCGTAAAGGATATTGCACAGCCATTATGATTCAGGATCACGCGCCCTTGTTACGTAAAGAGATGGAAAAGTTGAATCTCGGGTTGACCACCGAAGCATACCTAGCCACCTTGGAGACTCAACCTGTCTTGTTCGAACAAATCCGAGAAGCTCAATTAGAAGACCCGGATATTGCAGCCATTAGGAAGAATATGAGGCAAGGAAAAGCCCCAGGATTTTCAGAGGACGAGAATGGTACCATATGGTTTGGAACCCGGATATGTGTGCCGGATAAACCAGAGATAAAAACCCTTATCCTGAGAGAAGCCCATGAGACTTTGTACTCCATTCATCCCAGCAGTACCAAGATGCATCAGGACCTGAAGGAACGTTATTGGTGGATTAGCATGAAGAGGGAAATTGCACAGTTCGTCGCCGAGTGTGACACCTGCAGAAGAGTAAAAGCTGAACATCAGAGACCTGCAGGACTGTTACATCCATTGAAAGTACTTGAATGGAAGTGGGAAGAGATCGGTATGGATTTCATCACCGGGCTTCCAAAGACACAACTTGGATATGATTCTATTTGGGTGATTATTGACCGACTCACGAAAGTAGCGCATTTCATAGCCGTCAAGACGACCTTTAGTGGCCCTAAGCTCGCAGAACTATACATGGCTCGCATTGTGTGCCTTCATGGAGTGCCCAAGAAGATAGTGTCAGATAGAGGAAGTTAGTTTACCTCTCGTTTTTGGAAGAATCTTCAAGAAGAGATGGGAACAAGATTGAACTTTAGCACTGCCTACCACCCTCAGACAGATGGACAAACTGAAAGGGTGAATCAGATATTGGAAGATATGCTACGGGCATGCGTCTTGGATTTTGGAGCCACTTGGGACAAGAGCTTACCGTACGCTGAGTTTTCGTACAACAACAGCTACCAAGCCAGTCTACAGATGTCTCCGTTTGAAGCCCTATATGGACGTAAGTGCAGAACGCCTCTACTTTGGGATCAAACCGGTGAATCTCAAGTATTCGGAATGGACATCCTTCGAGAAGCTGAAGAGAAGGTACGGATCATCAGAGACCGACTCAAGATAGCCCAATCACGACAAAAGAGCTACGCCGACAATCGACGCCGAGACCTAGCCTTTGAAGAGGGAGATCATGTCTACCTTCGAGTTACGCCTCTCCGTGGTACTCAACGGTTTAACATGAGAGGAAAGTTGACCTCTCGGTATGTTGGACCATTTCCCATTATTCGACGCCAAGGCGAAGTTGCTTATCAGTTGGAACTACCGCCCTCATTGGCTGGAGTACATGACGTGTTTCACGTTTCCCAACTCAAGAAGTGTCTTCGTGTCCCGACAGATCAAGTGGACCTACAACAGTTGGATGTTCAAGAGGATCTGACCTATGTGGAAAAGCCTGTCAAGATATTGGAAGTCAAAGAAAGGATCACCAGGAGTCGCGTCATCCTCTTCTGCAAGGTGCAGTGGAGCAATCATCCTGTAGAGGAAGCTACATGGGAAAAAGAATATGAACACAAGGCACAACATCCTGAGTTATTCAAGGATTGATCCGAATCTCGAGGACGAGATTCTCTGTAAGGGGGATAGGATTGTAACACCCCAAGAAATAAAAACAAATAAATAAAAGAAAATTATTATTAAAAATCATTTCTGAATTTTATTATTAAAGGAAATCCTAAAAGAGTCCTAATAAAGCCAAACAGGGAGAAATATTCAAAATTTGGACTTGAAAATTTTATGAGATAAACTAGAGGCCAAAACATAATTTCAGGAATTTTTACAAATTTTTATCAACAGTGATTCAACCCTTAATCAAATATATGAATTACTGGATTTATTTTAAATCAGAAAAGAATTAAAAATACTTAACGGGCCTCAACCTCCAAAGCGCCTCGGCCCAACCCAACCCAGCACTCGCGTCGCTGACATGTGGGACCCGCCTCTCTCTCCCGCCCGCGCTCATCCCGGCCCCACTTGGCAGCCACTTGCGCCCGCCTTCGCCCACTGACCGCTCGGCCCCGCCTGTCGGCGCTTGTTTTCCCGCTCGCCCTCTGACAGGTGGAGCCCACCTGTCAGATTTGTCTTCTCCATGGAAGGGGATCCCCCCTTTCCTTTTTCCGGCGATCCCCTTCTGGTTTCTCGCCGCCGGCCACCCGATCCCGCCCAATCGCCTCCGGACTCCCTTCCTTGGATCACCGTGATCCCTTTCCACCGATAGGCGACGCGGTTTCGCACTTTAGGAAGCTTGGCCGAGGGAATGGAAGTCCTCACCGGAGTTCTTGGAAACCCTCGGTTTCCTTCCCTCCTTACGCCGGCAACCCCCCTACAAATACCCCCCACGGCCACCGCCCTCAGCCACACCGCCTAAGCCCAAGCTAAAGCACTCCAGAGCGCCCCCTCTCAGTTTTGGCTTTTCTCCCCTGCTCCACCTCTGGTCACCGATCACCGTCGATCCCGGCCCCCATCGCCCTAGCCACCGCCACCGTCGGGTCTGTCGTCGCCTGCCCGTCCTCGGCATCCACTCTGTTGGTCGTGGGCGCCATCGAATCGTCGTCGCCTTCGAGCTCCCGAAGGTCCCTCACCATCTACCCTCGCCGCCGGTCGCCGTTCCTCGCCCGCCGTCGCCACCAGAGTTATCATCATGATCCCCATCCCCTCCTCGTTCCATTTTTGGCCTTAGCTAGGCACCTAGGCGCTCGCCGCCACCGCCGCCACCACGCCCGAAGCCCCGCCGTCACCGAAGACGAAGGGTACGAGCCCCTTACGCACGTGTCGTGCCGGATCGAGCCACGGCCGTCCGATCGTGATCGGAGGGCTACGATTAAATCCCTTCGGGATTTAATCTGGGCCCTCGAATCTGGTCAAAGGGGTACCGTGCGCTCTCGGCCGTCGATCGTGACTTAAAACGCTGGAGCGATCTGGTGCGTCCACGTCGTACCGATTCGCAGGATCTAAACACAGCCGTCCATTTTCACTTAAAGGAACCCGCCTCGCGCCTGACCACCGGATCTGGATCCAATGGATCTGGTTGATCCGGTCCACGCGCATAGTGCCACGGTCCACCGTGGGCCTGGCTCACCGTGGACCCGAGCCCATTTCCTGTTTAAATAAAATTCCAGAAATTGATTTAAACTTTGAAAATTCATAACTTGCTCATTTTAACTCCAAATTTCACCATTCAAATTTTGTTAATTCAGTATATTATTCTCTACACTTTAATGCTATAAAAACAGTATGTTACTGTTACCCAAAATATTTTTAACAAATATTTAAATAAAAACCCCATAGGGATAAATTATTAATTCAGAAAAATAAATTAGAAAAACTTTAAGAAAATAAGTTTACTGTTTATCCCCAAACATCAGAATATTAAAACTTTATTCCACACAATAAAACCCATAAATATGTATGTTTATTACTTGGTGGATTTTTATCTGTTTATTGAATGCGTTGTTTATTTTTCCGTATCGAGAAGACTACGAGTTTGTCGAGGAGCTGGAGTTCTACCCCGAGGTTCCTTCCTCCCCATTTGCTGATCAAGGCAAGTCATCGACCACCCCTGTTGAAACAGTTGATCATATTTGAGCCCGTGTTTTAATAAAGTATCGCTATAACTCATAGGTTAATATTGCATTAGTCCAATAATCAAGCCTTACACTTATATTTATTAGATCCCCGTCCTTGTGTGCAAACCCAACACTACAACAATTCAGGAAACTTCCGTCGGCCAAAGCCGACGGAAGTTAGCCCTTTCCCGACGGAAGAAGCTAACTTCCGTCGGCATTTGGCCGACAGAAGCGGGTAGACGGAAGTTAGCTAACTTCCGTCGGCGGCCGACGGAAGTTAGCTAACTTCCGTCGGCCAAACCAAGCCGACGGAAGTTACTAGGAAATCGGTAACTTCCGTCGGCCAAATTCTAGCCGACAAAAATTATTTTTTTTGTTTTTTCTTTTTTCTGTCGACGGGCCAATAACTTCCGTCGGCCAATGGCCGACGGATGTTAACTAAAAAATCCACAAAAAAAAGAAAATTTGTTGAAATTACAGATTGCCAGATTTATATTATACCATCTGAAATGGTTTGAAAGATAAGTATGGTTCATAAAATTGAAACTTTGACCATAATAGCTACCATGTATTCATACAAAACAAACTCATCGTTTATTGAAATGGCAAAATCCTTAAATACAAGCAATTTCTGCAAGAAAATTTTGAAAATGGGCATTTTACTAATTAGGAGTCCTAAAAAGACCATGTAAAAACAAACTCATGACACCTCGCCGCAGTTGACATAGATGTACTGGCCGCTCTTGTACGTGAATCCATCGGGCTTGGTCATGTGGATGGCTATCACATTGCCAGGGTACACTGCAACCTGCACGTTTCAATTTACCCCATTTCAATTTTCATGAACCGAATTCAGTGACAGTTTCAACCGAGAGATGTTTCAGTGGTAATTAGGTGTATTTTCAGTGATACAAAACAAATTTTTAAATGGAATTGGAGAAGAGAGTTTTTTACCTTTTCTATCCTTACTGTGGTGAAGCCATGAGACCTCAGAGCCCAGAAAATCCGCTCGCCAGCGTAGAGCAGGATGGGGATGGCGAGGTACATCCATGTCTGAAAATAATAAAAAGTTGATTTTTTTATCAAAATTTCAGGGCAGAGAGAACCGAATCACGCCGACGGCGGCGACGGCCGGTGCGCGGAGACTGGAGGCTCACCGTCTGCTTGTACCAGGTCCGGTTGATGTAGAGGCAGACGCCATGGACGACGAAGGCGATGTAGACGATGACAAAGAGGTGGTGCGAGTACCAGAACATGTTGAAGCCGCTGAGCCGCTTGATCTGGGTACCTGATCATGCTCAGCGGGTTCCACACGGCGACGGAGCCATCGCTGAGGCCGCCGGCCAGGAGCCCGAGGGAGAAGGAGTCCCCGTCGGTGGCGCCCGGGCGGGACCATGAGAGGCGACTGAAGCGGTCGGCGGAGGGGGCGGAGGCGAGGAGGGGGAGGTCAGGGGAGTCGGACTGGAAGTCGAGGCCGAAGATCTCGATGTTGGCCGACGCGGAGAAGAGCATGTCGACGGCACCGCCCTCAGCACGCTCTTGATGCACGCCATCTCCGGCGACCGCGCAGATCTGGGGCTGGGCGCGCGGTGGAGGCGGCGGTCGGGGAGGCGGGCAGAGGCTGGCGGAGGAGGCGGGCAGAGGCTGGCGGAGGCACGCGGAGGCAACGGGAAGGCGCGGAGGCGGCGGCGACTGGGTAGCGCGGAGGTGGCGGCGGGGAAGAGGAGAGGTACGGAGGTGGCGGCGGGGAGGAGGTGAAGCGGAAAAAACCTAGGGTTAAAAGAAGGCGCGGGCTGGAGAAAAAAAAGAGCGCGGGCTGGAACAAAAAAGCGCGCTGCTGAAACGTAACTTCCGTCGGCCACCTCTAAAGCCGACGAAAATTAATTTTAACTTCCGTCGGCTTTATTATTGGCCGACGAAAGTTATGGGTTTTATTTTGGGCGGAGAAAAATGTCTCTATCTTCCGTCGGCCACTGTGAAAAGCCGACGAAAGTTAGCTTAACTTCCGTCGGCTCCTCTAGGCCGACGGAAGTTATTTAACTTCCGTCGGCTTTTCGAAATGCCGACGGAAGACAAAATAGCCGACGAAAACTTTCTATTTCTTGTAGTGCAAGCCATGCTTATTGAGCCTTAACTCCTTGTCACTCTACAAATATTATATTAGCTAGTGCCCAATGTACAGGCACAACTGCTATAGGATAAAAAGAATGAGTCGTAGATAGCTGGATTCTGTTATATGAATTTCCCCGTTATTCTCGTCTCTGGACTCTATTGGAGTTGGCTAAGTTATAAGTATGGTGGGTTCCGGGTGCAAGCTCGGGCATTGGTTTGTCGCACCCGGGGCACTATAAGGACCGGTCTGCGGGATCTGTTGCAAAGCACTTCCGTACCAACCACAAGTCTAATGGGTAAGTCCTGACTGGAAGTATGGAATGCTCCGACTCGATGCACCATAGTGGAGGGGGCAAGGGGCAAGCCTGCGGGTGACTTGTACCGACGAGGCTCAAGGGGGGGTATGGTGGGGCTCCGATGCGTCGGGACACCATATGAAACCTATAAGAGGGTGCTGTTGAGTCGGGGAGGACTATATGGAAGGTTTTGGCATGAGTTCCCGTGAAATGGGTCATCTCGTTACACTTTGGTGTAGGTGATGAGTGTGTGCCTTGTGGGTACAGTGGTACATCTCTGATCAGAGTAAAATCAATCTTTTCGAAAAGCCGAGCCCACGGTCAAGGGCGGGTTGTGTGACTACTCACAGTTAGTTTTCAATTGTTTGAATGGTTGAGTTATTCATGGCATGTAAGGACTGTTGAGCGAGGTGGGGCTAACTGTACCCCTCGAGTTAGAAGATGATGATACATACACATGTTTACGTTTCAGTACTAATAAATTGTTCACATTAAATTGCTTTACAAGTTTCTCGCTTCCGCAAAATTAGCCACTATCTTCCTTGTTATTATCTTGTATTATATTTGCATTCGGTGGCTTGCTGAGTACATCTGTACTCACCCCGTTGACTTACACCATCAGAGCCTGTATACTACAAGGAGGATGCAGGTCTGGAGTAGCGACCCAGTCAAGGCGAGACTGGAAGGAGGCGTTCATCTAGGACCCTTGATTTTATTAGTTTCTCTTCATTTTCATTCACTTTTGTATTAATGCGGTCTACGAACCGTGAATGATTGCCCGTATTGTACGTGGTCGCTTGATGAACGTCTTGGTTTATTGATTGTCTTGGAATTTCAATAAAGGTCCTGATTTATTAAATCGGGGCGCGACAACGGTGGACGACGACCGGCGATGAGGGTAGACGCGGAGGACTCCTCGGGTGCTCGATGGCGACGGCGATCCGGTGGTCTCCTTGGCCAACAGAGGCGTGGCCGAGGTCGGGCGGTCGGCGACGGTCTTGACGGGGGCGACGATGTGGACGGAGGCAGTCCAAGGCGACGGCGAGCGATGGCCGGAGGTGAAGCAGGAGGGGAACGCTAAAACAATAATTACGGGCGTTCTGTTCGGTCCTGGACTGCGAGAGCGTGGGGGTCGAACGCGGTGGAGGCCAGGGGTATAAATAGAGGCGACAGCGAGGGTCAGAGGAGGTCGCATCTAAGGAAAGCCGAGTGGGGGGGGGATTTACTCACCGACGAGGTTTCGCCATGCAGGTAAATGCGATCCGGGGGCTTAAACGCATGCCTTAACGTGTTTAAATGGCCGGCGGGCCTCAAGGAATTAAATGTCGGCGTCGGTTTAACGGGAGGGGGGGTGGGGCGGCGAGCGGATCCGAGGCGAGGTCATCGACCGGCGGAGTTAGGGGGGTTGGCGCGAGGTAGATGACGGTACTGATAGACGGGGGCCACTGGCTAGTGGGCGTGAGTGTGCGAGCGAGGGGACTGACGGGTGGGGCCGAGCGGTTGGGCGCGAGGGGTTAGGTTGGCGCCGATAGGTGGGGCCGGGTACGCGTGCGGAGAGGAGGTCGCTGATGGGCGGGGTCCACTGGTCACATGGCGCGCGCGGGGAGGAGTGGGCTGGGCCGGCTGGGAGAGAGAGAAAGGGAGGGGAGGCCATTTATTGTTTTAAAAGGTTTTCTGATTTAAAATAATTGCAGGAAATAGATTAAATCATTTGGGGTATCTCTAGGGTTGATAAAAATTTGTAAAAATTCTCAAAAATATATCTTGGCCTTGGGATCATATACAAAAATTTTCAGCTCCTGGTTTGGCCATTTCACCTATGTTGTAGTTCAAAATGGTAAAGAGTGTATTAAAGGTATTTCCAAAATAATCAATTCCAGGAAAATATATTAAATAGTATTTTTATTCCTTTGAAAATTTGGGGTGTTACAAACCTATCCCCCTTACAAAGAATCTCGTCCTCGAGATTGGAGTGCTACTCGAATAGCTCGGGGTACTGGGCTTTCAGCTCGTCTTCTTTTTCCCATGTAGCTTCTTTGGCGGGGTGGTTGTCCCATTGAACCTTGCAGAAGCGAACTACACGGCTCCTGGTTACCCTTTCCTTGGTTTCCAAGACCTTGTTGGGTTTCTCGATGTAGGTCAAGTCCTCTTGGACATTGAGTTGTTGAAGATCGGCCTGCTCGGTGGGCACACGAAGACACTTCTTCAATTCTGAGACGTGGAACACATCGTGAACTCCTGCCAATGATGGAGGCAGTTCAAGGGTATATGCCACTTCTCCTTGCCGTCGGAGAATCTGAAAAGGTCCGACGTAGCGGGGTGCTAGCTTTCCTTTCATGTTGAACCTTTGCGTGCCACGGAGGGGAGTGACTCGGAGATAGACATAATCATCCTCCTCAAAGGTTAAGTCTCTTCAATGATTATCGGCGTAGCTATTCTGTCGGGACTGGGCTATCTTCAATCGATCCCTTATGATCTTGACCTTCTCTTCAGCTTCCCTTAGAATATCCGTCCCAAAGAGTTGCGACTCTCCGGTCTGGTCCCAGAGCAGCGGCATTCTGCACTTGCGCCCATAAAGTGCTTCGAACGGGGACATTTGCAAGCTGGCTTGATAGCTGTTGTTGTAGGAGAACTCCGCGTAGGGTAAGTTCTTGTCCCACATTCCGCCAAAGTCTAGAGCGCAGGCTCTAAGCATATCCTCCAGTATCTGGTTGACCCTTTCGGTTTGACCGTCGGTCTGTGGATGATAGGCGGTGCTAAAGTTCAGCCGGGTGCCGAATTCCTCTTGAAGGTTCTTCCAAAACTTGGAGGTGAACTGACTCCCACGGTCAGATACGATCTTCTTAGGAACTCCGTGAAGGCATACGATCCGGGTCATATACAACTCGGCTAACTTGGCGACGGTGTAAGTTGTCTTGACGGGGATGAAGTGAGCTACCTTGGTGAGTCGATCGACGATCACCCAGATAGAATCATGGCCAGCTTGGGTCCTGGGCAGTCCCGTGGTGAAGTCCATTCCTATCTCTTCCCACTTCCATTCAGGGACCTTGAGGGGTTGAGAAGTCCAGCAGGCCTTTTATGCTTTGCCTTGACTCACCGGCATGTGTCGCACTTGGCCACATACTCAGCTATTTCCCTCTTCATGCTGACCCACCAATATTTTTCCTTCAAGTCTTGATACATCTTTGTACTCCCGGGATGTATGGAGTATAGCGTATCGTGGGCTTCTTGAAGGATGAGGGTCTTCAACTCAGGTTTGTCGGGTACGCATATCCGGTTTCCGAACCAGATGGTACCGTGCTCGTCCTCGGAGAATTCGGGGGCTTTACCCTTCCGCATGTTCTGTTGGATCTCCAAGATATCCAGGTCTTCCTTCTGCTTTTCTCGGATCTGGTCTATCAAGACAGGCCGAGACTCCAAGGCGGCGAGATACGCTCGGGTGGTGATCCCTAGATTCAGCCTTTCCATCTCCTTGTAGAGCAGAGGGGTTTGGTCTTGAATCATGATGGCATTGCAGTACCCTTTTCGACTAAGGGCATTTGCCACCACATTTTCCTTGCCTGGATGATAATGGATGCCCAAGTCGTAATCCTTGATCAGTTCCAACCATCTCCTTTGCCTGAGGTTCAGATCTGGTTGGGTGAATATATACTTGAGGCTCTTGTGGTCGGTGAAGACCTCTCATCGATTCCCCACAAGGTAATGTCTCCATATCTTCAAGGCATGAACCACGACTGCTAACTCCAGGTCGTGGGTAGGGTAGTTCAGCTCATGCGATCTCAGCTGTCGGGAGGCGTAAGATATAACCTTCCCTTCTTGCATTAATACGCATCCCAATCCTTGACGAGAGGCATCATAGTAGACGTGGAAGTCCTTCCGGATGTCTGGCAGAGTCAGAATAGGGGCTGACACAAGCTTCTTCTTAAGGGTTTGGAAGCTTTCTTCGCAATCTGGGGTCCATTCAAATTTTACTTCCTTCTGCAACAGCCTGGTCATAGGTTTGGCGATCTTCGAAAAATTCTCGATGAACCGGCGGTAGTATCCGGCCAATTCGAGAAAACTTCGGATCTCTGTCACGGTCGTGGGCTGCAACCAGTTGGTTACTGCTTCTACGGTGGTTGGGTCCACTGCTATTCCTCTGGCTGATATAACATGATCGAGGAACTTTACCTCTGACGACCAAAACTCGCACTTGCTGTATTTGGCGTACAGTTGCTGCTCCCTTAGCTTTCCGAGGGTCAGATGGAGGTGGTCCTCATGTTCTTCCTTGGTCTTGGAGTATACGAGGATATCGTCGATGAATACCATAATAAACTTATCCAAGAACTCCATGAATACATTGTTCATCATGTTCATGAAAAAGGCCGAGGCATTCGTGAGTCCGAACGACATCACAGTGTACTCGTAGAGTCCATAGCGGGAGGTGAAGGCAATCTTGGGTATGTCTTCTTCTCTAATCCTCAATTGGTGATAACCTAACCTGAGGTCAATCTTGGAGAACACCGAGGATCCTTTTAGTTGATCGAACATGTCATCGATCCGAGGCAATGGATACTTGTTCTTGATGGTTACGTCGTTTAAGACTCGATAGTCCACACACATCCTCTTGGTCTTGTCCTTTTTCATGGCAAAGATGACCGGTGCACCCCAAGGTGAGGTACTCGGTCGGATGTAACCTTTCTGCTCCAAGTCTTCGATGTTGCTCTTGACTTCGGCTAACTCATTGGCGGCCATCCGGTATGGGCGCTTGGAGATGGGAGTGGTCCCGGGGACAAGCTCGATTCTGAATTCGATGTCTCGCTTAGGAGGCATTCCTGGTAGGTCCTCTAGGAAGACGTCCATAAACTCCTTGATGATGGGCACTTCTTCAAAAGCTAGAGAGTGAAGAGATGCTTTAGGGGGTTTGCGGCTGGTCATCCGAAAGGTGACGGCTTCGCCTTCGGGGTTGGTCACGGTTATGGACTTGTTGGCACAATCGATCACTCCCTTGTGCTTCATCAACCTATCCATCCCTAGGATGAGGTCGAGTCCGGTGCACTTAATGAGGACTGGCTCTACTCGGAACGTTACTCCTTGTATCTCTACCTTAACCTTAGGACTATAAAAGTGGGCTAAGGTCTTATTGCCTGGGGTGGCAATCATCATGGGGACTAATAGAGGGAGCACTTCCAAGTCGCTGGTTTTCACAAAATCTTCCGAGATGAAAGAATGTGTCGCTCCAGAGTCGAATAAAATCATAGCTGGTACGGAATTTGCAGTAAACGTACTGAGCACGACTTCGGGAGCTTCCTGAGCTCCCTCCGCGGTGATCTGATTGACGCAGGCACAAACCGCCTGGTTGGGTGCCGCGCCTTGGGGCTTCTTGGGGTGGGGACACTGGTGTGAATAGTGCCCTTCCTTTCGGCAGTTGAAGCAGACGACCAACCTTCCTTGGTGATCCTTCAAGACCGGGGCCTTGGCGGGCGTCGGCTGAGCGGCCGGAGCTGGTGGAGCGGGACGGGGATGCCCAGCATTGGATCCACCGGCGGCGTGAGGCGGCCTGTAGGCGGGCCGAGGATGGTATGCGGGTGCTGGTGGCGGAGGGACAAAGCGGGGCCTCTGAGAATTCGTCTGCTGATGCTTGAAGGCGATAATCTTCCTCTTCTTGAGGTCCAACTTGTTCTGCTCAGTCTCTTGGATGAGCGCTTTATTTACTAGCCGTTGGAAGTCGATGTAGTCGGTGGCGACGAGCTGGATCGACAGCTCATCCTTAAGTCCCTGGAGGAACTTGGCCTGGCGGAGGGCGTCAGTCCGCACTTCCTCTAGCGCGTAGCGTGCCAGACGGTTGAACTCATGGAGATACTCCATGACGGTCTGGTTGCCTTGCTGCAGGTCGCGGAACTCCTGCTATTTTACCGCAATAAATCCGGAGGGGACGTGGGCGGCACGGAAGGCGATAGTGAACTCCGCCCATCTCACCACGTGGTCCTCTGGCTGGGACTCGCGGTAGTGGTCCCACCATTCGGTGGCGGGACCCTGGAGCTGGTGAGTGGCAAAGGCCACTCGCTCCCGGTCGGTGTAGGGAAGGAGGTCCAGCTTCTTCCCAATGGTGTGGAGCCAATCTCCGGCTTCCATGGGGTTGGTGGTGCTCGAGAAGATGGGCGGGCGCACGTGCAGAAACTCCGAGAGTTGGGGAGCGGGCGCGTGTGCTGGTGCGCGAGGGGCAGGCTCCACATTCTGCAGACGGTCCAACTGAGCTTGTTGGTGCTGCATTTGATTGAGGAGGGCGGTGAGTAGTTGGTTCTGGTTTGCCATCATCTCCGCCAAGGTGGGATGGTTGGCAAATGGCGATCTAGACTGTCGCGGGCCCGTTGCACCCCAGTTGGGTACAACACCCTCGGGCGCATCACGGCTTCCTCCTTCTCCGTTATTGGAGCCGGTGTTCTGGTGGTCGCCATCTTCTGAATAGATGACGTTTTAAGGTAAAAAGATGATGAATTAACAATGTAATTAAAAACAGCTCATAAGGCTCATGCATATAAACCAAGTGGTAAAAATTGTTCATTACAATCAAGCTCTTATTCTATCCACAACACAACTCGTTGTAGATAGCACCACACACAAAAATTATCTTATTTGAAAAGCGGTATCTAGCACCTACTCGCCACCGGAGGCGGTCTCCGTGCTCTCGGAACCACGAGTACGCGGCTCCCGAGGGATGGTGGGCTCGAGAAAGTTCTCGATGATTGGGTCAGAGACGAGGCCGGGGCGTGGTGCAGGGGCGCTGGCGGTGGAGGGTCCGGCTGTGGAGGGATGTGGCGGGATCCTCTTGGGGCGATGGGCGGGCTCACGGATGGGCTTCCTCTTCCTCGGGAGGAGGGGAACCATCTCCGCGATATCCTTCTGCAGCTGCATAATCTTGCGTTGCAGATCGCCGTTCTGTTGGATTAAGCTCTTTGTCTCCTGACGAAGAAACTCAACCGCCTCATGGTGCTCATCGGCGTCGAGCACCGCCTCAGTATGGAGGTCGTCCATAGCCTGAAGAAGACATGACTGCCGGGCCATGACCGTATCACGCATGGAGTGAACTCCGAGGTAGATGCTACGGTAGGCACCGGGAGTGTGCTTCGGCACAAGCCAGAAAGACGAGTTCTGAAGACGATCATCGTAGATCATCCTCAACTCCATTAGGGCCTGGAGGGTGACTCGTTGGCACGCGACGTCGAAAGTCGGGCCCCCAAGTGTGGTGGTGAAAGGCAGCAGATGCTCTCCGGAGCCAGGGACGGTGAGGGAGATGTCGCAAGGTCCGGCAAACTCCTCCAAGTACACCCCTTGGAATTCGGGCTCGAAGAGGAACCCAAGGAATGTGAGCATCATGCGGAGCTCCCGGACGAAGCCCTCAAAGTGGCGGCAGTAGCTGTGGACTTGGTAGACAGGCATCTACAAAACAGCAAGTTGAAGAAAAGTGAGGGGAGGAACAAAGTTTGTAAAGTAGGTTTTCGAGAAATAATTTTCTGCAGCTATTGGCTAGGCGGGTCTGTTTGGCTTCCTACAGTCAAGTCGGCTCTGATACCATCTTGTGGCGCCCCGATTTACCGAAATCGGAACATTATTGAATTTCATAAGAAAAACAATAATAACAAGAGGTTCATCATGCGACATCGTACATACGACAGTATTCATGTTGCGCAGACCATATTTATTACATGAGAGTTTTGATAAAAACAGTAATAAAGATAATTAAAATGCATGACGAATGCCTTCTTCAAGATCTTTTCTCTTGATTGGGTCGCTACTCCAGACCGTCTTCATAGTAGGCATCCTCTGTGGGGTTCAACGGGTATGAGTACAAAAGTACTCAACAAGCCACCGCAAATGCAAGTAATAATGCAGGATAATAACAAAGGAAGGATAATTGGCTAATAAGTGCGGAAAAGTACATTTTCAGTTATTGCAGTTAATGTAGTCAAATTTTATCATACGGAAAGTAACACATGAACAACAATAACACCATCTAACTCGAGGAGTACATTTTACCTCCTCACACAACGGTCCTTACATGTCAAACCAACATGCACATCCATTTCAAAGTAATCTAACTGTGGGATGTCACGCAACCCGCCCTTGACTGTGGGCTCGGCTTTTCGAAAAGATTTATGACTCTGATCAGAGATGTACTACTATACCCACAAGGCATGCACTCATCCCAAACGAGATGACCCATACCACGGGAACTCGTGCCAAACCTCAGCATGAAATGCTCCAAGCGATAACCACCCGCTCTAGGTTTCGCCGACGCGCCGGGTCGCATCCCGGCTAACGTCGCACCCCATTTTGTGCCACATTGGTACAAGCCACTCGCATGTGCTGCTTGACCCATCTCCAATTGGTGGCCTCAGTTTCGAACACTCCATACCTTAGTTAGGACTTACCCATTAGACTTGTGGTTAGTACGGAAGTGTATTGCAACGGATCCCGCAGACCGGTCCTTATAGTGCCCCGGGTGCTACTAACCAATGCCCTAGCTTGCACCCGGAACCTACCATGCATTCACTCACAACCACAACTCCGACACCGACAGAATTCCAAAGATGAGAGTAACAGGGATCATATAGTAGAACCAAGTTGCTACGACTCATTTTTAATCCTATAGCAATCGTGTCAATACATTGGACACTAGCTAATAACATTAATCATATGGTGACAAGGAGTTTAGGATAGAGAGCATGACTTGGGTTACACATCAAGGTCGGGGATCCTAAATAAATATATTGTAAGGGTTTCATTTGACTAGTGCACGTATAACCTATCTATTTTAGCAATAGTTTAATAAAACATGGGTCCAATATGCTCAAAAGATTGGTTTGGTGACTTGCCTTGCTCAGCGAGGGGGGAGGGAGGAACTTCCGGGAAATATTCTAGCTCCTCAACGGCGTCGTAATCTTCCCAATATAAATAAAATAGAATAAAATAAATACAACTTTCAATTAAACAATATAAAACCACACAACAAGCACATAGGTTTAGGTTGGTTTAATTTAAAGAAAATCAAGTGGTTAAGTCTCTGAAATTTATTTCATAAAATAATTTAAAAGGAATTGTAATAAAATGTTGTCCTTTGTAAAAAAGGGTTTTGAATGTGAGTAGTCTCATTTTAAGCCTTCCAATAAATTTTCAAATTAAAGGTTCATGGGCAATTTAGGGGTTTTCAGCATATGAACAGAAAGGAATAAATATGAACTTTACTAAAATTTAAATAATTGAATTTACATTTTTACCCTAAGGGCATTTGAATACCTATTTAAATAAACATAAAAATTTCAAAGTAAACATATTGTTTTTATTGAATGAACATGAAGAGAATAATATTACAAATTTTCTGAAATTGAAATGGTAATTTTTGAAGTTAAAATGCGCCAGATATGAATTTTACAAGTTTAAAACAGTTTCTGGAATTTATTTTTAAATTTAAATCCTCTCGGGTCCACGGTGAGCCAGGCCCACGGTGAACCCGCACACTGTGCGCGTGAACCGGTTGATCCAGAGCCATTCGATCTGGATCCGGTGGCCAGGCGCCAGGCGGGAGGGTTAAGTGACAATGGACGGCCACGATTAAGACGCGCGAAAGGGTACAATGTGGACGCACGAGATTGAGTCACAGTTTTAAAAAGCGATCAACGGCTCAGATGGCCTGGTACCCCTTTGACCGGATCAAGGGCGGAGATTAAATCCCGAAGGGATTTAATCAGAGCGCTCCGATCGCGATCGTGCGGCCAGGATTAAATCCAGCATGGCACGCGCTAAGGAGCTTGTACCCCCTTCGTCTTTGGCGACGGCGGGGTTCGGGTGCGGTGGTGACAGTGCTGACGAGGGGGCTAGGCCCTAGTTCTATGCGAAAATGGAAAGAGGAGGCTACGGCGGTCATGACGGTACCTTCGACGGCGATGAAGGACGGTGGACGACGACCGGCGGTGAGGGTAGACGCGGAGGACTCCTCGGGTGCTCGACGGCGACGGCGATCCAGCGGTCTCCTTGGCCAACGGAGGCGTGGCCGAGGTCGAGCGGTCGACGACGGTCACGACGGGGGCGATGGCGCAGACGGAGGAGGTCCGAGGCGACGGCGAGCGGTGGCCAGAGGTGAAGCAGGAAGGGAGCGCTAAAATGTGAATTACGGGCGTTCTGTTCGGTCCTAGACTGCGAGAGCGTGGGGGTCAAACGCGGTGGAGGCCAGGGGTATAAATAGAGGCGTCGGGAAGGGTCAGAGGGGGTCGCATGCAAGGAAAGCCGAGGGGGGGATTTACTCGCCGGTGAGATTTTGCCATGCAGGTAAATGCGATCCGGGGGCTTAAACGCGTGCCTTAACGCGTTTAAATGGCCGACGGGCCTCGGGGAATTAAATGTCGGCATCGGTTTAACGGAAGGGGGGCGCGAGGTAGATGACGGTACTGACAGGTGGGGCCACTGGCCAGCGGGCGTGAGTGTGTGAGCGAGGGGACTGATGGGTGGGGCCGAGCGGTCGGGCGCGAGGGTTAGGTTGGCGCCGACAAGTGGGGTCGGGTACGCGTGCGGAGAGGAGGTCGCTGACGGGCGGGGTCCACTGGTCAGATGGCGCGCGCTGGGAGGAGTGGGCTGGGCCGGCTGGGAGAGAGAGAAAGGGAGGGGAGGCCCATTATTGTTTTAAAAGGTTTTCTGATTTAAAATAATTGCAGAAAATAGATTAAATCATTTGGGGTATCTCCAGGGTTGATAAAAATTTGTAAAAATTCTCAAAAATATATCTTGGCCTTGGGATCATATACAAAAAAATTCAGCTCCTGGTTTGGCCATTTCACCTATGTTGTAGTTCAAAATGGTGAAAGAGTGTATTAAAGGTATTTCCAAAATAATCAATTCCAGGAAAATATATTAAATAGTATTTTTATTCCTTTGAAAATTTGGGGTGTTACATCTGTACACCTTCTTCCTGGGTGAAGTTGTGTTTTGATTCTCTTCTGGAGAAGTGTGTGAGAGGTCTGTCAGTGTGAAGTGTGATTCTCAGTGTGTGTTCGCTCTGTGTAAACTGGAGGCTAGACCTCTCTAATTACTAGCAAAGCACTGTTTTTGGCTTAACTCGAAGCCCGTTTTCTTCCCTTGTCGAAGTCCTCGGCGAAGTGTGTCCAGTATGCATTTAGACCTTCGAAGTACGAAGCCTAGCTTCAGTTTCTATCGCTGAGTATTTTGTCGAAGTCCTTAGAGGGAAGTCTGCTCTTGCGAAGGGTGAAGTGTGAAGTCTGCTCGAAGGCACCCAGTGTGCGGAGCCTGCACTGACTTAGCAGAGCTGAATGTTCGGAGTTGTGAGTGGAGCGAAGTCTTCTTGACTTTGAAATTTTGCTCCTTGCGAAACCTGGTTTCGGAGCTATGAAATACCTTCAAACCAGAACTTCGAAGGGTGTGTTTGAAGCCTGTTCCGCAGAAGACAAAATTAACTCAGAAAGCTATTTTTAGTATGAAATTTTAAAAGCTACCATTCACCCCCCCTCTGGTCACCGTTTTCGGTCCAACAGTATACTTCGGAGTGCCCTTCGGAGTCGTCCTCGGAGTCCACTTCGTAGCGCCCTTCGGAGTCTTTTCAACTACCTCCGCATGCAGGATTCCAGTAAGTACTTCGAACCAGAAGAGATATCCTACCTTCACTACAGTAAAGCCATACTGGGGTCCCCTCGCCCCTGGTATGCTTCAGAAGTGACGTTTGTCTGCCACATCTGTAAAGCTATAAAGCTGCATGTACAATAGTCTAGCCCTTTCCCCTTTTTGCCCCTATAAAGCCTACGGCTTGTAGAGGGCAATTTGGTCTTTTCCTTTGGCCTGCGTGCCTATAAAAGCAGGGTCATGCCCTTGTAATATTCAGGTTCAGTAGAGGTAAAACTATGCCAAATCCACTGTAGACTAGACGTAGGGCTATTATCCCTTCGGGAAGGCCTGAACCAGTATAAATCCTATCTCCCTATGTGAGAACCCTTCGAGGTTCACTCTATACACCATATACACACAAAAACATGTTGTAGCTAACGCAATTGCTACAACAGTTGGCACCATCTGTGGGGAACTTAGTACTAAAGGCAAGTTCTCTACCACTATCTATGTCTCGAAGTACGCTTAAGGGGGGAGCTTTAGAGTCTCTTGACTTCGTGCACCCTTCGGCAAGGGGCTTCGAGTGCATCTCGAAGGCTTTTCTCGCCTTCCACCACCCCTCGTGCCTCGGTGTGTACCCTTAGGCAAGGGGATCCGGGCGCGCGCCGAAGGCCTTCGAAGCCCTAGGGGCTACGAGGCAAGCTCATCAATCTCGCGAAGCCACTCGATTTCCAGATTAACTCGAGCTTCCCGAGGTATGTACATAGCTCGAAGCCCCACTTCGTTGTGCAAATTTGAAATTGTTTCAGTAAATCTTCGAAGCCTTGCTTCGCCTTATTAAAATTGAAGCCTTGCTTCGCCTTAAAAGCAAAATCTTGCTCCACTTTATTAAAAATCAAAGCCTTGCTTTTTATTTTAAAATCGAAGCCTTGCTTCACTTTATTAAAAATCAAAGCCTTGCTTCACATTTTAAAATCGAAGCCTTGCTTCACTTTATTAAAAATCAAAGCCTTGCTTCGTATTTTAAAACCGAAGGCTTGCTTCACTTTATTAAAAATAGAAGCCTTGCTTCGCATTTTAAAACTGAAGCCTTGCTTCACTTTATTTAAAAATTGAAGCCTTGCTTTGCATTTTAAAACCAAAGCCTTGCTTCGCTTTATTTAAAAATCGAAACCTCGCTTTGCTTTACAAAATCCGGAACACTCCTCCGAAGGCTACACAGCGCCTCCGGGCTTGTAGCAGTGGGAAGTAGGACTCCCTCGAGTGACGGCTCGAGGTGTCTAGGACTTCCGAGCGACAGCTCGATGAGTCTGGGATTCCAGGCTCCGACCTGATGTATCCCAGGATCGAAGGTGGCCTAGGGTCGTAGGTGGCCCAGAGTCGAAGGTGACTCAACCCATCACAGGTTCGATGAATCCACACCACCTATTCCTTCCATTCATTCAGGATAAAGCTCAGAAGCATTGCTTCGCTATCTGAATATGCTCCGAGCCTCACTTCGTGTGTCACAATCTAATATAAGATTTAGGCATACCGAAGTTGTGCTTCGTCTAAAATCTAAATGTGCTTCGGAGCCCTGCTCGCGCATATTTACTATCTAAAACCAAGCATGCCGAAGCCATGTTTCGCTTAATTTGAGTACACCAAAGCCTTGCTTCGCTTCAAATTAAAGCGTTTGAAGCACAAAAGAGGCCTTCGATCGACGCGATAAAAGCGTCTGAAGCCGCCAAAAGGCGCACCCCTTCGCATTCTTAATTGCTCGCACCAGCAACGACTAAGTCCCTAGCCGCCACGCGCAAGGGGGACCGAGGTATGTATGCGAAGTGTGTGAATGAAATGTGCAGTACGAGCGTGACAAGCTAAACGTTCGAAACACTCAACTCACGTGAAGCATGCAGACGAAGTATGCAAATATAATAAATCTCATTCATTGAATGATAATTGTGAAGTATGTTATAAATACACTTTGAAAACAAAACTACGAGTAGTCTATATCTAAGCCTAAGAAAAAGTGAGTTCGAGGCCCCGACATGTTCGACCCTCGCTTGATCTTCTTCCGAGCGGGGCCCCCTCGGCTGGACGAAGCCCCGTCAGAGCCTAATCTCCCGCGACCAGACCGTCCACACTCCGAAGCCCACAGACATCATCTTTCGCCTAGCAGGTTGGTCCAAGTCTGAGATGCAGGTGGTGCCACGTCGAAGGCAGAGAAATCTAGGGCTTCGTCGCCTGTTAAGGCCATACCCGAAGGCTACACCCCCTCGCCGCTTAAGCCTACTTCGAAACAGCTTAAGTCTAGCGAGGAGGAGAAAATCCGAAGAGGCTCCATCTTCACGGCAACCAGCAGCTCCTAGGTCACTTCGGGAATGGCTTCGCCCCTGGGACCCCTCGGAAGCTTGAACCGAGGGGGGCCTTTGAACCTAGCTACTCTGAGCACCACCCAAAGCTGGCGAAGCTCCTCAGAATCCTCAAGTACTTTGAACTCAACATCCGAAGGCTGAGCTTGGGCAGGTATAAAGTACCCATGTATTTCTATTAATAAACTGATAAGTTGTTTACAAGCCTATAGCTACGAATTACAAAAAGCCTAAGGAGGTCTACACCTTCGGGGGTGGAGACTTCGACATCGAAGGCTGAGCTAGTGAGGCTTGTGCCCTGGCTCGGTGAAGGTAGGAGATCCATTGGAGGTCGAGGACTGCTTCGCACTGTTGGGCCTTCCAAGGCTCTTGAAGTCGGCGTCATGCTCCGCGGACATATGGAGGTGGCGAAACCAAGTGTTGGCCTCCGAAGGCCACCAGTGTGACCGAGGTTGCCGCCTCAAGGTGGTTGCACCCCGCGTTGTGGAGCATTTGCAGCACTCCTTGGCCCGCCACTCGTGCAGCCATCAGCGTGAAGCCCTTCATCGATGTCTCTACCATCGCAGCAGCCGTCCGCAGGAACTTGAGGCTGTCCCCGATTGGGTCCTGAGGGTTGAAGTCCGGGGCTAAGCACTCGGTCCCCAGTTGCTCGAGGATTGCAGACAATCTTGAGGTGGCCTCGTCGACCCCTCAGACCATGAAGTTTTCCAAGGAGTGACTAGCTGCGCGAAGATCAGAGCACTCCACCGCCAGCTTCGCTCTGGTCTCTTCTGAAGCCCGAAGTGCCTCTTGAAGTCTTTCTGTCTCCGAGGCCAAGGCTTCTCTCGCCTTGACTGCCTCGAACCTCGCCGCCTCTACAGCAGCTTCAACTTGCCTTCGCCTTTTTGCCTCCTCCGAAGACTGGCGTCGAAGGGTGTCCCTCTCCTCCGCTAGAAGGTTCATCCGATGATTCGTGGAGGCTGCTGCTGTGGCATTCAGCGCAAAGGCCTAAAAAGGTTCAAGAAAATCCTAAGTGTTGAATAAAAAAGCAAGTGTGACTCGAAGATCGTGTGAAGATTCGCTCACCTAGACGATGCCTTCGTGGGCATTTGTGAAGAGGTCGATGAGGCTTGAGCGGCTAAGATGTGCCACCAAGCCCCCTTCCCCTATAGCAACGCAGCCCTCATGGAACGAGTGGATAGCTGCCTCCGTCACGGGTCCCCTCGGAAGTAGAGGTCAGACCATATCCATCACGGGCTCCTCCAGCACAGGTTCCGACGGAGCCGGGCTCCAATCCACTACTTCGATGAACTCGTCAGCCAACTCCTGAAGGACTCCTTCGCCGTGGTTGTCCCCTCGTCCTCTTCGGACGAAGTGCTCTCGGACTCCGAGCTGCTGCTGCTGCTCCTGCTGCTGTCGGAGGTCCCCAGGCCTTGACACGACGGGCCTCGCGCCGCCACTAGCATCTGAAGAGAATGACAAGTCAATATACATGAATGTAAAGAGAAGGGTGATCAAGTGTTTACTTTCATCTGAGGAGATGTCTTTGAAGGAGGAAGGAGCGATGTGCGCTCCCCAATCCCTTCGCTGTGCGAGTTGAGCCCCAACCCCCGTGCTCAAAGGGGTCGCCGCCGCAGTCTCTGGCACCGCCACTTCGGTTTCTGCCACCGGAGCATCTACTGGCTCCGCTTCGACATCGAGGTCCTCGGCCGCATGCTCCGTCGTAGTAAGGGCATCATCCGCTAAGGGCTCCGAGCGAACCCTCGAGGCTTCGGGTTCCTCGTCATCCACCATTTTCCTTTTGGTGCCACTCACTGAAGGTGTTGAACTCGCGAAGTCTGGAAGCGTCTGGACCACTTCGACGCCGAGCCAGGTCGACACTTGGTTCCAGTGCTCCCAAGACACCACCAAAGAAAGTCTTTGAGCTTGCTCCTCAGGCGTCGGAGCCCCAACAACATGGTTTGCGACCCAAATTGCCTCTTTCGAAGGTCGCACGTCGCGAACAGCTTCATCAAGATTTCAAGTCAGCACAAGTTAATTCTGTGAAGTATGAAGATAAAGAATTTTGAAGTCTTACCAAGGCGCTCCACCGACATCTCGCTCGGGCCCTCCGAGCCCAAAGGTTGGAACAAGTTCTCCAGCCAAGAGAGCACGAGGGGGCTGAGCCGAAGGGTGATGAACTCTTCGGCTAAGTCCCTCATGCTCATCGTCGAAGCCACCCTCCGCAGAAGCAGGATCCTCGACCGAAGGACATCGGGGCTCACCTTCACCACGCCTTCACGTCGGTAGGAGATAAGTGCGTTGGTACTCCGAAGGGGAGAGTCTGCACCCACTGAAGCGTAGAACCATTCTTGGTCCCACTTCGACTACCACTTATTGTTTACAACCCTCACTGGGAAGTCATCTTGAAACTCCTTCCGGAGCTGGAAGTTGGCGCTCTCGAAGGCCAAGGCCCTCTCCACGCGGTCTGACCCCTTCCTATGCTTCGACTGGCAGCTCGCATGGTGGAGGGCGACGAAGACGTCCGTGCGCCCCTCGCAGCATTTGGCCCTCATGGCCCATTCGAAGATCGCCAGCCTTGACACATCGTTCTGAGACAAGTGAGGGAGCTCAAAGTTGTATGCCTTCAACACTTCGCTCAACATGTCCACTGCCAGCAGTCCGAGTCCGGCCTTGAAGAAAGCTTCAAAAAGAAAAACTTCGTCAGCTAGAGGCCTCGAGATGGTCTCCGACTTCTCAAGCACCTGGAGCTGGGTCCCCTCGGAAATCCTCCCCTCGCAGACTCTACGGATAGACTCCTCCGTCGAAGACGACGCCTTCATCTCCAGTGTCTAGGACCGAAAGTAGCGACCAGAGGGGGGTGAATGGGCGCCTAAAAATTCTTGCTAAACTATGACTTAAACCCAACACCCAAACCAACTTAACCAGACAAATAATATTAGCAAGAAAAATTACTAGAACTAAAGTTGTCTAGCCTAAAAATGATCAGTGTCTTAATTAAAATGATATTAATGATAGACTAAGTAGAAATTCTGCAGTAAATAAAAACACCTAGATATATCAAGAAATATTTATATTGTAGTCTAGAAACAAAAAATTAACTAAGTGAATAAAGCATGGATCATTCGAAAAAATAATTCAGTAATAAACCTAAAAATATTGCACGTAAAAACTAGGATAAAAATATTACTACAAATAATTATAATATAATTTTTTTATGAGCAGATTAAAAAACACTTAATTAAATAATACGAGATAAGGAATAAAAATTTAACAGGTTAAAAATTTAACTACGAGATTAATAACTAGATTTAAACTACCTGAAAAATAGAAGATTAAAAGTGCTAACCTGCATCTGTGCTGAAAATATCCCCAAAAAAATATATATTCTTTGCCGGACGGATGCACTGCCGTGTTGTTTTTTTTCTTTCTACTGCCGCCACTGGCTAAAATCTGAAGGAATAAACAATGCATTGTGCGCGTGCTCCCCTAGCCACCGTAGCTTGTCGTGTGCTACTTAGCCTCAGCTTGTGCCTCAAAAACCGTGCGCAAGAACACAGACTTTCCACATGAAAAATCTTCCTCCTGCTACATTCCGAACATCATGCCGAGCTGTGGCTCTCTGGCACTAATCCAACTTAGGATCTGACGGAGGTAAAAGTTCTCGTTCTGAACATCAGCTAGCTCCTCTCTCAAAGAAGCTAACACCTCCACCTGAGACAAGTAGATCTCACACTCTTTATCAATATCGACAGATTTTTCTGCTTTTAGCTTGATCAACTCCATTCTAATTGACAGGCAGTTCTCACAAACAGTGGGTGGAACTGACAAGGTCTCAAGCTCTAGCTTAGTCTGCTCCAACTCAGCTCTCACTCCAGCTAACTCGCTCAACTGCTCATCACTCTTGGCTCTCAGCTCTGCTATACTAGCTAAATGGGATGGGCAGTCTACACAAGGTGCGACGACAGTGGCATGAGCATCTTTTAGCTCCCGCTGAGCGCTCTCAAGCTCAGTGGCCAATGCGTCTCTCTCATCTACTCTCTCTGTGTACCTGGACTTAAGAGTCGCCAGGTCACACAATAGCACCTCACAGTTAGGGCACTCACCACTATCACCCAAGCAAGGGGGAAGACAGACTCTCAAGCTTGCCATTTGTCGTGGCAAGCTCACTCTCAAGCTCATCTATCCTCTTTTTAGCCCCTCTAAGCAGTTTCTCCCTATACTTCAACTCCTGACGGTTCTGTTCTAGTAAATTAACAACTTCTTGTTCATAGGATGATACCTTCTCATCGTCGTCGTCGTCGGAGTCGTCGGAGGAGTCCTTTTCTTTCTTATCCCCAAGAGCCATTGAGCGGAAGCTCTTGTGGGGTCTTCGGCTGTCACGTGAGCATCTCTTCGGCTTGTCCCCGAAGGCCATGAAACAGAGGCCCGCCGGATCATCCCTGTCCTTTCCTTCCTGATCACGATCTCTTCATCACTTGAACTCGAAGATGAGGAGGAAGACGAGGATATCTTGGAGTATCTTTTCTCCATCTCGGCGAAGAAAGCCTTGTCTCACTTCTTGTTCTCACGCCTGTAGTCCTTCAAAGCCTTTCAAAAGAATCTCGTCTTGGGCTTGCCCTTCGTGGAGTTGCCGTACTTATCGGAGTCGTAGGAGTTGCCGTACTTATCGGAGTCGTAGGAGTTGCCGCCGGTTCCCTTCTTGTAATTCTTCCGCTTGGGGCAGTCGGCAATGAAATGACCTGTATCACCACACTCAAAGCACCCGGATTTTGTGTCGTGTCTCTTAAACATTCGCTTATCATAGACACGTCGCACCCGGTTGTTAAACAAGCACAGATCATCATCTCCTAGAGTATCAAGTTGTTCCTCGAAGATAGACATCAAGGAAAAAGCAGTACAACTCATGGCATTAGGATCAGCAAACGGTGTCGCAAGCGCCAGAGTCTTTGAGCCAGAACTAGTGAGATTTGATCTCAACTGGATATCGACCTCTGAGGCCTTGAGCTTACTAAAAAGGTCTACGATGGTCAAGGTATCATAAGACGTGCTCTCAACAATAGAAGAGACCTTGATCTTCCAGATCTTAGGGTCCAAGGTATGGAGTACCTTAAGTGCCTGTTCATGATCCGTGACCATCACCCTCGGCCTTGTTAACGCGAAGCTTGTTAATGATCGATTGAAAATGACCAAACAAAGCCTCAACAGTCTCACTCGGCTTCTGTGAGAAATTTTCATACTCACGCCGGTAGGTCTGGTAGAGCCTAGCCTTAACCTGAGCTGTCCCCTCATGGTGTGCCTGGAGGGTAGCCCAGATCTCTCAAGCAGTGGTGAGATGGCTAACACGCTCAAACTCACTAGGACCTAGACCAGAAAATAAAATGTTCACCGCTTTACTATTATTTTGATGTTGTGCAACTACATCTGCAGCAGTATCCACAGCAATAGTCCTTATGGTGAAAGTAGGATGAACACAAATCTCCCAGATCTCCGAGCTCTGGCTCATAAGGTATGCTCGCATGCGAGTCTTCCAATAAGTGTAGTCAAAAGCCTCTAGGGATGGGATTTTGCCAGGAGACGTCATGGTCACTACCTAGGTTTAGAATCGGTTAAGATATTAGAAAACCCTAACCTGGCTCTGATACCACTTGTAGGACCGAAAGTAGCGACCAGAGGGGGGGTGAATGGGCGCCTAAAAATTCTTGCTAAACTATGACTTAAACCCAAGATACAAACCAACTTAACCAGACAAATAATATTAGCAAGACAAATTACTAGAACTAAGTTGTCTAGCCTAAAAATGATCAGTGTCTTAATTAAAATGATATTAATGATAGACTAAGTAGAAATTTTGCAGTAAATAAAAACACCTAGATATATCAAGAAATATTTATATTGTAGTCTAGAAACAAAAAATTAACCAAGTGAATAAAGCATGGATCATTCGAAAAATTAATTCAGTAATAAACCTAAAAACATTGCACGTAAAAACTAGGATAAAAATATTACTGCAAATAATTATAATATAATTTTTTATGAGCAGATTAAAAAACACTTAATTAAATAATACGAGATAAGGAATAAAAATTAAACAGATTAAAATTTAACTACGAGATTAATAACAAGATTTAAACTACCTGAAAAATAGAAGATTAAAAGTGCTAAACTGCATCTGTGCTGAAAATATCCCCAAAAAAATATATATTCTTTGCCGGACGGATGCACTGTCGTGTTGTTTTTTTCTTTCTACTGCCGCTGGCTGAAATCTGAAGGAATAAACAATGCACTGTGCGCGTGCTCCCCTAGCCACCGTAGCCTGTCGTGTGTTACTTAGCCTCAGCTTGTGCCTCAAAAACCGTGCGCAAGAACACAAACTTTCCACATGAAAAATCTTCCTCCTGCTACATTCCGAACATCGTGCCGCGTGGCATAGACGGCTAGCATGCAGCTGCTTTCCTGACGTGTGGTGCGTGCGGTCTGCCAAGCGTTGGTCCCGCCTGCCGTAACACGCCGGCCGGAGCGTAGACTTCCCTGCCGTGGGAAACCAACATGCCTTGCTGTCACTGCTGCTTTCGTGGGAAGCCTAGCCTGCACACGCCGTGAAGGCATGCCTCGGGCCACCACGTTGTGCCGAGAGACAAAGAGCGACAGACGACGGTAAATCGCCGGCGAAACTTTTTGGAGAAGAAAAGTTTTCGGTGAAGGATGAAAGCCGAACCAGGAAAAAGTTGGACTGTAGATTGATCTAATAAAAACAGTCATCTATCCCCAAGGGGATAGGGGCCTATTTATAGGCGACTCCTAATACATGAAAAGACTAATTTACCCCTAGGGTAAATTAACATTGACTCTAAAATAAATTCCGAAAATTACTAAAATATTCTTAGAAAAATCACCTCACTCAAATAAAAATATTCTGGACTTAAAAACTAAATTTTAATATCCTAAAAACAAAATAATCATAGGTTGTCAGTTTTGCGCCGAAACTGACAAAGCGTCCACCGTCTTCGCACCGGGTACCCGGATTGGGCCGACCCGACCCCGTAGCCTCCTCAGCCCGGCAATCGCTCGACGCCCGTGTACCTGAGTCAATCCCAGTCAACTGACCAGTGGATCCTCTACCGCTCCTAGCCCATGTACCTGGATTGGGCCAACCCGACTCCGCGGCTCCTCTGCCCAGCTGTCGCTCGCTGCCCGTGTACCTGACTCACACGCGCCTCAAACTCGGCGGGTCTTCCTTTCTCTTCCTTTGACTTCCGTTGACAATCACTCATCACATCTGGAGTATCAAACCCATGTTCTTCAACATGGTTTCTCACAGTGTTTGCTCAAACTTGTCCGACAGCGACCGAAGGTCCCTCGGCCCCAAGCGCCTCACTACAGGCTTCGCCGCCATCGCCACTGCCTGAGCCTGGATGCAGCTCGAACTTGCGCCCAGGGCCAAGGCTTTCTTCGTCGTAGCCTTCTTCGACATCTTGCAGAGCTTCGATGTGAAGGGCGCTGAGAAGCGTGAAGCCAGCTGCGCATGAAGCTAAAGGTGGAGAAAAGAGGGTGAATGGTGCTAGGAGTTGGAGCAGGAAGCAAATGAGAGTGTGGGCGGAGTCGAGGTGTGGTAAACCCCTTTTTATAGCGGTAAAAAATGACCACGGACCACGGACCCTGCACCGAAGCGTTTTTTCACTGGTTACCCCGGCCTCCGCAGACTATGACAGATGGGCCCAGGGTGAATTTGAAGCGAATCATCGCCCCGCCCCCCCGTGCTGCAACTGTCAGTTTTCTGACCGTTGCGGGGTCGCTTGAGCTCCCCAAGGGCGCCCCATCAATCTGAACAGGCATTTGTTGCCTACACAAGTCAAAGCCACCGTTCGGTCCAAGCTACGAAGGCTTGTCTTCTCTGAAGCTGTATTTTACTCCAGGTAATTTGCCACAAGGCACACGCACCCCTTCGCTTCGAAGAGCTGCGTGCGAGGGGATACTGTTAGGGGAATAAGTTTTCCCTTAAACAGGGGCCAAATGACGTCATCCGCTGAAGGCTTCGAGCCCAGAGCCTGACACCGCCGAAGAATGAAGACGAAGCAGAGTCCCTCCTGATGAAGTTAATTCCAAGAAGTAGCCTGACTTGGCCTCCGGGCTCCGAAGTCTAGCCTTCGGGCTCCCTTCGGAGTCAAGCCTCTGGGATCCCTCCGGTCCTTTTTGGAGCCAAACCTCCGAGACCTCTCTGGTTTCCTTTGGATCCCTCTTCAGAGAGTCAGTTCGGAGCCCATTTCGGAGTGCTCCTCGGAGTCCACTTTGGAGTGCCCTTCGAAGTCCTCCTCGGAGTCCACTTCCTAGCACCCTTCAGAGTCTCTTCAACTACCTCCGCATGCAGGATTCTAGCAAGTACTTCGAACCAGAAGAGATATCCTAGCTTCACTGCAGTAAAGCTATACCGAGGTCCCCTCGCCCCTGGTATGCTTCAGAAGTGACGTTTGTCTGCCATGTCTGTAAAGCTATAAAGATGCATGTACAATAGTCTAGCCCTTTTCCCTTTTTGCCCCTATAAAGCCTACGGCTTGTAGAGGGCAATTTGGTCTTTTCCTTTGGCCTGCGTGCCTATAAAAGCAGGGTCATGCCCTTGTAATATTCAGGTTCAATAGAGGCAAAACTATGCCAAATCCACTGTAGACTGGACGTAGGGCTATTATCCCTTCGGGGAGGCCTGAACCAGTATAAATCCTATCTCCCTCTATGAGAACCCTTCGAGGTTCAATCTATACACCATATACACATAAAAACCTGTTGTAGCTAACACAATTTCTAGAACACCCAAGATTCTAGATAATTAGTGATACAAATTTAAATACGAAATTAAAATTGAAGATTTCAATTTCGAATATGAGACCAAAGAAATGGATTTTCCAAGGGATTTCAAAAAGGTTAAAGGGGTATCAGAAGATTAAGGTAAAATGGAGTTTTGAGAACTTGATAGGAATTCCAATTAATTCAGGGATAAAAGAATACACAAATTAATTGAAGGTCCAAATGCATTGAAACATTGGACTGAAGTTGAATTCAATGATTCGAATTTTGGATACAAAGGAAAATGATTATCGACTTTTATTCCGAATCAAGGTACGAATAAGGAAAGAATTAGACAAAAAACTTTCATATGAAAAAAAGGGAATTGCATTAAAGTAATTAGTGATATAATGTTTGTTTTGAAAGTATAATTTCATTGCTCCAAAATTTTAAAGGAAAACTTTGAGAAGCAAATTTTAAAGCAAAAAAAAATTTTAGGAAATTCCTCCGCAATGATTTATTTTGGAACAAAATTTTTAGACCCACATTTTAGCTGTGTTTATTCAATTACATTATTATAAATAATTTCTAGAAAATAGTTTATTAATTAACACCTGATTGAAAATCAAGCCGTTACAAAATCCACATCCATATTTGAGATTGTAGAATCAGTACCAACAGCAGATAAATTCAGCAAGAAAGGATACTAAGGATCTGTACGAAAAAACACCTTAAAAGATAACAATGCAAAGTTGAATGATAACAATTGGTGTACCAAAATTGAGACAAAGGCAGCAAAATTATCCATTTTTTGGTGACACAGATGTAGCACATCTCAAATACATCTCTATGAAATGATTGACCCATTCCGTCTGTCCATCGGATTGGGGTGGTAAGTTGTCAAAAGATTTAATGGAACACTTGGCTTATCAAATAGATACTGCCAAAAATGACTTGTAAAAACTTTATATCTATCAGACACAATTGATTTTGGCAAACCATAGATTGAGACAATGCGATCCAAAAAAAGCCGAGCAAATTGTGCCGTTGTGTAAGGATGCTTAAGAGGTAAGAAGTGTGTAAATTTCGAAAAATGTCGCACAACCACCAAAATATTATTAAATCCTTCATATATTGGCAATCCCTCTATAAAGTCTATGGAAATGTCTTGCCAAGACCTAGCAGGAATTGACAAAGATTGCAATAGACCATCGAGTTTGCGGTTTTCATGTTTAGCTTGTTGGCACACTTCACAATGTTGAATAAATTCATGTACTGCTATTTTAAGTTCAGGCCAAGTCAACAACTTGTGAATGTGTTGATATGTAGCTAGCACACGAGTGACCCCCAAGGCCGATGAATGAAAAGTATAGATTAGTTTGGTCTATAGTGCTATTGTACCTCGCACCTAAATGCGAGATTGGTGTTTAATTAGACCATCCTATAGTGTGTAACCAACTATATTGTTGCCCAAAACTGCTAATTCTTGGAGCAACAATTGTGCTTGCTGGGGGTCTATGGCATAATAATTGATAATATCTTGAATCCAGAATGGTTAAACTACTGAAATAGCTTAAAGCTGAAAAAATTATCCCACGCTTGACAATGAATCAACAACAGTATTATAGGATCCTTTTAGTCCTAAAATCGATATTACAATCCTATCAACTTAGTTATTGTGCTTCTTTGCATTTTTGAGTGAAGTGGTTGGTGCTCCAGTTGACATAAGGCTTTATGGTCAGTAAATAGTCTAAATGGATCTCTCAATAAATATGACTTCCATTTATCAATTGCCATCAAAATTACCATGAACTCCTTCTCATAGATGGACAACTTTTGATTAATGACCCCCAAAGATTTACTATAGAATGCCACATGATGTCATGCTCGAGAGAGCATTGCCCCAATTACATTATTATATGCATCAATTTCTTAATTGAAAGGTTTGTCAAAAATTGGTAGTGCTAATACATAAGCTGAACACAATGTCATTTTTACATGCTGAAGAGCATGTTGGCCTGACCAGTCCACTGAAAAGTCTTAGATTTCTGCAAGAGAACAGTCAAGGGTTCTATGATGATTCCATAGTGCTTAATAAACTTACTGTAATAACCAATGAGCCCAAAAAAAAGTCTCAACTTAGTGAGTGAAGTAGGCACATGCCAATTTTGTATTACTCTCCCCTTGTCATGATATGTAGCCACTCTTTTTGGTAGAAATTATATGCCCAAAATACTCAATTTGAGGCAAGGCAAATGAACACTTGATTCTTTTGGCATACAACTTATCTTCCAACAAAACAATAAAGACAATAGTGAGATGTTGCACATGATCCGACAAGGTTTTATTGTAAATAAGTATATCATCCATAAAAGCTAGAACAAACTTTTGTGTGTGGGTGCAAAAATAGAATTCATAAGGCACTGAAAAGTTTTAGGTGCATTAGTAAGCTCGAAAGAAAATACTTGAAATTGAAAATGGCCATCATGAGTCATAAATGGTGTCTTGGCTTCATCTTCCTCCCTCATACAAATCTGGTGGTAGTCATTCTTAAGGTCTAGTTTAGAAAAGAATTATGAACCACCAAGCTCATCAAGCAACTCATCAATTATGGATCGACAAAATTTGTTCTTGATAGTGACTGCATTCAACTTTCTATGGTCAATGCATAATCTCCAAGAGCTTTCTTTCTTTTCACCAATAGAATAGAAGAAGCAAAGGGACTGAAACTAGGGGTTACCATCCCTAAAGTTAGCATTTCTGCCACTTTCTTCTCTATTCATATTTTTGTGCTAGAGAGTATCTATAAGGTCTGGAGTTAACCAGGATAGTATCAAGAATGAGAGTAATATAATTATCAAATGATCTATAAGGTGGTAATTGATTGGTTCTCTAAAAAAATTCTTCAAATTTAGTCAAGATCACTTAAATCACTATAGGTACTTCATGAGATGGCTCTTGAATTACTGCCTATATCATTGCTACTGCACAAACAACATTGTTATGTTGGCACTTTGTAAGTTATTAGAGAGACATGGTCTATAGTTGGGACACATTCTATAGCAAAATACCTTGTAAAGTTATCCATGTGCCTTTGTACCGGAAGGAAAGTTGTTTCTTATGCCAATCACAGTTTATTGGTCTTTGTTGAAACAACCAATCCATACCTAATACGGCATCATAACCCACTAGATGAAGAACTTTCATATTTTGGTAAATGTATATCCTTGCGTCCACTACTCCAAATGAGCAATCTTATGTTGACAACACAAAGTAGTGCCATTGGCCATCTTAACCACCAAAGGAGGAATCTATTCAAGCTGCACTTGCAAATTATCCAACAGAGCACAATTTAGAAAGCTATGAGAACTTCCTAAATCAACCAAAATAAGTATATTTTTTGTATTGTAGTTTGCAATTTAATTGTTGTCATGCCCTCCACTCTAGCCAGGGCATTCACTAAGAGATATAAAGTATCCTCATATTCTGATGCATTACCACTCATGACTGCAGCCAATATTCATTGTTAATATCTCATGTTGATTCAAGGTCTCCACACATGCACCTGAGCAGCTTGTTAGGGAAGGGAAACCCTAGCCACCCCGCTCACACGGGCCTTATATGGGCTGGCCAACAAAAAAAGAAGAAAAGAAAATGAAGAAAAAAGAAAAGAAAAGAAAAGAAAGAGGCTCTTGGATTTTTAAAAATCACACAAAAATATGAATTTTGTGTAGAGGTCCTTAGATTTCTGAAAAATAATTTAAAAACTATGAATTTTGCATATGGGCCCTCAGATTCACTAAAAGTTATGGAAATACCCTTTCCTACATAAAAGGACCTTTGGAATCCGAATTTCACATCTATTTATCCTTTTCAGCAATATTTTCTATGTTTATTTACTATTTTTTATTTTACTATATTTAATTGCCCGTATTCATTTAATTATCAATACTTTCTTATCAATAAATATTTAATTGCATAGAAAAATACTGAAAAATTATAGTAATTTTATTCATATATCTATTTAGCAATGTGATGCAATTTTTTTAAAAGTAACATGCACATCATAGATGACTTGCATTGCGACCACAAAGTTCATTGATCAAAGTGCAGATGGTCGCAACCATCTATATCGTGACCAAGCGGTTCGATGAATATGCATGAGAGTTTAACTCCATGTTGCACTGAATCTGCACAATTTTGAATCTCCGCAAGAAAGAGATTTCAGATTAAGGAGAAATTGAAAAGAATCTCGCTATTTTCCACCCAAACTTGGTAGAATCCACACACTACTATCTTCAATCGTAATACACAAATTATTTTTAAAGTGATTGACATGTTGTAGCTCAACAAGGTTTAGGATGAATTCCTAAAGAAGAACTTTGTTTAAGTGGAATAGTCTTAAAGCTAACATTGTTTCTTTGAAAGTTGCACAAAACCCATCATAAGAAACAGGATATGGATGAAATAAAAGTGATGGCATATGAAGTGAAGCGCCTAGTGATGAGAATGGCAAGCCAACGAAGAAAAATTTCAAGCCATATGGTTCTATAATTTGCAAAGCACCGAAGCATATCATGGAGAAATACTAGAAATAACAACTTGAGATACACCTCACCATCGTAGTGAGTAAGGATACTGTAACACCCCAAATTTTCAAAGGAATAAAAATATTAATTAATTCAATTTCCTGGATTTTATTAATTTGAAAATACCTTTAAATACCCTTCTATACCATTTTGAACTACAACATAGAGCTAATGACCAAACCAGGAGCTTAAAATTTTTGTATAAACTCCCAAGGCCAAAATATATTTTTGAGAATTTTTCTAAATTTTTACCAAGCTTGGAAGTAGCCCTAAGATTTTAATCTATTTTCTGGAATTATTTTTATTCAGAAATGTTTTGAAACAGTAACAGGCCTCCCTCCTCCCTTTCTCTCTCTCCCGGCCGGCCCAGCCCGTCACCTCGCCCGCCTCTGGCTGACAGCCCTACCCTACCTGTCGGCGCCGATCGCCCCCCCCCTCGCGCCCGAGCCCGACCCCACCCGTCAGCCTCTCCACTCACCCGCTCGCGCCCACTGCCCGGTGGCCCCCACTTGTCAGGTCCTTCGTCCCCGCGAGATCCGCCCCCAAATCGCCCCCCCCCCCCTCACCGGCCGACGCCATTACTCGCCTCGGATCCCTTGCCCCCGACCCCCTCCCCTCAAATTAAGCCCGGCAATCAAACCCCCGCGCTCCGGTGACCGTTTCCCCCCATTAAACCCGACCGATTCGCGTCCAGGTTCGATGGATCGAACTCAACCCGAGCTTGTCGGCATTTAAACGCGTTTTATTCCCAGCCACCATAGATTATGCCCTCTCTGCCCCCGCCGATGGCCCTATTTAAACCCCCTGGCCATCCACATTGCACCCCTACGCTCACACGCTGCGAGAACAAACAGAGCACTTGCATTCCGCATTTTAGCGCACCACTGCCGCCCTCGCTCCAGCCGTCGCTCACCGTCGCCGGAGTCCCCCTCCGTCCTCGCCGACCGCACCGCTGCGACCGCACGGACCTCACCGACCCCGGCCACCACTCCGTCGTTGACGAAGCCCGCCGGATCGTCGTCGCCGCCGAGGACCCGAACGCCTTCACCGCCTCCGCTCGTCGCCGGCCTCGCTCCGTCGACCTTTCTTCACCGCAAGGGTACCCTCGTGATCCCCGCAATGTCCTCTTTCAGTTTTAGGCCTTAGCTTCGACTGCCATCGCTCGCCGTGGCCCCTGGCCCGCTCGCCGTCGCCGGAGAAGACGACCGGCACGGGCTGAGTACCCGTGCCGTGTCGGATTCACGCGCAACCGTGCGATCTGGATCCGACGGTGATGATTAATTCCCACGTGCGATTTAATCAGACCCGTTAGATCTCGGCGAAGGGGTACGTTTTAATCTCGTGCGTCCGTTAGTATTTAAAACCCGCGCTCGATCTCGTGCGTCCACGTGGTACCCTTTCGCGCGTTTTAATCCTGGTCGTCTGTTATCACTTAAGCACCCCGCCTCGCCCTCGCGCGTTGGATTTGGATCCAACGGTCCAGATTGGGCCGGACCATGCGCACAGTGCGCGGGTTCACCGTGGGCCTGGCTCACCGTGGACCCGAGGGGATTTAAATTTAGAAATAAATTCCAGAAACTGTTTAAAACTTGTAAAATTCATATCTGGCGCATTTGAACTCTAAAAATTGTCATTTCAATTTCAGAAAATTTGTAAAATTATTCTCTACATGTTCATGCAATAAAAACAGTAGGTTTACCTTCGACTTTTCATGTTTACTTAAATAGGTATTCAAATGCCCTTAGGGTAAAAATATAAATTCAAATATTTAAACTTCAGTAAAGTTTATATTTATTCCTTTCTGTTCATATACTGAAAACCACTAAATTGGGCATGAACTTTTCATTTTAAAATTATTAGGAAGCTTAAAATGAGACTAATCACTTTTAAAACCCTTTTAAAAGAAGGACACCCTTTCATTATAATTTCTTCTAAAATTAATTATGAACTAAATTTCAGAAACTTTACAACTTGATTTCCTTTAAATTAAACCAATTTAAACCTAGGTGCCTATTGTGTGGTTTTGTATTGTTTAAATTGAATGTTGTATTTATTTTATTTTACTTTATTCATAACGAGAAGACTACGACACCACCGAGGAGCCGGAGTACTTTCCCGAAGTTTCTCCCTCCCCATTCGCTGAACAAGGCAAGTCACCAAACAACATTTTTGAGCATATTGAACCCATGCTTTATTAAACTATCGCTAAACACATAGGTTATACATGCATTAGTCAAATAAAATCCCTACAATATATTTATTTAGGATCCCCCGACCTTGATGTGCAACCCAAGCCATGCTATCTCGCCTAACCTCCTTGTCACCTTATGATCAATGTTATTAGCTAGTGTCCAATGTATTGACACGATCGCTATAGGATAAAAATGAGTCGTAGCACATGGTTCTACTATATGATCCCCATTGTTTCTTATCTATGGAGTTCTGTCGGTGATGAGTTATGGTTGTGAGTGGATGCATGGTGGGTTCCGGGTGCAAGCTAGGGCATTGGTCGGTAGCACCCGGGGCACTATAAGGACCGGTCTACGGGATCCGTTGCAATACACTTCCGTACTAACCACAAGTCTAATGGGTAAGTCCTAACTAAGGTATGGAGTGTTCCAAACCGAGGCCACCATTTGGAGATGGGTCAAGCAGCACCTGCGGGTGTAGGACCGAAAGTAGCGACCAGAGGGGAGGGGGTGAATGGGCGCCTTAAAAATTCTTTCGAATCAATGGCCTGTTCCCAATACCCAACGCACCTCAAAAAAACTACGCAGCAGAAAATAAACAGAAGGCCTAAGTCTAAAGGTTTCTAACCTAGAAGCATCTGATGATAAACAGTGTAAAACTAAAGAGGTGCAACTAGGCAGATAAACAAGTTGTAACAGGCCTATACTTCTCAATGAAATGATCTAAGTATGTATAAAGTGAAAAGAGAAGTTACTGTCCAAAGTTGTCTCCTGTTCGAAACTTGGCGAAGCCCCCTTCGCACGTCGAGGTCTGCTTCAGAGGTTGATGACGGAGTCTGTCCGAAGTGCCGAAGGTGTTACTGTCTAGCCTAGTTCGAAGTGGTAAGAAGCGAAGTGTACTTCGAAGCGAAGTAAAAACAGTGCCGGAGCTTGGTTCGAAGTAAGGACTTCGAAGACAAGACTTCGAACATAACTTCAAGTTACGAGCTTCGAAGCGAAGTAAACCAGTGCCGAAGCCTGCTTCGAAGTATGCACTTCGAAGACAAAACTTCGAACACACTTAGAACCGAAAGCTCCGAAGCTGAACCTTCGAACACAAAAACTTCGAACACAACACACAAACAGACAACCTTCGAACAAAGAAGCGAAGTCTGTCACGTGACAGAAAGACAAGTCCGAAGCCTACAGCTTTACCCTCGAAGAAAAACAAGCTCCGAACACAGAAGCGAAGGGTGACAGGATTCCAAGAAATCAATGCGAAGCTAAGTGGAAGGGCAAACTTTGATGACAGCTCCGAGACTTATCGAAGTGTGAACTTCGAACCGCTAGGGCCGGAGTACCTTCGCACTGTCAATCGAAGTATGCGATGCTGTCCGTTTTAGAAAATACTTTGAAGCTAGCAACACAGGACACAAAGATTTAGGTTCGAAGTCTGAGCGAAGCCTTTAAAGATGTTCGATCGGAGCCTGCCTCACGGAGTTAAAGGGGCTTCGCACAGAACCGAGCTTCGCCAGACACACTCAGAAAAAGGTAAAAGAGACTGTCGGCTTCGATCAAAAAGCTGGGCAATAGAAGGTGAAAAGCTTCTGCAGAATACTATAGCTACAGCAAAGCAGTACTACTTGCAACAGCAAGAACTAGTACTCCCACCGTGAAGAACACAGGCAACAGAAGAAGCTTCTTCTCAAGAAATAACTTCACCAGCTCGTGGTCAAGACAATAACTCCCCAAACCGAACAAAATCCAAGCAATAAATTCACCAGGGATCAAAGCATTAAAGCATTAAAGAGATTTGAGCCAAAATAATGCAAGAACAGTGAGAGGGAAGTCCTGGCGGCGCACACAGGAGAGAGAAGGGAGTGACCCAAAAAGGTGGATTTGATTTCAGCACAAAGGGTAGTCCAAACCCTAGGGGTTGGGGTCCTATTTATAGGCAGCCCAACACTAGGAATATTCTACCTGCCCCTTAGGGTTTTTACAGACTCAAAAATACAGAAAAAGACTCTACTGCCCTTAGGTATTTTTACAGACACATCTGACTGACTGTGGGCCTAGAGTAACAGATGACATATCCTGAAGCTACTCTTCTGGACAGTCGGATACAGAATCAACGGTTGTCAGTTTTACGCCGAAACTGACAAAGCCTCCACCAGCTTTGCACCAGGTACCCGGATTGGGCCGGCCCGACTCCGCAGCTCTCTCAGCCCGGCAATCGCTCACCGCCCGTGTACCTGAGTCAGTCCTGGTCAACAGCCCAGTGGGTCTTCTACTGCTTCTGGCCCATGCACCCGGATTGGGCCAGCCCGACTTCGCAGCCTCCTCTGCCCGACAGTCGCTCGCTGCCCGTGTACCTGAGTCACACGCGACCCATGAAACAGCAGATCTCCTCTCTTCTTCAGTCCTCTTTGACTATCGTTGACAATGACTCATCACTTCTAGAGCCATGAGGCCCACGCTATTCAGCATGGCTCCTCAATCTCCCCCTTGATGAGTGCATTGTCAACACTTCTCAATTCTCAGCTCTTCAGCACCTGCGAACCAAATGTGGAAACACGAAAACAAAATACAAGAGAACAAAGAAGAAGAAAAATAAGGTAAAAGTTTAACCCTAATGACCAAAAGCCAACCAAAAGCAAGAAACGGTCATTATGGTTAACCAAAACTTAAAAGCTCAAAATGAGTGCGATTGCAGAATAACAAGGATATCAACAGAGTAAGAACTCCCCCTTAAACTCTGATCCCAAATTTTCTCCCCCTTGTTGACAAGTGAACTCATCAAGCACTCAAAAAGAGACACAGACTCCCCCTGAAATGCAACTCCCCCTCAAAATATGCAATGAATGCAACTGGGGTGCAGGTGGAGTGTAGAAAGCATGCTTCTCAGATATGATTGACTGCAATTACGACATCTAACAAGTATAGCAAAAGACATACTGTCTAAGACTCATGGCATGATCAGTGCAACAGATGATATCTAAAGAAAGTCATGAGCACGCATTTTTTCAGTTTTTGCAAACAAAACATCACCACATTGTCCAGTTAACAAGCAAGGTAAAAACATGAGATGCAGAAGCTAACTGATATCTACCAAGATAAGCATTGTCCAAAACAAAGTGCTTCAGCAAACTTGTTGTCTTTTTAATTTTCAGGCTTTTTCATTTTCCTTTTTCATTTTTGCCAAGGGTTATTTGCATGTCAAACCTTATGCTAACCGACCAAGTCAAGCCTAGGCCAGAACTGGACCATCGGTAGCTTAAGACATTGGTCTTGGCATACACTACACTGTCCTAGTTCATACCAAAGTGCTATGGTAAGCAGTCCAGAACAATATAATGCGACAAAGCAAACCCACTTGGATCTTTTCGACTTTAAGCATAAAAAGGAATGGAATTTTCATTCATTTTTGATTTTTATCATTTTATAGTACATTTTCCATGTTAAAGCATAAAGATGTCCAAGTTGCATATCTGCATCTATGTGATGAACTGGCTACAAGGCATGTAACAGATAGCAAAGACACTCAGCCTACGCATGCTAGTTACCAGAAGCAATGGTGATCATTTTTCAGGTTTAAAGCATAAAAGCCATGCATATGACAGATATATCAAGTGAACTGAACCAAAGCATGATCATTGACAAGTAATCAAAAGCATGTACCAGCTAGACTAAGTAAAGCAGTTCAATCATATAACAGAAGCAGGCTCAAATGTGTGATATGTGAATATGTATGATATGAACACACACAAAAAGACTCAAGAAAAGAGTAAAAAGAAAACTGACGCAAAATATCCTAGAAAGGATACACAACACCCAAATCCCCTCGTAAACGCTCAAAAGTAGATTGATCTAGGGGTTTGGTGAAAATGTCAGCCAACTGATGATGGGTATCAACATGAATAAGGTCAATGACTCCTTTCTCATATTGATCCCGTAAGAAGTGAAAGCGCACATCAATATGTTTGGTTTTTGAATGGAGACACGGGTTTTTCCCTACACTAATAGCACTCGTGCTGTCGCAAAACAATGGAACCCTGGTAGGAAAGAGCAACCCAAAGTCTCGTAGAGTAGAAATCATCCAAACCATCTGTGAGCAGCAGCTAGCAGCAGCTACGTACTCAGCCTCTGTGGTCGAAAGAGCAACTCCAGATTGCTTTCGAGAAGACCAAGATACAAGGGAAGAACCAAGAAACTGGCAAGTACCAGAAGTCGACTTGCGATCCAACCGGCACCCACCAAAATCAGCGTCCGAAAAGCCAGATAAATCAAGTGATGATGATGCTGAATAATAAAGACCAAGATCAGGCGCATAGGTGAGATACCTGAAAATGCGCTTGACAGCCTGCCGGTGAGATGCGCGTGGTGAAGACTGAAAACGCGCGCAAAGTCCCACGGCGAACTGTATGTCCGGTCTTGTTGCCGTCAAGTACAACAGCGAACCGATCATCCCTCGAAATTCTCTCTCATTGACCTTGACACCGCTCTCGTCCTTGTCCAAACCCCCAGAAGTGCCCATCGGGGTCATCTGCGGCTTCAATTCACCACCAAAGTCAAATTTCTTAAGCATATCACGAGTGTACTTACCTTGGTGGATGAAGGTGCCGTCCTTGGTCTGCTTGATCTGGAGCCCTAAAAAGTACTTAAGCTCACCCATGAGGCTCATCTCAAACTCACTGTGCATCTGCTCAGAAAACTTGGACACAAGAGAATCAGTAGTACCGCCAAAGATAATATCGTCCACGTAAATCTGAGCAACTAAAAAATCTGAAGCATCTCTGAGCAAGAAAAGAGTTTTGTCCACAGAACCCATCACAAAGCCCTTCCCCAACAAAAATTGCTTCAACCGGTCATACCAAGCCCTGGGGGCTTGCTTCAACCCGTATAAAGCTTTATGCAATTTAAAAACATGTCGAGGAAACTTGGGGTTCTCAAAACCGGGGGGTTGCCTAACATATACCTCCTCCTCTATGAACCCGTTCAGAAAAGCACTCTTAACGTCCATTTGAAAAAGCTTAAAACCCTTTGAAACGGCAAAAGCTAGAAGAATACGAATGGACTCAAGACGGGCCACAGGAGCGAAGGTTTCTTCAAAGTCAATACCTTCCTTCTGGCAATAACCCTGGGCGACTAGTCGAGCCTTGTTGCGCACCACAACCCCATCTTCACCTTGTTTGTTCTTGAATACCCACTTGGTGCCTATGGGGTTGCATCCTGGTGGCGGCTCAACTAGTGTCCAAACCCGATTGCGGACAAAATTCTCAAGCTCTTCTTGCATGGCATTAATCCAATTAGAATCAGAGAGAGCATGAGAAATGTCTCTGGGCTCAAAAGATGCAACAAATGCAGATTCAGCAAACACAGCGAGAGAGGCAGAAGAACGCAAAGTCCTTTCAGTTAAATCACCAATGATGAGCTCTGAGGGGTGGTCACGCTGAACTGCTCGGGTTCCCTGGTGATCTGAAGTCACCTCACCGGAGTCAGCAGCTGGCACCTCTGGACTCGACTGAGGGGGCTCGATCGAAGTGGAAGAAGTGATCAGAGGTCCGCCCTCATCATCAGTCGAAGTCACAGAAGGTGTGGGCTCTGCGGGGGATGCAGAAGGCCCACCCTCAACAGCAGCTGGAGTATCCTCATCTTCCTCGAAGATGGACTCTCCGAGCTCATCATCACCAGAAAGCTCAAAAGAAGGAGTCAAAGAAGGCAGGGACTCATCAAATGAAACTTCACACGTCTCGACAAGCAGCTGGGATTCGAGGTTCCAAACACGGAAGCCTCGAGAATGCAATGCATAACCAAGAAAAACACCATCCCAGCAACGAGACTCAAATTTGTCCAAATGCCCTCCCTTTTTGAGCACAAAGCACTTGCAGCCAAACGCTCGCAAGTGGCTCACCTTGGGCTGTCTGCCAAACCGCAACTCATATGATGTCTTACCAATGTAAGCTCTAAGAAAAATGTGATTGGCCAGATAGCAAGCCGTGTTCATGGCTTCAGCCCAAAAACGCCTAGGAGTCCTGTGCTCATCGAGCATCGTCCTGGCCATCTCAACTAGCGTGCGGTTCTTTCGTTCCACAACGCCGTTCTGTGGGGGAGTGTAAGGAGAAGAAAACTGATGGTCCAGACCCTGATCACCACAGAAGCTGACGAACTGAGAGTTCTTGAACTCAGAGCCGTTGTCAGAGCGAATTGCTCGCATCCGACCATTGTTCTCATTCTTCAGCTTCAAAACCAGGTCATGGACAAATTGAAAAGTTTCATCCTTAGACTCCAAAAAGAAAACCCACGAGAAACGAGAAAAGTCGTCAACAATCACAAGTGCATACCACTTCCCACCGACTGAGCGTACCCGAGCTGGACCTACAGTGTCCAAATGCAAAAGCTCGCCTGGATACGAAGTCATCACCTGAGTCACAGGTGAATGAGAAGCGGCAACCATTTTCCCATGACGACAGGGATGACAAACTAGATCCTTCTCCATTTTAAGCTTGGGCAATCCTCGGATGAGGTCCATAGAGCTTAACCTGACTAGCAGATCAAAACTCAAATGACCTAACCTCCTATGCCACTTCCAGAGCTCAGAAGAAGATCCAGCAATCAAACAGCGAGAAGGGCCAAAAGAACTAGAGAAGTCAATTCGAAAAACTTTACCGAAGGGTAAAATCTGACAAACTAAAGACCCTCTAGAATCAATCACAGAAGAATTTCCCTTCTTAAAACGCACTTCCAAACCATCCTCAAGAAGTTGCGACACAGAGATTAAATTAAAGTTCAGATTTTTAACCAAAGCAACATTCTTTAAAGAGAAATGGTCTGAGATGCTGATTGAGCCTATGCCACTTACTTTCCCTTGACCGCTGTTCCCGAATGTAATGTACTCTTTGGAGCTCGGGGGAGTGAGACTGGAGAACCATCTGCGATGTCCCGTCATGTGGCGAGAGCATCCTGAGTCCATGATCCAAACATCCTCCAGTCCCCGGTCCTGCACAATCAATGTCTGTAAGTGGGAGCAAATGGTCCGGCACCAGGTTTAGCAAGAGAGCTAAACCAGTGTCGAGCCATCTGCTCAAAAAATGGAAAGCGAAAACCATCAAAAGAGTTTGGACCAAAACGCGGCTCAAAGCGCGGTCCACGGTTCTTCCTAACCCTACGGCCACGAGGTCCAGAACCGTAGCCAACACGGTCTGGAACTCTGCCGGAACGAACACCACCAACTGGAGCACGGGTAGGAAAACCGTCTCCTCTACCACCACCTACACGACGCGGCCTGACCTCCAGCCTCTCCCCGCGCCGAGGAACACGCAGTCTACCACCCTGCTGGTAGAACTGCACCTGATCACTACGAGCCCTCTCTGCTCTCTCAACCCGCTTCCTCCTGAAGCAAAACTCCGCAAGATGCCCGTCTCTCTGACAATACTCACAATGATAGGTAGGCTTCTTGGGATGTGGTTGAGGCTTGGGATTCTTGGGCTTAGTGGTGATTGGTGTTGTCTTCTTGGGCTGAGAGGGTCCAGGAAGAGAGTCTAGAGAAGAGTGGAGGAGTTTGGGCTTAGGAACCCAGATAGGCTTCTTGGGTGGAGCTTTGGGTGATTCATGGATCACTCCATCCTTGGGCTGACAAGCCTGGGAGGTCTCAGTGGAGTGAGTCTTGGGATATCTCTGCTCTGGAGTCATTTTACTCCACTCCACTGCCCGGCTGATGGCACTCTCAAAGTCAGCCTTGGTGTAGGTGTAACCTACCCCAAACCCATCCTGCCTCTTGAACTGCTGGATCATCATGCCAAGCTGTGGCTCTCTGGCACTGATCCAACTCAGGATAGACCGGAGGTAAAAGTTCTCATTCTGAGAATCTGCTAGCTCCTCTCTCAAGGAAGCTAGAACCTCCACCTGAGACAAGCAGGTCTCACACTCACTCTCTTTTTGGACAGACTTCCCGGCTTTTAGCTTAATCAGCTCCATTCTAAGAGACAGGCAGTTCTCACAGACAGTGGGTGGAACTGACAATGTCTCAAGCTCTAGCCTAGTCTGCGCAAGCTCAGCTCTCAACCTCTCTAAATCACCCAAATGTTCATCGCCCTTGGATTTCAGCTCAGCTAAGGTAGCTAGATGAGATGGGCAATCAACACAGGGTGCGACGACAGTGGCTTGAGCATTTTTCAGCTCCTGCTGAGCGCTTTCAAGCTCAGTGGCCAAAGCGTCCCTCTCATCAACCCTTTCTGTGTACCTGGACTTTAGAGTCGACAGGTCACACAGAAGCACCTCGCACTTCGGGCACTCACTGCTATCACCCAAGCAAGGGGCAGAGGATAGACTCTCAATCCTACCGTTGGCCACGGCAAGCTCACTCTCTAACTCATCTATCCTTTTCTTAGCCCCCCTAAGCAGTTTCTCCCGATATTTTAACTCCTGACGATTGCTCTCAAGTAAATCGACAATTTCGCGCTCATAAGATGATACCTTGCTATCGTCGTCGTCGGAGTCGTCGGAGGAGCTCTTTTCTTCTCTATCCCCAAGAGCCATGGAGCAGAAGCTCTTGCGGGATCTTCGGCGCTGGTGTGTGCGGCTCTTCGGCTTGTCTCCGAAAGCCATGAAGCAGAGGCCCGCCGGATCATCCTTGTCCTTCCCCTTCTTGATGGTAATCTCCTCATCACTTGAGCTCGATGAAGAGGAGGAAGACGTGGATCTCTTGGAGTAGCTCTTCTCCATCTCGGCGAAGAAGGCCTTGTCGCGCTTCTTGTTCTCTCGCCGGTAGTCCTTCAGGGCCTTCTTGAAGAACCGGGTCTTCGGCTTGCCCTTGGTGAAGGAGGGGCTCTCATGCTTGCCGGAGTCGTGGAAGCTGCTACCGGTGCCCTTCTTGTATCCACTGCGCTTGGGGCAGTCGGCGATGAAGTGTCCTGGATCACCACATTCAAAGCATCCGGATTTTGTGCCGTGTCTTTTGAACATTCTTTTATCATAGACACGACGCACCCGGTTGTTAAAGAGACACAAATCATCATCTCCCAACAACTCAAGCTGGTCCTCAGTGATAGACATCAAAGAGAACCCAGCACAACTCACAGCAGAGGGATCAACAGAAGGTGTAGCAAGGGCCAGGGATCTTGATCCAGAGCCAGTGAGATTTGATCTCAACTGGATATCTACCTCAGTGGCCTTCAGCTTGCTAAATAACTCAGAAATGGTCAAGGTATCGTAAGAAGTGCTCTCAACGATAGATGATACCTTGATCTCCCAGATCTTTGGGTCCAAGGTATGAAGAACCTTGAGCGCCTGCTCATGATCTGAGACTAACTGAGCACCCTCAGCCTTGTTGTCCCGAAGCTTGTTAATGATCGACTGAAAGCGACCAAACAAGGCTTCAACAGATTCACCCGGCTTCTGTGTGAAGTTCTCATATTCACGCCGGTAGGTCTGATAGAGCCGAGCCTTGACCTGGGCTGTTCCCTCATGGTGTGCCTTGAGGGTAGCCCAGATCTCTCTCGCAGTGGAGAGATGACTCACACGCTCAAACTCAGTGGGACCTAATCCAGAAAACAAAATATTCACAGCCTTACTGTTGCTCAGATGCTGAGCAATGATACCAGCAGTACCGTGCTCAGCGACTGGCAGAATGACAAACGTGCTGTGAACGCAAATGTCCCATATGTCCGAACCCTGGCTCATGAGATAGGCTCGCATGCGAGTCTTCCAATAATTGTAGCCATAGGCTTCCAAGGACGGGACCTTGCCTGGAGACGTCATAGTCACTACTGGGGTTTAGAACCGGTTAAGGTATGGAAAAACCCTAACCTCGCTCTGATACCACTTGTAGGACCGAAAGTAGCGACCAGAGGGGGGGGTGAATGGGCGCCTTAAAAATTCTTTCGAATCAATGGCCTGTTCCCAATACCCAACGCACCTCAAAAAAACTACGCAGCAGAAAATAAACAGAAGGCCTAAGTCTAAAGGTTTCTAACCTAGAAGCATCTGATGATAAACAGTGTAAAACTAAAGAGGTGCAACTAGGCAGATAAACAAGTTGTAACAGGCCTATACTTCTCAATGAAATGATCTAAGTATGTATAAAGTGAAAAGAGAAGTTACTGTCCAAAGTTGTCTCCTGTTCGAAACTTGGCGAAGCCCCCTTCGCACGTCGAGGTCTGCTTCAGAGGTTGATGACGGAGTCTGTCCGAAGTGCCGAAGGTGTTACTGTCTAGCCTAGTTCGAAGTGGTAAGAAGTGAAGTGTACTTCGAAGCGAAGTAAAAACAGTGCCGGAGCTTGGTTCGAAGTAAGGACTTCGAAGACAAGACTTCGAACATAACTTCAAGTTACGAGCTTCGAAGCGAAGTAAACCAGTGCCGAAGCCTGCTTCGAAGTATGCACTTCGAAGACAAAACTTCGAACACACTTAGAACCGAAAGCTCCGAAGCTGAACCTTCGAACACAAAAACTTCGAACACAACACACAAACAGACAACCTTCGAACAAAGAAGCGAAGTCTGTCACGTGACAGAAAGACAAGTCCGAAGCCTACAGCTTTACCCTCGAAGAAAAACAAGCTCCGAACACAGAAGCGAAGGGTGACAGGATTCCAAGAAATCAATGCGAAGCTAAGTGGAAGGGCAAACTTTGATGACAGCTCCGAGACTTATCGAAGTGTGAACTTCGAACCGCTAGGGCCGGAGTACCTTCGCACTGTCAATCGAAGTATGCGATGCTGTCCGTTTTAGAAAATACTTTGAAGCTAGCAACACAGGACACAAAGATTTAGGTTCGAAGTCTGAGCGAAGCCTTTAAAGATGTTCGATCGGAGCCTGCCTCACGGAGTTAAAGGGGCTTCGCACAGAACCGAGCTTCGCCAGACACACTCAGAAAAAGGTAAAAGAGACTGTCGGCTTCGATCAAAAAGCTGGGCAATAGAAGGTGAAAAGCTTCTGCAGAATACTATAGCTACAGCAAAGCAGTACTACTTGCAACAGCAAGAACTAGTACTCCCACCGTGAAGAACACAGGCAACAGAAGAAGCTTCTTCTCAAGAAATAACTTCACCAGCTCGTGGTCAAGACAATAACTCCCCAAACCGAACAAAATCCAAGCAATAAATTCACCAGGGATCAAAGCATTAAAGCATTAAAGAGATTTGAGCCAAAATAATGCAAGAACAGTGAGAGGGAAGTCCTGGCGGCGCACACAGGAGAGAGAAGGGAGTGACCCAAAAAGGTGGATTTGATTTCAGCACAAAGGGTAGTCCAAACCCTAGGGGTTGGGGTCCTATTTATAGGCAGCCCAACACTAGGAATATTCTACCTGCCCCTTAGGGTTTTTACAGACTCAAAAATACAGAAAAAGACTCTACTGCCCTTAGGTATTTTTACAGACACATCTGACTGACTGTGGGCCTAGAGTAACAGATGACATATCCTGAAGCTACTCTTCTGGACAGTCGGATACAGAATCAACGGTTGTCAGTTTTACGCCGAAACTGACAAAGCCTCCACCAGCTTTGCACCAGGTACCCGGATTGGGCCGGCCCGACTCCGCAGCTCTCTCAGCCCGGCAATCGCTCACCGCCCGTGTACCTGAGTCAGTCCTGGTCAACAGCCCAGTGGGTCTTCTACTGCTTCTGGCCCATGCACCCGGATTGGGCCAGCCCGACTTCGCAGCCTCCTCTGCCCGACAGTCGCTCGCTGCCCGTGTACCTGAGTCACACGCGGCCCATGAAACAGCAGATCTCCTCTCTTCTTCAGTCCTCTTTGACTATCGTTGACAATGACTCATCACTTCTAGAGCCATGAGGCCCACGCTATTCAGCATGGCTCCTCAGCGGGTGGCTTGTACCAATGTGGCGCAAAAGGGGGTGTGACGTTAGCCGGGATGCGGCCCGGCGCGCCGGCGAAACCTAGAGCGGGTGGTTATCGCTTGGAGCATTTCATGCTGAGGTTTTGGCACGAGTTCCCGTGGTATGGGTCATCTCGTTTGGGATGAGTGCGTGCCTTGTGGGTACAGTAGTATATCTCTGATCAGAGTCATTAATCTTTTCGAAAAGCCGAGCCCACGGTCAAGGGCGGGTTGCGTGACATCCCACAGTTAGATTACTTTGAATATGTATGTGCATGATGGTTTGACATGTAAGGACTATTGTGCGAGGAGGTAAAACGTACTCCTCGAGTTAGATGATGGTTGATGCTCATGTTTACTTTTCCGCATGATTAAATTTGACTACACTAAATGCAATAACTGAAAATGTACTTTTCCGCATTGTTAGCCATTTACCCTTCCTTGTTTATTACCCTGCATTATTACTTGCATTTGCGGTGGCTTGTTGAGTACTTTTTGTACTCATACCCGTTGAACACCACAGAGGATGCCTACTACGAAGACGGTCTAGAGTAGCGACCCAGTCAAGAAAACGATCCTGAAGAAGACGTTCGTCATGCTATTTACTTTTATTATTGTTTTTACTCAACTCTGATGTAATAATTATGGTCTGCGTACCATTAATACTGTCGTATGTACGTTGTCACATGATGAACCTCTTGTATTATTGTTTTTCTATGGAAATTCAATAATGTCTCGATTTTGGTAAATCGGGGCTCCACAGATACCCTCATGGTTGAGACTGCACATCTCCCCTGATAAGTGGTAGTTTTAATGAAATCTTGATTGATTCTCATGTCACTAACAGAGGCCTTACAATGTCACCACAAGTGAAAAGCATCTACCATTGATGAAGTAGCTACCGTACATGTAGGCTCTATCCAGAATTAGAGTCTTTAATTTATGAAATATAAATGTAGCTAAATATTAGATGATTGAATAATTATAACTGTAGAAGAGCAAATTGAATGAAAGATTGGAAGTTCTAAAAGAACAAATTTCTTCCACTTCAATGAAGAATTATTTTCGTTATGTTGTAGCACATCTAAGGCATTTATTATATTGCTACTTCCTCGCGTATGAATATATTGTATTAGACTAGAATCTTGTATAGAACCCAAATAAAAATGAATGAATCAATTATGGCTTACATATCCATAAATATAACTTTGAGAAAAATATTTCTATATGAACAAGAACTAGATATATTATGACCATTGCTAGAAGCAACAAATGCATTTTGTAGGCCCTAGAAGAGCCACTTTCATATAATTTGTGGGATAACTTTTTATAGCAATAAAGCATTGTTGTATCTTGAACCCATCTAATATTTCTTAACGTTTACAGAAATCGAAGATATTATATTAGAAGTATGAATTCACTACGGGAAAACTCAAATTCACTAAGTGTCGAAAACTTTACTGAGTCCATTATTTCGGGCACTCGACAAAGACGGGTTTGCCTAGTGTTTTTTGAAAAACACTCGACAAACTATAAACACTTAACAAACCAATTGATTGCTGAGTGTTTTTTGAAAATACACTCGACAAAAAATAGCACTAATGGTTGTCATTATGTCATGCTTGTGTGGGAAAAATGAATTTCGGGTTTGTCGGCAAATACAGTGATTTGCCAAGTGTTTTTTGAAAAACACTCGGCAAACCCAAAAAAAAATTATGTTTGAACCTTGTTTCGAGCCTACATGATATTTTCAATTTGGTTTTATCTTGAATTTTTTATACACTCAAAATACAACATATATCATTCCATGTAAAAATTTCACATTTTTAGTTCAGTTTTATTTTTTAATTCACTAAATATGTTTCTAGGATTTAAATGGAAATAGGTGAAATTTGAACTATAAGTGCCAAAACAATGAAAACAAAATTATAGAAAAATCATATTCATATTTCTTAGTATATTTTGAGTTCTTATACACTAAATTGAAATAAATTTTGAAAAATGTAGTTTGCGATACTCTATCGACAATGTGGAGCTTAATAGTTTTTTAATTCTAAAAATCAAATAAAGTCCGAAAATATAAGATATATCATGGTGTTATGATATTATACATAGATGAGGTTATAAAAAAATAAAAATGTTTTGAGAAAGTTGTCACTTAAGATTCTAAGAAACTCAAGATTATCGTGGGAGGAAAAAAGTTTTAATTCACATAAGATACATCATATATTAACCCATGAAAAAATTAGCATTTTTCTAGATCAGTTACCTATTTGTAATTTATTAATTATATTTCTAGGATTAAAATTAGAACATGTAAATATAAACTACAAGTGCATAAAATAATGAATTCAATTATCCAAAAAATTTATATTCAAGGTTTTTAGTTTATTTCTAGTCCTTACCCACTATATATAAGTTCACAAATTTTGTCAAGGAAAAGAGTATAAAAAATTAACAAAATTAGAAAAAATAAAAAAATGTTTGCCAAGTGCCAAATTTAAGGCACTCGACAAACAATTTGGGTTTGTCGAGTGCCAAACACTCATCAAACAAAAAATTTGGTTCCCGCGCAATTTTCTCGCAAAATTTCAAATATGGTGCACTTTTTTAAAAAAAAATCACATAGTTCTTTAAATCTTTGTCATTCCTTCTTCCCTCCTCCCAGCTCCCTCTCCTCCCCTGACAGCCATCGCGTCATTGTCACCCCATTGCCACCCCATCGTTGTGCCCCTCTGTAGCACCTCACTGTGTGTCGGCCTGTCCCACCACGACGTTGTCTAGTGCCCCATCGTGTGCTGACAATCCCTGTTGTGTGCCTACAAGCCCTACCGTGGCACCATCCCGCGCCTCACCATGCGCTGACTCGTCCCGCCATGTGCTAGCCCACCACGTCGTGGCACCACACCAACTGTTTAACATAATGGTGTGGTGGGCGTGTCCTATATTTTTATTTTCTATTTTTTTGCTGAGTGCCACATTTTGACAATTGGCAAACATGAATCATGGCCATTAATGCACCGTGAAGTAACTTTTTTTCACTGAGTGTCGTGTGTGGCACTCGACAAAGAGTTCATAGAGTTCCCGGTGAAAAACACTCAGCGAACCCATGTTCGACGATGTATTATTTGTCGAGCACTGTTCACCGAGTGCAACACTCGGTAAACCCTTCACCGGGTATTTTTGGGGCTTCACCGTGTGACCTTGGTACTCGGCAAACCCGTAGTCTCCGGTAGTGATTCTTTAATATTTGGGCTATACTCTGAATAAGTGTATGCTACCTTAAGACTTTATTTACCCCATTTAGAATTATGCATTATGACAATTTTGGTTTTTTCAAATTATGAGAAAATAAATTCACAACTCATATGGTTATAGCCAAAGCAATTATTTTCCAAAATCATCTACCTTACTATATAATTGGTGAGTTATTCAAGGTAGACACATCACCCCTCTAATAAATCTTAGTCATTTAATCGGTTCTATTAAATCTTAGCCATTCATTCTCATTCACCCCGTTGCCCCACATTTTACCCTACCCCAATCGTACTGCCACAATAATCTCCACCCTCTATGCTCACCTTGTGCGCGTATCTTGTGGAGGTTGAAATCTCCAAAATCTCAGCTCAGCCCTAGCTACCACATCGCCCCCTCTTTCTCAAACACATTGTGGACGCTAAAATCTGTCGATAAAGCACCAACGGACACTAACGTCAGTTCAGCAATCCAAAAGCACGCAAACGCCTAGGGGTGGCCCGCTAAACATCTCGTGACACTGACACCGTGTTCCGACGACCCTTGACCATGACAAAGGAAATAAATAGAGTCACGAAGCAATCAAACAATATAATAATATTATTCAACTAACCGAAAGTGTGGGGAAAAACGATCAAACTAGCCAAATAAGGGTCGGTTGGACCGAGGTACAGGAGTCGGTCAGACCAGCCAAGATGGGCTGGTCAGACCGTGCATGATCCGGCGGTCAGACCGTTAGGGAGAATGGGGCACCGATAGGATGCTGCGCGCCATCGGTTAGACCGACCGTGTGGTGTTGGTCGGACTGGCGCTTGCCGGCACGGTGCGGTCAGACCGATGTGGCGATGTCAGTCGAACCAAAGTGGTGAGGAGTTGCTCGCCCGTAGCTACCGACACGCCTGATGACAAAGACGACATGGGTCGGTCGGACCGATCCCAAGCCATCGGTCAGACCGATAGTCTAGGGACAGACCTCCCGGGGCTCTAACAATCCTCTTACTGTAGACGGCTTGCTGCAGGGGTTCTTGGCGAAGATGGTATAGATAATAACTATGCAAAACACCAAGATGTTAGAGGCAATTCAGCATAAAGACCAAATTACCGATAAAAACGATAGAAATCCATTACGTGGATTGAATGAACGATTCACAAGCGAAACGACAAGGATTATCGAGATTACAACGCGATGGACATATGGTTTACAGCGCAAACCAGCAAAGATAGATGTTGTTGGCGTAAAAGATTACGCTAATAGGTTTAAGAAATTGTATGTGTGACAAACGAAGTGTTTGTGAAAGCGGAGTATCTCAAGCCTCCGGATAGGATAATAGCTCGAAGTAGTTCGAAGTTGTGTATTGAATATCTGAGTATTTGATACCCTTTACAGAGTGAAGAAGGGTATTTATAGACTGAATATTAAAGGAAAAGACTCCTTTATCCTCTAATTAAAACTAACTAAGAAGATATTGTTTAATACTCTTCATATGGGTAAAAAGGTAAAAGACTAATTTAATCAGAAAGAAGATAAATCTTCTATCCTTGCTGGCAATACCCCTTCGGGTGGAAAGGCTTCAGAAAGCTTCGTTATGCCGAAGCCTTAACGGAGGTCTTCGCTGTATAAAACTCCGAATATAGCAAAGCCTCGATACTTTTAGGATCTTCAAATATCAAGGCTTCTGTCTTCGTCCCTTCTGCTTGTATCTTCAGGGGAATGTCTTTGACCTCTAGAGGATGAAATATTTTCCCCCAACATTAGCCCCTCGAATACTTCTCTCTGAATTGTCTATACAATAAGAGTCAACTTGGACAGACTTCTCAGCTTTTAGATTGATTAGTTCCAATCTCAGAGACAAGCAGTTCTCACAAACAGTGGGTGGAACTGACAGTATCTCAAGCTCAAGCTTAGTCTGCTCCGGCTCAGCTTTGACTCTCGCTAACTCACCCAACTGATCATCACTCTTGGCTCTCAACTCAGCTAAACCAGCTAAATGGGATGGGAAGTCATCACAGGGCATGACGACAGTGGCATGAGCATCTTTCAGCTCTAGCTGAGCGCTCTCAAGCTCAGTGGCCAAACCGTCTCTCTCATCTACCCTCTCTATGTACCTATACTTCAGAGTCATCAGGTCACACAACAGCACCTCGCAGTTAGGGCACTCACTATAACCACCCAAGCAAGGGGAAGAAGATAGACTCTCAATCTTTCCATTGGCCATGGCAAGCTCACTCTCAAGCTCATTTATCCTCTTCTTAGCCCCTATAAGAAGTTTCTCCCGATATCTCAACTCCTGACGGTTCTCTTCAAGCAACTCAACGACTTCTTGTTCATAGGAGGATACCTTTTCATCGTCGTCATCGTCGGAGTTATCGGGGGAGCCCTTCTCTTCCTTATCCCCAAGTGCCATTGAGCAAATGCTCTTGCGGGATCTTTGGTTGTGATGCGAGCGGCTCTTCGGCTTGTCCCCAAAGGCCATGAAGCAGAGGCCCGCCGGATCATCCTTGTCCTTCCCTTTCTTGAGCACGATCTCCTCATCGCTTGAGCTCGATGAAGAGGAAGAAGATGATGATCTCTTGGAGCAGCTTCTCTCCATCTCGGTGAAGAAGGCCTTGTCTCGCTTCTTGTTCTCACGCCGGTAGTCCTTCAGGGTCTTTCGGAAGAACTTGGTTTTTGGCTTGCCCTTTGTGAAGGTGGATCTATCATGGTGCTTGAATGAGTCATAGGAGCCATCGCTGATGCCTTTCCTGTGACTGTTCCACTTGGGGCAGTCGGCGATGAAGTGACCTGGATCACCACACTCAAAGCATCCGGATTTTGTGCCATTTCTTTTGAACATTCGTTTATCATAGACACGACACACCCGGTTGTTAAAAAGACACATCAAGGAGAACGCAGCACAACTCAAAGAGGATGAGTCAGCAGAAGGTGTCGCAAGGGCCAGGGTTTTTGAGCCAGAACTAGTGAGATTTGATCTCAAATGGATATCGACCTCTCTAGCCTTGAGCTTACTGAAAAGCTCTACGATAGTAAAGGTATCGTAAGAAGTGCTCTCAACGATAGAGGATACCTTGATCTCCTAGATCTTAGAGTCCAAGGTATGAAGAACCTTGAGCGCTTGCTCATGATCTGAGACCAACTGAACTCCATCGGCCTTGTTGACCCGAAGCTTATTGATGATCGATTGAAAAACGACCAAATAAAACTTCAATAGATTCACCCGGCTTCTTTGTGAAATTTTCATATTCACGCCGGTATGTCTGATAGAGCCGAGCCTTGACCTGGGCTGTCCCCTTATGGTGTGCCTAAAGGGTAACCCAGATCTCTCTAGCAGTGCTGAGATGGCTCACACACTCAAACTCAGTGGGACCTACACCAGAAAATAAAATGTTCACAGTCTTGTTGTTGTTTTGATTCTGGGTGACTATCTCGGGGGAAGTGCGCTCAGCAACTGAAAGCACAGTAAAAGTATCTTGAACACAAATATCCCAAATGTCCGAGCTCTGGCTCATGAGATAGGCTCGCATGCGAGTCTTCTAGTAATTGTAGCCAAAAGCCTCAAGGGACGGGACCTTACCAGAAGAAGTCATGATCGTTACCTTGGGTTAGAACCAGTTAAGGTATGAAAAACCATAACCAGGCTCTGATACCACTTGTAGGATCGAGAGTAGCGACCAGAGGGGGTGAATGGGCGTCTAAAAAATTCTTTCGAATTAATGGCCTTCTCCCAATACCCAATGCACCTCAACAGACAAATAATCGAACAAATCACAATTACTAAAAATAATCTAGCCTAAAAATGACCGGTGTCCAAATCAAAAAGACACCATTACAGTGCTTAAAGGCAGATTAAAATATCTTCATGGAACAAAGTGACATCTTCACAAAAGTTTCACCAGAACAGAGATGATCCATCAAACACATGCATGGTATCCACAATTCACAAGCAGTTCATTCTTATGAGAAAGCTCAATATTTAAAACATTTCATCTAGACAAAAATAAATGCAAGAACTAATTCAGCACACAGATATATCAGTGAATAATCTAAAAACAATCTGAGATTAGTTCCAGAATATTCTTAGATAAAAATTACAGAACTATATTAGCCTCTGGTTAACAGTATGCACATAATATTCTTTGACTTCAGCACAACGCCTTAGGACACTGTACTCAATCAGAAAATGAACCGAACCCAGTTCTCATCCAACAGTGTTGTCATGCATCCAGAACCAAAACACAAGGAATCAGAGATAAAACAGAATGTACAGATTTGTCGGCCTCTGGATGCTGAAGAACATCTCAGCGTTGCTTGCTGTAATCCCTTGCGCAGAAAAACTGGTTCATAGGGATGGATATGGATGTCAGAATATCTGAATTATCCGTATTCGTATTCGAATTACTGTAAATATGGATATCCGTATTCGTATCCGAATTAAATATGGATGACATTCGGAAATATCCGAATTCGTTTTACAAATGTGGATATGGAAATGGATATCCGAATTCTGCTGAATGTGGATATGGAAATGGATACATCCGTATTCGTTTTACGATTTCACACATATTAAACTTAGACTCAAGATAATATATTATAACTATATTAATGGTTTTTTATTATTTATATAATTATGGAATACTTAAGTTAGTGAATATTAATAAGTTATGGTTTAAAATAAATTGATGGTTAAATATTTGTTTGAACTTTAATTTTTTTATAATAAAATGCAACATATATAATTTCATATAATTTTTTTGTATTTTTTAGATACATTTGCTATTTTTAACTCATTAATTGTGTTTCTAGGATTTAAATTGAAATATGTGAAATTTGAAATGCAAGTACCTAAAATAATGCACTAAAATTTATAGAAAAATTGCATTCACTATTTTGTGTCCATTTTTAGTTCTTATCCACTAAATTTAAAGAAATATTAAAAAAATTATGTTACGACACTTCATCGGTAATGTGGAGCTTGAGGGTTTTTTAATTATAAAAAATCAAATAAAGTCTGAAAACTACGAGAATTATCACAGTGTTATAATATTATATGTAGATACCATGATAAAATTTTAAAAATGTTTCGAGAAATTTATCATATAGAATGTTAAGAAATCTGAGATTCTCTTAAGAGGAAATAGAGTTTTGAGAAGGAATAGGTTATGGTTTAAAATAAATTTATGGTTAAATATTTGTTTGAACTTGAATTTTTTTATATAATCAAAATACAAAATATCTCATACCATATAAAATTTTTGTATTTTCCAGATCCATTTGCTATTTTTAACTCATTAATTGTGTTTCTAGTATTTAAATTGGAATATGTGAAATAATGCACTAAAATTTATCGAAAAATCACATTAACTATTTTGTGTCAATTTTTAGTTCTTATCCACTAAATTTAAAGAAATTTTAAGAAATTTATGTTACTACAATTCATCGGTAATGTGGAGCTTAAGGGTTTTTTAATTATAAAAAAATTAAATAAAGTCTGAAAAATGTTACGAGACTTATCACAGTGTTATAATATTATACGTAGATACCATGATAAAAGTTTGAAAATGTTTCGAGAAATTTATCATATAGAATGTTAAGAAATCTGAGATTCTCTTGAGAGGAAATAGAGTTTTGAGAAGGAATAGGTTATGGTTTAAAGTAAATTTATGGTTAAATATTTGTTTGAACTTGAATTTTTTTATATAATCAAAATACAACATATCTCATACCATATAAATTGTTTGTATTTTTCTAGATCCATTTGCTATTTTTAACTCATTAATTGTGTTTCTAGTATTTAAATTGGAATATGTGAAATTTGAACTGCAAGTACCTAAAATAATGCACTAAAATTTATCGAAAAATCACATTAACTATTTTTTGTCCATTTTTAGTTCTTATCCACTAAATTTAAAGAAATGTTAAAAAATTTATGTTACGACACTTCATCGGTAATGTGGAGCTTAAGGGTTTTTTAATTATAAAAAAATCAAATAAAGTCTAGAAAATATGAGAGTTGTCACAGTGTTATAATTTTATACGTAGATACCATGATAAAAGTTTGAAAATGTTTCGAGAAATTTATCATATATAATGTTAAGAAATCTGAGATTCTCTTGAGAGGAAATAGAGTTTTGAGAAGGAATAGGTTATGGTTTAAAGTAAATTTATGGTTTAATATTTGCTTGAACTTAAATTTTTTTATATAATCAAAATACAACATATCTCATACCATATAAATTGTTTGTATTTTTCTAGATCCATTTGCTATTTTTAACTCATTAATTGTGTTTCTAGTATTTAAATTGGAATATGTGAAATTTGAACTACAAGTACCTAAAATAATGCACTAAAATTTATCGAAAAATAACATTCACTTTTTTGTGTCCATTTTTAGTTGTTATCCAGTAAATTTAAAGAAATTTTAAAAAATTTATGTTACGACACTTCATCGGTAATGTGGAGCTTAAGGGTTTTTTAATTATAAAAAAATCAAATAAAGTCTAGAAAATATGAGAGTTGTCACAGTGTTATAATTTTATACGTAGATACCATGATAAAAGTTTGAAAATGTTTCGAGAAATTTATCATATAGAATGTTAAGAAATCTGAGATTCTCTTGAGAGGAAATAAAGTTTTGAGAAGGAATAGGTTATGGTTGAAAATACATTTATGGTTAAATATTTGTTTGAACTTGAATTTTTTTTATATAATCAAAATACAAAATATCTCATACCATATAAATTGTTTGTATTTTTCCAGATCCATTTGCTATTTTTAACTCATTAATTGTGTTTCTAGTATTTAAATTGGAATATGTGAAATTTGAACTGCAAATACCTAAAATAATGCACTAAAATTTATCGAAAAATCACATTAACTATTTTGTGTCCATTTTTAGTTCTTATCCACTAAATTTAAAGAAATTTTAAAAAATTTATGTTACTACAATTCATCGGTAATGTGGAGCTTAAGGGTTTTTTAATTATAAAAAAATTAAATAAAGTCTGAAAAATACGAGACTTATCACAGTGTTATAATATTATACGTAGATACCATGATAAAAGTTTGAAAATGTTTCGAGAAATTTATCATATAGAATGTTAAGAAATCTGAGATTCTCTTGAGAGGAAATAGAGTTTTGAGAAGGAATAGGTTATGGTTTAAAGTAAATTTATGGTTAAATATTTGTTTGAACTTGAATTTTTTTATATAATCAAAATACAACATATCTCATACCATATAAATTGTTTGTATTTTTCTAGATCCATTTGCTATTTTTAACTCATTAATTGTGTTTCTAGTATTTAAATTGGAATATGTGAATTTTGAAGTGCAAGTACCTAAAATAATGCACTAAAATTTATCGAAAAATCACATTAACTATTTTTTGTCCATTTTTAGTTCTTATCCACTAAATTTAAAGAAATGTTAAAAAATTTATGTTACGACACTTCATCGGTAATGTGGAGCTTAAGGGTTTTTTAATTATAAAAAAATCAAATAAAGTCCAGAAAATATGAGAGTTGTCACAGTGTTATAATTTTATACGTAGATACCATGATAAAAGTTTGAAAATGTTTCGAGAAATTTATCATATATAATGTTAAGAAATCTGAGATTCTCTTGAGAGGAAATAGAGTTTTGAGAAGGAATAGGTTATGATTTAAAGTAAATTTATGGTTAAATATTTGTTTGAACTTGAATTTTTTTATATAATCAAAATACAACATATCTCATACCATATAAATTGTTTGTATTTTTCTAGATCTATTTGCTATTTTTAACTCATTAATTGTGTTTCTAGTATTTAAATTGGAATATGTGAATTTTGAAGTGCAAGTACCTAAAATAATGCACTAAAATTTATAGAAAAATCACATTCACTTTTTTGTGTCCATTTTTAGTTGATATCCAGTAAATATAAAGAAATTTTAAAAAATTTATGTTACGACACTTCATTATTAATGTGGAGCTTAAGAATTTTTTAATTATAAAACAATCAAATAAAGTCTGAAAAATACGAGACTTATCACAGTGTTATAATATTATACGTAGATACCATGATAAAAGTTTTAAAATGTTTCGAAAATTTTATCATATAGGATGTTAAGAAATCTGAGATTCTCTTAAAAGAAAAATAGAGTTTTGAGAAGGAATAGATTATGGTTTAAAGTAAATTGATGGTTAAATGTTTGTTTTAACTTGAATTTTTTTATATAATCAAAATACAACATATCTCATACCATATAAATTGTTTGTATTTTTCTAGATCCATTTGCTATTTTTAACTCATTAATTGTGTTTCTAGTATTTAAATTGGAATATGTGAAATTTGAACTGCAAGTACCTAAAATAATGCACTAAAATTTATAGAAAAATCACATTCACTTTTTTGTGTCCATTTTTAGTTGTTATCCAGTAAATTTAAAGAAATTTTAAAAAATTTATGTTACGACACTTCATTAGTAATGTGGAGCTTAAGAGTTTTTTAATTATAAAAAAATCAAATAAAGTCTGAAAAATACGAGACTTGTCACAGTGTTATAATATTATACGTAGATATCATGATAAAAGTTTTAAAATGTTTCGAAAATTTTATCATATAGGATGTTAAGAAATCTGAGATTCTCTAAAGAGGAAATAGAGTTTTGAGAAGGAATAGATTATGGTTTAAAGTAAATTGATGGTTAAATGTTTGTTTTAACTTGAATTTTTTTATATAATTAAAATACAATATATCTCATACCATATAATTGTTTTGTATTTTTCTAGATCTATTTGCTATTTTAACTCATTAATTATGTTTCTAGTATTTAAATTGGAATATGTGAAATTTGAACTGCAAGTACCTAAAATAATGCACTAAAATTTATAGAAAAATCACATTCATTATTTTGTGTCCATTTTTAGTTGTTATCCACTAAATTTAAAGAAATGTTAAAAAATTTATGTTACAACACTTCATGAGTAATGTGGAGCTTAAGAGTTTTTTAATTATAAAAAACTCAAATAAAGTCTGAAAAATATGAGACTTGTCATAGTATTATAATATTATACTTAGATATCATGATAAATTTTTGAAAATGTTTTGAGAAATTTATCATATAGGATGTTAATAAAATTTTGAAAATGTTTAATTTTTAAAAACAATAAAATTCAGCCAATTTTTTCCAAATTGCCGCCTGTTTTTTCTGCATTTGCGCACCTGGACTCAATTTGTGTGTTCTTGTTGGTTGAAATGTATGATGAATTTCAGTTCAAGACTTTATGTAGTTCTTATTGGTTGTTGCGTATGATTAATTTTAGCTAGTGTTGTTTAAAAATTTATTTTGTGCATGGTTTATTGTGTATCATTGTTTCTTATTAATTATTATTCTAATTTGGTATATTGTACCCTTTGGATTTTTAAAAATTTTGTGAAACAACGAACATTTGAAGTTAAACCGAGTAAACGTCCGAATACATATTCGTATTCGAAACATCCGTTTTGTATTCGTATTCGAGAACATCCGAATCCGTATTCGTATTCGAATTAAAATATAGTAAATAGTGCTATCCGAATTTGTTTCCATCCGTATCCGATCCGAATCCATCCCTACCCACAAGTAACGCCGCACCGCCTCGAGAGCTCCCACGCAGCGGCAGCTACTGCTCCTGGCGCCAGGCACAGTGCGTCGTCCCGCCGAGCGTCACGCACAGAGTTCGCGCGAGCTCCGCCTCCCACGAACAGCACAGCGCCACGTTTCAGCCGAAGCCAATAAGAGCCACCGGACGTTGATTCCGTCACCACCCAAAGAAAGAACCAGTTTCGGTTTTTTTGAGAAGAAATGAACCGAGAAAAAAAATCAGTTTTCTAGATAATAGAACATTGCTCGGTGGTGGTTGAAGGAAGAACAACGGCGACTAGAAAAAAATAGGGAAAAATTTTTGGACAAAGGAGAACTCATATTTTTATTAAGTGAGTTAACCATAATACTAGGGATTGGGGCCTATTTATAGGTAGCCCAATAAATGAGAAAAGAGAGACTTACCCCTAGAGTAGTTTACACAGACGCAAAAATAAACTAAAAACACCAACATGCCCTTATAATTTTTACCGACTCGACTAACACACTGTTGACCTAAAAAGCAAAATGGTAAAATCCTAAACACAAATAACTTGTCCTGAAGCGGAGCTTTCGTAGCAGCTACGGCTTCGCTTCAGAACGGCTCGATCACAAATCAGCGGTCTGGATTGGGCATAGGTTTTGCGCCGAAACCGACAAAGCGTCCACCGTCTTCGCACCAGGTACCCGGATTGGGCCGGCCCGATTCCGCGGCTCCCTCAGCCCGGCAATCGCTCGCCGCCCGTGTATCTAAGTCAATCCCGGTCAACAGACCAGTGGATCTCCTGCCGCTCCTAGCCCATTGTAGGACCGAAAGTAGCGACCAGAGGGGGGGTGAATGGGCGCCTAAAAAATTCTTTCGAATCAATGGCCTGCTCCCAACACCCAACGCACCTCAACAAACTTAGCACATTCAAGTAAACAGATCGCAAATGCTAAAATAATCTAGCCTAAAAACGACCAGTGTCCTAATTGAAAAGACACCAACACAGTGCTAATAGGCAGACTAATAAAGCATTTAAGACATGGATTACTCAAGCTTCACTAAAATAGAACATCACAGAGATTTATCATGTGTGCACGTAAAACGAGGAATCTTACTGTTCAAGTTTTGTCTCCAATAAGGTACTTGACGAAGTCCGCAATGTCGAAGCTTGTAGTGTCGAAGTATGCTTGGAAGTTAACACTGATTTTCGAAGTACACAGACAGTGGCAAAATTCGTTCTCTGAAGTCAGTTCGAACTTGTAAACAGATAAGCGAAATAAGCTGAACTTCGAATCCTGTGCAATGACAGCGAGGTGTACTATTCAGAGATACTCGGTTCGAACTTCGCAAGCAGGACTCCGAAGCCTGTTCGAAGTGTTACTTCGCACAGGAAGCCAGAAGACAGAAAAAATACGAAACTAGCTTCGACCAGAAGACAGCTTGCTGTTAACAGAGGAAAATAGCGTGTCGAAGGTAGCTTCGGACCAGCGAAGCTGGATGGTTCGAACACTAGAAGACCCTCAGTAGAACTGCGAAGCCTATCAGACACCGTTCGACTAAAAACTTCGCACGAAAGCCAACAGACAGAAATCACAGATAAAAAAAACAGCGAAGATAGCGCAATACTCGAGCTACAAAAACTGCGAAGCAGCTGTCCCTTGTGCAGAGTCTAGGCGTGCTAGGCACTGATGTGCCGCAGAACTAGCTAGCCAAGCTAGCCACTGCTTGTAGCAGCGAAGCGCCAGATGTTGGCTGACGAAGTGAGGGACCCGCACAAGAACCCTATACGTGAACACAAACAGGAAACCGAGGCTACAGTAAAACTGATTTCGCTGCAGGAAAAAATTCGTGAAGAAACAATTAAATAAACCTGATGCTATCTTCTTAGATGGACCCACAAACACAGGCTGCTGCTTTAATCCACAGAGAACATCTAAGAAGACAGCTGGTGCGAGCACAGGCTATGTCGACTAGATGCAGGAAGCTATAGCTGAATAAAAGTTAAAACAAATTGCATAGTACAGCCAATTGAAACTGCAGCCACTACCATAAACAAAAATCTAGCCCTGCTTGCACTAGAACTCATAGGCACTTGAGTAGATAGAAGAAAGCAAATGCGGTAGACCAGAAATGTTACGCAAAAATGAATATAAAACTAGATCACGCAATACGGAGCAAACAGGGAATCATTACATGACAAAATGATTTGAATGCAATGTGTTGTTAACCGAACCTGCAAAGAGGATTTCCCAAAGGCAAAAATCACTTGAGAAGAACAACACAATGAACAGAATTGTTTCTTGCTCACGGCTCAAAACAGGAAGAACGCGGGGAAAGTGGCGGCGCACAAAACAGAGGCAGTAGGTTGAACTCTAATTTTTTGATTAAAGTGAGTTAACCCTAACCCTAGGGATTGGGGCCTATTTATAGGCAGCCCAATAAAAGGGTAAAATGCAGAAATACCCCTAGGGTTTTTTACAGACGCTGAAATAAATGGAAAAGACTAAACTGCCCTTAGGATATTTTTACAGACTCGACTGACAGACTGTGGGCCTAGGGACACAATAGTAAACTCCTATTTACAGATGACTTATCCGGAAGCTAAGCTTTCGTAGCGACTACGGCTTCTCTTCTGGACAGTCCGATGCGAGATCAGCGGTCATCAGTTTTGCGCCGAAACTGACAAAGCGTCCACCGACTTTGCACCAGGTACCCGGATTGGGCCGGCCCGACTCCGCAGCTCTCTCAGCCCAGCAATCGCTCGCCGTCCGTGTACCTGAGTCAATCCTGGTCAACAGTCCAGTGGATCCTCTGCTGCTCCTAGCCCATGTACCCGGATTGGGCCAGCCCGACTTCACGGCCTCCTCTGCCCGACAGTCGCTCGCTGCCCGTGTACCTGAGTCACACGCGGCCCAGACGCAGCAGGTCTTCTCTTCTCATTTCAGTCCTCTTTGACTATCGTTGACAATGACTCATCACATCTGGAGCCATGAGGCCCACGCTATTCAGCATGGCTCCTCAATCTCCCCCTTGATGAGTGCATTGTCAACACTTCTCTTAATCTGCTCTTCAGTACCTGCAAGCAACTGTGGAAACACGAAAAACAAAAACACAAGAAAACAAAGAAGAAGAAGAAAATAAAGTAAAAGCTCGAAGACGAGTGCGATCTCAGAAACAACAACAAGGATATCAAAAGAGTAAGGACAAACGGGACAAAAACTCCCCCTGAAACAAATCCCAGAGAAAGCCAAAACTCCCCCTTAAACTCTTATACCAAAATTTCTCCCCCTTGTTGACAAGTGAACTCATCAAGCACTCGAAAAACGACACTGACTCCCCCTGAAATCCAACTCCCCCTCAAAAATATGCAATGAATGCAACTGGGGTGCAGGTGGAGTGTAGAAAGCATGCTTCTCAGATATGATTGACTGCAATTACAACATCTAACAAGTATAGCAAAAGACATACTGTCTAAGACACATGGCATGATCAGTGCAACAGATGATATCTAAAGAAAGTCATTAGCACGCATTTTTTAGTTTTTGCAAACAAAAAGCATCACCACATTTTCCAGTTAACAAGCAAGATAAAACATGAGATGCAGAAGCTAACTGATATCTACCAAGATAAGCATTGTCCAAAACACAGTGCTTCAGCAAACTTGTTGTCTTTTTAATTTTCAGGCTTTTTCATTTTCCTTTTCATTTTTGCCAAGGGTTATTTGCATGTCAAACCTTATGCTAACCGACCAAGTCAAGCCTAGGCCAGAACTGGACCATCAGAAGCTTAAGACATTGGTCTTGGCATACACTACACTGTCCTAGTTCATACCAAAGTGCTATGGTAAGCAGTCCAGAACAATGCAATGCGACAATGCAAACCCACTTGGATCTTTTCAACTCAAGCATAAAAGGGCATGGAATTTTCATTCATTCTTGATTTTTTTTATCATTTTTATAGCATATTTTCCATGTTAAAGCATAAAGATGTCCAAGTTGCATATCTGCATCTATGTGATGAACTAGCTACAAGGTATGTAACAGATAGCAAAAGCACTCAGCCTACACATGCTAGTTACCAGAAGCAATGGTGATCATTTTTCAAGTTTAAAGTGTAAAAGCCATGCATATGACAGATATCAGACATATCCAATGAACTGAAGCAAAGCATGATCATCGACAAGTAAGCAAAAGCATGTACCAGCTAGAATAAGTAAAGCAGTTCAATCATATAACAGAAGCAGGCTCAAAAGTGTGATATGTGAATATGTATGATATGAACACACACAAAAAGACTCAAGAAAAGAGTAAAGAAGAAAGAAATGAACTGACTCAAAATATCCTAAAAAGGATACACAACACCCAAATCCCCTCGTAAACGCTCAAAAGTAGACTGATCTAGGGGTTTGGTGAAAATGTCAGCCAACTGATGATGGGTATCAACATGAACAAGGTCAATGACACCTTTCTCATATTGATCCCGCAAAAAATGAAAGCGCACATCAATGTGTTTGGTTTTTGAATGAAGACATGGGTTTTTCCCTACACTAATAGCACTGGTGCTGTCGCAAAACAAAGGAACTCTGGTAGGAAAGAACAACCCAAAATCTCGCAGAGTGGAAATCATCCAAACCAACTGTGAGCAGCAGCTAGCAGCAGCTACATACTCAGCCTCTGTGGTCGAAAGAGCAACTCCAGATTGCTTTCGAGAAGACCAAGAGACAAGAGACGAACCAAGAAACTGGCAAGTACCGGAAGTCGACTTGCGATCCAACCGGCACCCACCAAAATCAGCGTCCGAAAAGCCAGATAAATCAAGAGATGATGATGCTGAATAGTAAAGACCAAGATCAGGCGCATAAGTGAGATACCTGAAGATACGCTTGACAGCCTGCCGATGAGACGCGCGTGGTGAAGACTGGAAGCGCGCGCACAGTCCCACGGCGAACTGTATGTCTGGCCTCGTCGCCGTCAAGTACAGCAGCGAACCGATCATCCCTCGAAACTCTCTCTCGTTGACCTTGACGCCGCTCTCGTCCTTGTCCAGGCCCCCAGATGTACCCATTGGGGTCATCTGAGGCTTCAGCTCTCCACCAAAATCGAATTTCTTCAACATGTCCCGAGTGTACTTACCTTGGTGGATGAAGGTGTCGTCCTTGGTCTGCTTGATCTGGAGCCCTAGAAAGTACTTGAGCTCACCCATGAGGCTCATCTCGAACTCGCTGTGCATCTGCTCAGAAAACTTGGACACAAGATCGTTAGTAGTACCGCCAAAAATAATATCGTCCACGTATATCTGAGCGACTAAGAAATCTGAAGCATCTCTGAGCAAGAAGAGAGTCTTATCCACAGAACCCATCCCAAAGCCCTTCCCCAACAAAAACTGCTTTAACCGGTCATACCAAGCCCTGGGGGCTTGCTTTAACCCGTATAAAGCTTTTTGCAATTTAAAAACATGTCGAGGAAACTTGGGGTTTTCAAAACCGGGGGGCTGCCTAACATAAACCTCCTCCTCTATGTACCCGTTCAGAAAAGCACTCTTGACGTCCATTTGAAAAAGCTTAAAACCCTTCGAAGCGGCAAAAGCTAAAAGAATGCGAATGGACTCAAGACGGGCAACGGGAGCGAAGGTTTCTTCAAAATCAATACCTTCCTTCTGGCAAAAACCCTGGGCAACTAGTCGAGCTTTGTTGCGCACCACAACCCCATCTTCACCTTGCTTGTTCTTGAACACCCACTTGGTGCCTATGGGGTTGCATCCTGGTGGCAGCTCAACAAGTGTCCAAACCCGATTGCGGACAAAATTCTCAAGCTCTTCTTGCATGGCATTAATCCAGTTCGAGTCAGAAAGAGCATGAGAAATGTCTCTGGGCTCAAAAGATGCAACAAAAGCAGATTCAGCAAACACAGCAAGAGAGTCAACAGACGAACGCAAGGTTCTTGAAGACACATCACCGATGATGAGCTCTGAGGGGTGATCACGCTGAACTGCTCGGGATCCCTGGTGATCTGAAGTCACCTCACCGGAGTCAGCAGCTGGCACCTCTGGACTCGACTGAGGGGGCTCGATCGAAGTGGAAGAAGTGATCAGAGGTCCGCCCTCGTCCTCAGTCGAAGTCTCAGAAGGTGTGGGCTCTGCAGGAGGTGCATAAGGCCCACCCTCATCAGCAGCTGGAGTATCCTCATCTTCCTCGAAGATGGACTCTCCGAGCTCACCATCACCAGAAAGCTCAAAAGAAGGAGATGAAGAAGGCAAGGACTCATCAAAAGAAACCTCGCAAGTCTCGACAAGCTGCTGGGAGTCGAGGTTCCAAACACGAAAGCCTCGAGAATGTAAAGCGTAACCAAGAAAAACACCATCCCAGCAACGAGACTCAAACTTGTCCAAATGCCCTCCCTTCTCGAGCACAAAGCATTTGCAGCCAAACGCTCGCAAGTGATTCACCTTGGGCTGTCTGCCAAACCGCAACTCATATGATGTCTTACCAAGGTAAGCTCTAAGAAAAATGCGGTTGGCCAGATAACAAGCCGTGTTCATGGCTTCAGCCCAAAAGCGCCTAGGAGTCCTGTGCTCATCGAGCATCGTCCTGGCCATCTCGACTAGCGTGCGGTTCTTTCGTTCCACAACGCCATTCTGTGGGGGAGTGTAAGGAGCAGAAAACTGATGGTCAAGACCCTGATCACTACAGAAGCTGACGAACTGAGAGTTCTTGAACTCAGAGCCGTTGTCGGAGCGAATTGCTCGCATCCGACCATTGTTCTCATTCTTCAGCTTCAAAATCAGGTCATGAACAAAATGAAAAGTTTCATCTTTAGACTCCAAAAAGAAAACCCACGAGAATCGAGAAAAGTCATCAACAATCACAAGTGCGTACCACTTCCCACCGACTGAGCGTACCCGAGCTGGACCGACAGTGTCCATGTGTAACAGCTCTCCCGGATACGAAGTCATCACCTGAGTCACAGGTGAGTGAGAAGCGGCAACCATTTTCCCGTGACGACAGGGATGGCAAACTAGATCTTTCTCCATTTTAAGCTTGGGCAATCCTCGGATGAGGTCCATAGAGCTTAACCTGACTAGCAGATCAAAACTCAAATGACCTAACCTCCTATGCCACTTCCAGAGCTCAGAAGAAGATCCAGCAATCAAACAACGAGAAGGGCCAAAAGAACTAGAGAAGTCAATTCGAAAAACTTTACCGAAAGGTAAGATCTGGCAAATCAAAGACCCTCTAGAATCAAACACAGAAGAATTGCCCTTCTTAAAACGCACCTCCAAACCATCCTCAAGAAGTTGCGAAACAGAAATCAAATTAAAGTTCAAGTTTCCAACCAAAGCAACGTTCTTCAATGAAAAATGGTCTGAAATGCGAATTGAGCCAATGCCACTTACTTTCCCTTGACCACTGTTCCCGAAGGTGATGTACTCTTTGGAGCTCGGGGGAGTGAGACTGGAGAACCATCTGCGATGTCCCGTCATGTGGCGAGAACACCCTGAGTCCATGATCCAAACGTCCTCCAGTCCCCGATCCTGCACAATTAGTGGCTGTAAGTGGGAGCAAATGGTCCGGCACCGGGTTTAGCAAAAGAGCTAAACCAGTGTCGAGCCATCTGCTCAAAAGACGGAAAGCAGAAATCATCAGAAAAGTTTGGACCAAAACGCGGCTCAAAGCGCGGTCCTCGGTTCTGCCTAAAGCCTCGGCCACGAGGTCCAGGACCGTAGCCAAAACGGCCTGGAGCTCTAACGGAACGAGCACCACCATCTGGAGCACGGGCATGAAAGCCGTCTCCTCTACCACCACCTACACGACGCGGCCTGGCCTCCAGCCTCTTCCCGCGTCGAGGAACACGCAGTCTACCACCCTGCTGGTAGAACTGCTCCTGACCACCACGAGCACGCTCTGCTCTCTCAACCCGCTTCCTCCTGAAGCAAAACTCCGCAAGATGCCCGTCTCTCTGACAGTACTCACAATGATAGGTGGGCTTCTTGGAATGTGGTTGAGGCTTGGGGTTCTTGGGCTTAGTGGTGTTTGGTGTCGGCTTCTTGGGTTGAGAGGGTCCAGGAAGAGAGTCAAGAGAAGTGTGGAGGAGTTTGGGCTTTGGAACCCAGATGGGTTTCTTGGGTGGAGCTTTGGGTGGTTCATGGATCACTCCATCCTTGGGCTGACAAGCCTGGGAAGACTCAGTGGAATGGGTCTTGGGATATCTCTGCTCAGGAGTCATTTTACTCCACTCCACTGCCCGGCTAATGGCACTCTCAAAGTCAGCCTTGGTATAGGTGTAACCTACCCCAAACCCATCCTGCCTCTTGAACTGCTGGATCATCATGCCGAGTTGTGGCTCTCTTGCACTGATCCAACTCAGGATAGACCGGAGGTAAAAGTTCTCATTCTGAGAATCAGCTAGCTCCTCTCTCAAAGAAGCTAGTACCTCCACCTGAGACAAGCAGGTCTCACACTCACTATCTATCTAGACAGACTTCTCGGCTTTCAGCTTAATCAACTCCATTCTAAGAGACAGACAGTTCTCACAGACAGTGGGTGGAACTGACAATGTCTCAAGCTCTAGCCTAGTCTGCGCAAGCTCAACTCTCATTCTCTCCAAATCACCCAGATGCTTATCGCCCTTGACTTTCAGCTCAGCTAAACTAGCAAGATGAGATGGGCAATCAGCACAGGGTACGACGACAGTGGCTTGAGCATCTTTCAGCTCCAGCTGAGCGCTTTCAAGCTCAGTGGCCAAAGCGTCCCTCTCATCAACCCTTTCTGTGTACCTGGACTTCAGAGTCGACAGGTCACACAGAAACACCTCACACTTTGGGCACTCACTGCTATCACCCAAGCAAGGAGAAGAAGATAGACTCTCAATTCTGCCGTTGGCCACGGCAAGCTCACTCTCTAACTCATCTATCCTCTTCTTAGCCCCTCTAAGCAGTTTTTCCCGATACTTTAACTCCTGACGATTGCTTTCAAGTAAATCAACGATTTCGAGTTCATAGGATGATACCTTTTCATTGTCGTCGTCGTCGGAGTCATCGGAGGAGTCCTTCTCTTCCTTATCCCCAAGAGCCATTGAGCAGAAACTCTTGCGGGATCTTCGGCGCTGGTGTGAGCGGCTCTTCGGTCTGTCCCCGAAGGCCATGAAGCAAAGGCCTGCTGGATCGTCCTTGTCCTTTCCCTTCCTGATGATGATCTCCTCATCGCTTGAGCTCGATGAAGAGGAAGAAGATGTGGACCGCTTGGAGTAGCTCTTCTCCATCTCAGCGAAGAAGGCCTTGTCGCGCTTCTTGTTCTCTCGCCGGTAGTCCTTCAGGGCCTTTCTGAAGAATCTGGTCTTTGGCTTGCCCTTGTTGAAGGAGGAGCTGTCGTGCTTGCCGGAGTCGTGGAAGCCACCACCGGTGCCCTTCTTGTGGCCATTGCGCTTGGGGCAGTCGGCGATGAAGTGTCCTGGATCACCACACTCAAAGCATCCGGTCTTTGTGCCGTGTCTTTTGAACATCCTCTTATCATAGACACGACGCACCCGGTTGTTAAAAAGACACAAATCATCATCTCCCAACGACTCAAGCTGATCCTCAGTGATAGACATCAAAGAGAACCCAACACAACTCACAGAAGAGGGATCAACAGAAGGTGTAGCAAGGGCCAGAGACTTTGATCCAGAGCCAGTGAGATTTGATCTCAACTGGGTATCAACCTCGGTGGCCTTCAGCTTGCTAAACAAATCAGAAATGGTCAAGGTATCATAAGAAGTGCTCTCAATGATAGAGGATACCTTGATCTCCCAGATCTTTGGGTCCAAGGTATGAAGAACCTTGAGCGCCTGTTCATGATCTGAGACCAACTGAACACCCTCAGCCTTGTTGTCCCGAAGCTTGTTTATGATCGACTGAAAACGACCAAACAACGCTTCAACAGATTCACCCGGCTTTTGTGTGAAGTTCTCGTACTCACGCCGGTAGGTCTGATAGAGCCGAGCCTTGACCTGAGCTGTCCCCTCATGGTGTGCCTGGAGGGTAGCCCAGATCTCTCTCGCAGTGGAGAGATGGCTCACACGCTCAAACTCAGTGGGACCCAAACCAGAAAACAAGATGTTCACCGCTTTGCTATTGTTCACATGCTGGGCGATGATACCAGGAGAATCACGCTCAGCAACTGGCAATATGACAAACGTAGCGTGAACGCAAATGTCCCAGATGTCCGAGCTTTGGCTCATGAGATAGGCTCGCATGCGAGTCTTCCAATAATTATAGCCATAAGCTTCCAAGGACGGGACCTTGCCAGGAGAAGTCATGATCACTACTTGGGTTTAGAACCGGTTAAGGTATGGAAAAAAACCTAACCAGGCTCTGATACCACTTGTAGGACCGAAAGTAGCGACCAGAGGGGGGGTGAATGGGCGCCTAAAAAATTCTTTCGAATCAATGGCCTGCTCCCAACACCCAACGCACCTCAACAAACTTAGCACATTCAAGTAAACAGATCGCAAATGCTAAAAATAATCTAGCCTAAAAACGACCAGTGTCCTAATTGAAAAGACACCAACACAGTGCTAATAGGCAGACTAATAAAGCATTTAAGACATGGATTACTCAAGCTTCACTAAAATAGAACATCACAGAGATTTATCAGGTACTTGACGAAGTCCGCAATGTCGAAGCTTGTAGTGTCGAAGTATGCTTGGAAGTTAACACTGATTTTCGAAGTACACAGACAGTGGCAAAATTCGTTCTCTGAAGTCAGTTCGAACTTGTAAACAGATAAGCGAAGTAAACTGAACTTCGAATCCTGTGCAATGACAGCGAGGTGTACTATTCGGAGATACTCGGTTCGAACTTCGCAAGCAGGACTCCGAAGCCTGTTCGAAGTGTTACTTCGCACAGGAAGCCAGAAGACAGAAAAAATACGAAACTAGCTTCGACCAGAAGACAGCTTGCTGTTAACAGAGGAAAATAGCGTGTCGAAGGTAGCTTCGGACCAGCGAAGCTGGATGGTTCGAACACTAGAAGACCCTCAGTAGAACTGCGAAGCCTATCAGACACCGTTCGACTAAAAACTTCGCACGAAAGCCAACAGACAGAAATCACAGATAAAAAAAACAGCGAAGATAGCGCAATACTCGAGCTACAAAAACTGCGAAGCAGCTGTCCCTTGTGCAGAGTCTAGGCGTGCTAGGCACTGATGTGCTGCAGAACTAGCTAGCCAAGCTAGCCGCTGCTTGTAGCAGCGAAGCGCCAGATGTTGGCTGACGAAGTGAGGGACCCGCACAAGAACCCTATACGTGAACACAAACAGGAAACCGAGGCTACAGTAAAACTGATTTCGCTGCAGGAAAAAATTCGTGAAGAAACAATTAAATAAACCTGATGCTATCTTCTTAGATGGACCCACAAACACAGGCTGCTGCTTTAATCCACAGAGAACATCTAAGAAGACAGCTGGTGCGAGCACAGGCTATGTCGACTAGATGTAGGAAGCTATAGCTGAATAAAAGTTAAAACAAATTGCATCGTACAACCAATTGAAACTGCAGCCACTACCATAAACAAAAATCTAGCCCTGCTTGCACTAGAACTCATAGGCACTTGAGTAGATAGAAGAAAGCAAATGCGGTAGACCAGAAATGTTATGCAAAAATGAATATAAAACTAGATCACGCAATACGGAGCAAACAGGGAATCATTACATGACAAAATGATTTGAATGCAATGTGTTGTTAACCGAACCTGGAAAGAGGATTTCCCAAAGGCAAAAATCACTTGAGAAGAACAACACAATGAACAGAATTGTTTCTTGCTCACGGCTCAAAACAGGAAGAACGCGGGGAAAGTGGCGGCGCACAAAACAGAGGCAGTAGGTTGAACTCTAATTTTTTGATTAAAGTGAGTTAACCCTAACCCTAGGGATTGGGGCCTATTTATAGGCAGCCCAATAAAAGGGTAAAATGCAGAAATACCCCTAGGGTTTTTTACAGACGCTGAAATAAATGGAAAAGACTAAACTGCCCTTAGGATATTTTTACAGACTCGACTGACAGACTGTGGGCCTAGGGACACAATAGTAAACTCCTATTTACAGATGACTTATCCGGAAGCTAAGCTTTCGTAGCGACTACGGCTTCTCTTCTGGACAGTCCGATGCGAGATCAGCGGTCATCAGTTTTGCGCCGAAACTGACAAAGCGTCCACCGACTTTGCACCAGGTACCCGGATTGGGCCGGCCCGACTCCGCAGCTCTCTCAGCCCAGCAATCGCTCGCCGCCCGTGTACCTGAGTCAATCCTGGTCAACAGTCCAGTGGATCCTTTGCTGCTCCTAGCCCATGTACCCGGATTGGGCCAGCCCGACTTCACGGCCTCCTCTGCCCGACAGTCGCTCGCTGCCCGTGTACCTGAGTCACACGCGGCCCAGACGCAGCAGGTCTTCTCTTCTCATTTCAGTCCTCTTTGACTATCGTTGACAATGACTCATCACATCTGGAGCCATGAGGCCCACGCTATTCAGCATGGCTCCTCACCCATGTACTCGGATTGGGCCGGCCCGACTCCGCGACCCCTCTGCCCGGCAGTCGCTCGCCGCCCGTGTACCTGAGTCACACGCAGCCCAGATACGGCAGGTCTCATCTCCTCTTCTCTTCTCTTCTCTTCTCACTTTGACGTCCGTTGACAATCACTCATCACTTCTGGAGCCATGAGGCCCATGATATTCAACATGGCTCCTGAGTAGTCAAGCAAACTAAGTACCCAAATTGATTTTGAAGATTTTATAAAATATTTGGGTGAATTGTTCTTTTTCCCCTTGAATAAGTTTTCCTGAATTTTCTCATATTAATGTTTTTAACGAGAAAATTCGTGAAACCAATATGTGCTTTATATACTCTTTCTCCTAATTTTTTCAACTGGGTTTCTGAGAGTTTTGATGAGGCATATGCATGTCATGAGAAGTGTCCAAGGGAGAGTGTTAGGAAATCCATATTATAAAGATTACGGTAACGGAATTCGGTTGTGGACATACCTATCTCTTAGGAGTTTTGCCTAGAGGGGTCATCTCCTCATTTGTATATGATTGAATCTGAGCAATAAAGAAAAATGATTTTTCCCTACATATTGTATCTCTCACCAGTTGTCGCATAGCTCAGGATGGAGCTAGAGTAAAATTGATGGGGGTGCACAGCTTTAAGCGGTACACCATATTAGATCTGAGGGGGTGCACAAAAGGTGAAAAAATACCAATAATAGCTTAAAAAATTTTTGCACGGGGGTTCCTGGGAACCCCCAACCATTAGTTTGGCTCCGCCCCTGCAAAGTAGGTAGCAGAGCAGTTTTTCAACACTTTTACACTAGGATCCGTCCTGTTAGCATGTTGTTGCTGAAAAGGAAGCCTGAAAGGTGAAAGCAGACATAAACTAAAACTTGGAAGCGAAGTTTTAACATGGGATTTAAATACCAGGTTTGTTTTCCAAACTAAAACTAGAAATCACATCAATTAGAAAGCGAATTTGCCGGTTGAAATGTTTTCAATTTGAGGATTGGATCACTTAACATAAGAATTACAATTTTATATGGAGAAAATTTCGTATATACCACCAAAATTTCACTGAAAACTTGTTGTTTCCATATATGTCATAGCTATAATTTTTTATGTCCATATATGTCATTGTCGTTAGTTTTAATTTTAGTCAATGTTAGTTTTTCTAAATGCCAAAACTACCCATGGCTCACGAAAAATCAAGAATGATTTAAGATTTGTGATTAGCTAGCACTTGCTCTCGTCAGCATTCGCATAATAATCACTGATTCAATCCAACACAAGTGAGACTAGTAGAAGTAAATAAAGATAGTAGCTTTGTGAGCTAGAGGCAGTTTTGGAATTTAGAAAAAAAACTAACATTGAAACTAACGGCAATGATATATATGGACACAAAAAATTGAAACAGTGGCATATATGAGAACAACAAATTTTGTAACATAGGGAAAGTAATTATTTCTAATTTTATTGTATTTTCATAGGAAAACAACTAACAAATTTTTCATCACACCACATCATCTTACATCAAACAATTTGCAGCCCAATGCTACATTTATTACAATAAATTTAAAATAATAAAATACTATGATGAACATCTTGGGCCCATATCACGCTCCTTGACGGAGACAACTACTCTAGACCTTCGCCTTCATAGAACACTGCATATGGGGGAATTCAACAAGGTTGAATACAAAACGTACTTAACAAGCAACAGAAATGCAAGATCATGCAAGATAATAACAAGAACATGTAAATGACTCTTTTTGCATAAAAGCAGGGTATTGCATTTAAAAACAATTATTGTATTAAAGCATTTAAATAACATTAAAGAATAACTTAAACTTAAATCACTACCTCAAGTAGCACACCTTTGCTAACTTGCACATTTTTGGCTTAGTAGTAGTTGGTCCTAAGACGAGACCCAAAACCCATAGAATTGATTAAGTTCAGAACATTAGACTAATACATCACTTGGCTTGCCCATAACCATGGATACGGTTTTTTGAAAAAGTTATACTCTAATCAGAGGTGTATAAATTTACCCACAAGGCACAAACCCGGTGTACACTAAAGTACCACCACGGTAACTTGACCAATTTCATGCCAAAACACTTAATATAGCTCACTTCAACATGAGGACAACCACACTAGGTTTCGTCGACTCTCCAACTAGAATCTAACCCGAAATGGCATAGGTAGACCCTAGTAAGGAAAACGTAGACCCCTTTTGTGCTTCATCAGTACAAGTAATCAGAGGAAGCCTCTCAAGGATGAAGTTGACTCCTTCGCTCGATCGGTGCATCATGTCGAAATGAACCATATGCTAGGTTAGGTCTTACCCACTAGACTTATGGCTTATATGATATGGCTTTATAACAGATCTCGTAGACTGGTCCTTATAGTGCCCCAGGTGCGACCAACCAATGCCCTCGTTTGCATCCGAAACTTACCCATGCTATCAACTTAACCATTTTCCAAGACATTAACATCATTTTAGAATACCGTGAGATGAGAAGTATTGATGGGGAATAATGAGATCAAAGCCTAAATTTTACTACATTGTTATTAGTATGGTTAAGCAAGTGTGCTAATACTTAGAGCACTAGCTACTAACATAGAACACATCATGGCAACAAGGGAAAATGGTTCAAAGCATGGCAAATGTTTTACACGTACAAGGATGTGTGATTAATAAATAAGTAATCATGTTTTAATTCAACTAAACATGCATATAACCTATTAAAGTAATTTAGTGTTTTCAAAACTTAGGTTCAATATGATCGAGGAGAGGGGTGTGACTTGCTTTGATTAGCGAATGGTGACGACGGTGTTTTGAAGTAGGGTTTCGGATCCTCTGTGGCCTCGAACTGTAGATGGCACGCAAAATGAGACAAAATAAATAACAGAAAATAAATAGTACATCCAACACAATTAAGTTAGTTCATGTTGTACAGAATATTATGACGGTCATTATGCAATTTGAATGGATGAAAACAATGTTCGAATGCAGAAGATATGAATTTTGGAAGTTTTAGGATTTTTTTAGGATTTTTTGAATTATTTTTGAACTGAAAACTCCATGGGTTCACGGTGAACCGAGTCCACCATCGACTTGCACAGATGCAGCACAGTGAAGAGGTACGCGGCAATTGGATTTGGATATAATGGCCAGGGTTTGATGAACATCTGATGGTTGAGATTGCCCAATACTGGTCAACTCTTGTCAAATGAATCTGGACGCTTGGTTTGTGTTCTAATCTTAGCCGCTCATGAGAGATCCAATGAGTGTCATTGAATCTGACAAAACGGGGCAGTGTACGCTCCATTGTCATTGTTCACGGCTAAAGACCGAGCACCGCCACGTGGCTACACGTGTCGGCGAGAGTCTGATGAGGAAACTATGGACACGATGGATCCAAAGACAGGCAAAGAAGTGGTTGTAGGTGACGGGGGCAGCGGTTGGAGCTTGGACAGATGCAGTGGAGGGAAATGGTACGGGGAGGGCTTGGTTTCATGAAGATGGTATAGGGTTTGGAAGAGGGATTCGGCAGTGGTGGCGACATTTTATAGATGTCGTCGGAGGAAGGAAATGGGTTGGGGTTGGAAAGGGCTCCAATCGGCTTCCAAAATTTCTCATTCGGTCTCCATTTTTGAGTGAATACGATGATTTAATGCAAATTGGAGCGAGATTGTGTGGGGAAAGAATGTTGGCGATATGGCGAGTGTGACGGCATCCTCAGAGGGTGCATCTGAGCACCACTGAGGCAGATTGTGTGGGTTAGGGTTCGTCGGTGAATAGGGATGACATGTGGGGGCCACGTCAGCGGGGGGTGGACGCACGGCGGGGACACACGCAACGCACACAGCACATGGTCAGACGTGGTGGCGACAGGCAGGCTCCACACGCGCGGGCAGGTAGTGATGAATTCAGATCAGATACAGATGGAAACGAATTCAGATAGTATTGTTTACCACATTTTTATCCCGAATATGATTACGAATCTGGATGTTCTCGTATACGAGTGCAAAATGGATAATTTGAATACAAATTTGCATTTGGATGTTTACTCAGTTTAACTTGAAATGAATCTGCATTTGGATGTTCATCGTTTCACAAATTCTTTAAAATGATAACAAAAATTATAGTGCATCGTTTCTAACCAAAATGGCAATACCTATAATATCTACATATTATATCATAACAACATGACAAGTCTCGTGTTTTTTGGATTTTATTTGTTTTTTATATAATTTAAAAATCGTTAAGCTCCACATTACTAATCGAGTCATGACCTATATTTTTTAAAATTCCTTTCAATTTAGTGGATAAGAACTAAAAATGTACTAGCATGAATATTATTTTTCTATAAATTTTTGTGCCCTTCAAAATTCGCATAATTCAATTTAAATTTCACGTATAAATTACATGGTGCGCACATAGGGACCAAGGTTTGGGCGCGCGTGCCAACACCAAAAGCATAAAACATGTTGCGGTTAATTTCATCCCAAGAGCAAACGGCGGCAACACGCGAAGCATCGCGTCTACTCGCTGCCATCCCGTCCATTGGCCAAGCGATGCGTCCGTTGGTCGCATCCCCTCTCCTCTATATATACATCATGTATTGTTCACTTCAATAACAATGGCAATAAAGAGAGATCATTTCAACAATCATTGTGTTCATTCTGTGTCAATCTTTGTTCTTGTGTTCTTCAATTTACAATACGTTATCAGCACCTTGTTCTACATTGAGCAACAAGAACAGAAAAAAAAATACTAGCAATTCCATTGGTTATAATTTAAATAATATCGCATTTCCTCAATTATTAAATTTTATGTGCACCACATGTGTCATAGGGAAAATAATTCTAAAGTCATCAAATTAAAAGTTCATATAAAACCATTTAAATTTCTTGAACACATTCAAGAAGACATACATGGTACTATACAACCATTTATCGGTCTATTATGATATTTTATGGTTTTAATAGATTCATCTATTATATGATCTTACATGTGTCTATTATACACATAAACCATTTATTTGCCACAATTATAGCAAAATTTATTGGTTGTGAACTCATTACTTAGACCATCGAATTCAATCAATTCGAATGGACAACATTACAAAATCTTCCATGCGTGCCTTCAATCATTATTGTAAGGCCCTAGGAATTCAAATAATTTTGTCCTATATGTTCACACTCAAAATAGCTAAGTAGATATTTAATAAAGAGGATTCAACATATTATTAGACCATCATTATAGAATTGCTATTTACCAACTCAATGTTGGATTATATAGTTTTACACGCTGCATAAGTGATACAGTTACAACTAACTGAATATCAAACTTCCCTCTACAAATAGTACGTGGAAATTCACTAAGTATTTCCCATCTGCGTAAGTTTGGTTGCACTACAAATGCACCATTCTCACCACCATAGCATACATTAATGGGTATACACAGGAATTTGGGATCTATATTGAGATACCAATATCTATCAATCATAATGTATCTCAAACCTCTCTCAAGAGGATCTATTTATTACCCAGTATGCCTACATTTAATGAGGTACATTTCCAGGCATTAGGGGGAGAATTCAAGTACCAATAAAAATGCCAGGAAATCAATTATAATGTTCAAAGACATTATTACATTGACACCACAAATCCACGTACTCATAAATCTGAAATTCAAATTCAGAAAATCATCAATTTGCAACATATTGCAAATAACCTGCCAAATACATTTACTAATGACAGAAATATCACAAAATCCTATCACCTTGCTAGGAATATACCAGAAAGAATAGAGGTACCAAATAAAACTATTCAACTCCCTAATCAATCCGATAAGAGGAGAAGTATGGTTACCTACAAGCGTGAAGCTTCTTGAAAGCATAAAGGAACCCGTTGAATCAAAGGTCCAATCATAAATTGAGACAAATTCTAAGGGTGATACTTCTCGTAGACATACGAAGAAAATAGAAGGATAAACTTCTAAACTAGTAAATGCAAACTCAACCTAGCATTGAGAAATACCAAGTGGATTAACCACATCCACCTCCTGTATCAACAGTGCACTCAATATCTGATACTGGGACATCGGAACACCATGACGTCCTCATACTGGGAAATACAAAAACCGTCAACTAAGGTGTAAGAGATTTCATCATCTATCTCGAGTTTGGAGAAACATATAATCATAAGACTACGATTGTCGACACGTAATTCTCTGCATCAATTACTAAAAACCTCTAAATGGTCCAGATCCAAAATCCATGGTCAAGTGCAAAAACGCGCTCGGACTAGAACACATAAAAGAGGTAATTCAAGCAGAGTTAGCCTCCCTCACAAATGAAAAGTATTATCATCAGTAATACATACACCTCCAAAACCTTCCCTGTGGGTTTTTAAATATGTTTTCATCTATAAAACGGTATGAAAACCATAATGTGGTGAGACATAAGGCGAGGCTCGTAGCACAAGGATTCACGCAGAGACCCGAATTGATTTATCAATCAAGCATTCTCTCCAAAAAGAAGTGAAATCATTTTCCGATAAATTATATCTTTGGCAGTACAATTGTCTATCTAAACAGTTGATAGACATAGTGACTAATCCCTATGAGTCACTTGATTCAGACATAAAGGTTCCCATTGGAATCCAAAATTCTGAATCCAAATACTAATGCAGCATATATTTTGTAAAACTCAATAAGTCATTACATGACTTGAAATAGTCGGATAAAATTTGGTACAACCGACTCAATGAGTTCCTTATAAAAAGGACTACTCAAATAAAGATGATTGCCCGTATGTATTCATCAATAAATCCTCACTGGGATATTGCATTATATATGTGTATGTTGACATCATCAACGATACTAATGATATTGATGAAGCACAATCATTCGAATGACGGAATTCGAGACAAAGGATTTGGTCAAAACCAAATTTTGTTTAGGTCTACAACTTAAACACCTTTACTCGAGTATTTTAATACACTAAACCATATATATCCAGAAAATACCTATGGTCATTCGATCTCTACATTTAGAGAAAGATCAATTGAGACCTTATGAAGAGATATAAGGATTGGAGGTTCCATATCTCAACATTGTTGGAACACTCATGTAATTTGCAAATTGCACTAGGCCTCATATCGCATTTGCAAATAAATCACTAGCTAGACATAGTGTTAATCCAACTAAATATCATTGGACTGGAGTCAAAAATATCTCCAAAACACCAAAGATCTTTATATTTTCTTTCAATAATAAAGAAATCAAGATATAAACATAATTGGATATATAGATACTGACTACTTATTAGATCCCCATAAGTCAGATCTCAAACAAGGTTTTTGTGTTCTCACATGATGGGACAACCATCCCATAGAAGTTTACATAGTAAATTTTAGTGGCTACATCCACTAATCATTCTGAAATAATTTCATTATATGAAGCATCATGCAAACATGTATGACATCGCAGAATGATAAATCACATACAAGTCTTGTGTTATTGATTCCATTGAATCATCTATTATTATCTTTCAAGATAATAGTGCTTGCATAGCACAAATGTAGACAGTTTCATATTTTGCAAGCCTTAGGGGGAGAATCTCCTTAAAGGTTTAAACTGTACATATATTGTATTATACTCTTTTCTTTTATGAGTTTTATATACTTTCTCATAAAAGTTTTTAATGAGATAATATCTACACAAGATCATATATACCATATTCCTATTTTTCCCTAAAAAGGGTTTTTATAAGGAATATACAAAAGGTATATAAACTTTTCCATAGAAAGGTTTTAAATACAAATCATATGTTGTATCATTTTCTCCTTATTTTTCCTACATGGTTTTAAAAGGAGTTTTAACAACATATCATATTCCTTCCTATTTTTCCCACGTGGTTTTTGGAGGAATATTCAAAATAAGGTTGAGGGGGAGAATGCTCTCACACCATGCCTTATTAAATAATCGTATTGTTCTCTTTTCTTTCTATGAGTTTTTCCTCTTCAAGGTTTCTCATATAAAGTTTTAATGAGACAATATTAAACACAAATATATGTCATATTTCTAGTTTTTCCGTTGTGGTTTTTTTTAGAGAAATATCAAAGACATGGGAATAGTATCTATATTAATATTTATGATGGATTCAATTAAGGGGGAGTGTTGCGGTTAATTTCATCCCAAGAGCAAACGGCGGCAACACGCGAAGCATCGCGTCTGCTCGCTGCCATCCCGTCCATTGGCCAAGCGATGCGTCCGTTGGTCGCATCCCCTCTCCTCTATATATACATCATGTATTGTTCACTTCAATAACAATGGCAATAAAGAGAGATCATTTCAACAATCACTGTGTTCATTCTGTGTCAATCTTTGTTCTTGTGTTCTTCAATTTACAATAAAACAGATGTGCCAGCGCGCGGCAATACCAAAAAAGAGAAAAAACAAAGGCGACAAACTATTTGGTGCATTTGATTTTTTTTAAAAAAAATTAAAAAATCATTAGTTTTCACGTTGATAATTGAGTGTCACAACCTAAATTTTTCTAAAATTATTTACATTTAGTGGATAATAAATAAAATGGACACATATATTGTATAAAATGATATATATTGTATTTTGATTATATTGTATAAAATTATTTGCATTTAGTGGATAATAAATACAAAACTTTTATATGAAATTATATATATTGTATTTTGATTATAAAAAAGGTTAAAGTTCAAATAAAAATTTAAACATCAATTTACTTTGAAACATAATCTATTTTTTCTCAAAACTCTAATTTCTCTCATATCGAGTTTTTTAACATTCTATATGATAACTCGTTTGAAATTTTGCAAATTTTTATCATATCTTCTACTTATAATATCATAACACCATGATAAATATCATATTTTTCAGATTTTATTTTATTTTTTTTAATTAAAAAACCTTAAGCTCCACATTACCAATCGAGTGCCATAACATATATTTTTCAAAAATTATTTAATTTTAGTGGATAAGAACTAAAAATGGATACAAAAACATGAATATGATTTTTATTTAAATTATGGTGCGTTATTTTAGGTACTTTCAGTTCAAATTTCACATATTTCAATTTAAATCCTAAAAACACAATTAATGAGTTAAAATAGAAAATAAATCGAGAAAAATACAAAAAAATACATAATATAAATTATGTTATATATTGAGTGTAGAAAAAATTTTAAACTCAAATAAAGTTGCAAATATCTCACTGTCTTGTATTGCTAGAAAACCCTCGCTAAGTTAAGTATTTCGTAATTATATAAAAAATAAATAAACCATATATATTAATATTGAATGACTTAAGTATTCCATAGTTATATAAATAATAAATAAATTATTAATATAGTAATTTCATGTTATATTGGGTCCCTAAAAATTTAATATGCGTGAAATACGGATGTATCCATTTTCATATCTACATTCAACATAAATTCAAATATCTGTTTCCATATTCATATTTATAAAATGAATTCCGATGTTTTTGAATATCATTCGTATTTAATTCAGATATAATACAAATATCATATTTACAATTATTCAAATACCAATACAAATAATTCAGATGGTTTGACACGTGGGCAAGGTTACGCTAGCGCAGTAGCGCGAGTGAGGCCGAGCTCAGGCGCGAGGCTGGCGGTGGGCTCCACGGCCTCCACATGAGCCGCGCACGCAGCATGCAGGCGAGACGTGGCTGTGCGTGACAATAGGAACTGACGAGCGGGCCCGCCCGGCAAGGAGAGACATAGAAGGAGACGGGGTGGCTGCACTGATAGGCGGGACCCAGCTGGCAGGGGCAGGACGAGAGCGAAGTGGGTTGGGCCGGACCAGGAGAGAGATGGGAGGGGCCGGCCCGAGATAATTTTAATTATTTTCCGATTGAATAAATTATGAATTAATGTTTGTATTTACTATTATATTTTTTTAAAATCCTAAAAATTCAAATAAAATTCCTATAGTGTTTTGATGACTTTTAAAAATTATTAAAAATTTCCCAAGCCAAAATTTGAATTGTTTTTCTTGATTTTTTAAATCCTGTATTATTTCCAAACATTTGTTTTATTCAAGCTCATTTTATTTATTTAAAATTTTTATTTCCACATTTTTTAATTTAGAAAAATTCATTACAAATTTTCAGTACTATATATGATAACCGGTGAACTTTCAGTAGCATATACAAAAAATTTTCTTTTATATATGGGTAAAAATGGACAGGATAGTTTATATATTAAACACATAAAATAGATATATAATATTAGATTGGATAATTTCGGATATATATACATATTTTTTCTTTATACGAATACAAATACAACATGATTGATATTAGACAAATACAAATTCAAATACAATTTTGAATTATCTAAATAATTCCTATTTGGATTATAGGAATAAAAAAACATTAGAACAAATTCAGGTTCATACTCATTAGGGTGTTCAAAAATCAAAACTCATACCGGCCTGATGGCGTGGTAATATAATCAACCTGACGACCGTCGTAGACGTCCCTCCTGTGTAGGCCTTGGGGAAGCAGCTAGCTCCTTTTAACGTCCCTCAGTACCCGACGATGGGGAGTCCCACAACGTTGTGGACATAGTCCCCACCTCATACAGAACCTATCTCCGAAGTCTTCTTCGAAGTTCGCTCCGTCAGTCGTCGGATCTAACGTCCCTCCGTACCCGACGATGTGGAGTCCCACAATGTTGTGGACGTAGACCCCACCTCATATAGAACCTACCTCCGAAGTCTCCTTCGAAGTTCACTTCGTCAGTCGTCGGATCGAAATCCGATGGTGTAGAGGTGAAGTCGATTCCATCAACTGCAGGTGATCTCATTTGAGGCGTTGGGCGCCACGGTCATGAAGGCGCAGAGCCGGAGGCAGAGATGCTGGATCCAATGGAGCTGAACCAACTTTAGGATCAGTGATGAGAACATCAATTCATTTTTATTAGTTTATTATGTAATATTAAATAATATAAAAGTTCAAATTGTAAAAAAAAATATAATAAGAATAGGTGAATAACAGATTCATCATGATTCTTTTAAAAAGAATATATATATATATATATATATATATATATTCCGAAGCTCACTACAAATATTCACATCAATATCCGTAGTACATATCTCTCCATTTATAATCTAACATAATATAGGGTGGATGAACTAATGCCTTTGCAATCTAACATAATATAGGGTGGATGAACTAATGCCTTTGCAATCTAACATAATAGTATTAGAGCGGATGACCTAAGTATTAGGGCAGCTCCAATGGGGTGCTTATAACAGTGCTTATGGAAAAAACCGGAGGGTTTTTTTCAGCATGGGTGCTTAACTCTAGGAGGCGCTGCTTGTTGTAGCATCGGCTTCTAATGGGTGCTAGTCAAATTAGTTGCAGCAATACATGACTAATTAAGATAGTTGTAGCAATAAATTAACCAACATATATAGCATTACTATGTATCTTTACATTGGGATATAAGGCTCTTAAAAAAGATGCTTAATTTTTTTCTTATCCTAAGCACCCATATTAGCACCAAGCATTGGAGATGGCCGAGTGGCCACTGCCTCGGTCAACTGATGAGCGAACAAGGCCCTGATTTTTGCCAGGTATACAATTCCATGAGCATTCTAAGTCAAACAGAAACCAACTCATCACTGATCAGAATCTTGTTTGCAATCACAGATTAGTATAGTAGCAGTTACCAGATCAGTGGTACCTCACTTCAATCTCCTGCCAAGAAGAGTGTTGCTGTCAAATATATTCTGATCAAACGATGTGGCATCAACAGATTGGAATTGCTTGTACGGGCCAATGTCCCTGCTCTCCAATTCGAGAACACCATAGGGATCACCGGTGCAGGCGCCGTTGGAGCTCACGCAGGAGCCTGAAACTGACGGAGACGATGATCGCTCCTCGTCTTGTTGGTCACTGGAGGACTTCATCTGTGAGAAGATGTTCAGTAGGCACGTCAATAGCTCCTCAGACACTTTGTTTGCTGATGTCGAGAGCTTTTCTGAATCAATGGCATTGCTTGCCTCAGTAGTACCTTTATGATCTTTCACCGTACTGACTGTCTGAAATGGACGTACATGCACGTAAGAACATAGCAAGCAAACTAAACTAAGTACATCTAAAATCCGGGTTAAGTGTTATACCTGAACACCAGTACATTTCTCCTCTGTTGGCACACTGCATTTTGGGACACTATTCAGAGGGAGCTGACTCAAATCTCTGAAAGAGTTGGTGGTACACGATTGGTTCTCCTTTCCTGGACGAACACCTTGGCTCAGTGAGGGACTAGACCTTCTTAGCGTCTGCTTGACATTGGTGACTCGATTCAAAGACGACCAATTAGCATTTTGGTGGGAAACTTGGTCATGGCGTGCTGGCCTGCACTGCTCCGTCTCGGAAAGGTAGGCGCTCTTCGTCATGGAGATGATGACAGCTTCCTCGTAGAGGCCTTTCTGGAAGTTTACCACTTTCTCCTCGAGCCGGACGACCTCCTCCTCCAAGACGGCGACTTCGGCGAGGAGCTCCAGCGTCTTGCACAATTCGGAAGAAACAAGCTAGTGATCAGGGCGATGAAATCAAATTACTAACAAACCGCAGGCTGGAGCTGCAGTCATGGCGAGGCGGACGGGGATTTTACCTGAGAAGGCAGATAAGGGGGAAGGCGAGGGAGAGCGCCGAGTGGCCTCGTGAACGCGCGCTCCAGAGCTCGGTGGACGTTCTCCTCGTGCCGAAGCTTCTTCCTCAACTTGTCCACCTGTAAATCAAAAGGAGAAATGAGCTAGCTGGTGATCAAAGATTGAGTTTTTAGACGAAGATCAGATATGACGTACGTCTTGCTGCAGTGCGATTTTCCTGTCTCTCCTCGATTGGCTCCTGTTTGTGATGATCAGGGGTGCTGCGTTGGACGACGCTTTCATCGCCGGCATCTTCGAGTTGAGGTTGGGCCTCTTGTGATCGTTCTCCATCACCTTGATCATGGCGGGGAAGAAACAAAGGAGGCTCTTTTTAGATGCAAGGGACAGAAAATTAAATGCAAGGCAGTGCGGCAGGAGCGGGGAGCAATCAAGAGATACCGAATTTGAATTGGAATTGCTCTCCACAGGAATGGATGAGGATCCCACGGAGCCCATTTCAAAGTTCAAACGCTTCGGACGAAACCATCAAAATTGGCACACGAAAGCCAACAGAGTGTGTTGTACACAACTTGTTAAACACTTTGAACTTTGAAGGCATAGGCCCATAGAAATCAATCGCTAACTCCAAGAATAAAAAAGTGGAGAAATCTTATCTCGAAGACTCCAAAAGGCCAAAGAGAGACTGGAAAACGCAAAGAATTCAAACGCTCATCTCCATGCGACGCGAAAGGCGCAGCTTTGCGATCCGAGGAGCACGCAGGACGCCAAGAAAACCGCAAAAAACACGAGGAATATCATCATTAGGGCGCTCAACTCAACGAAAGGCGCAAACTTTCCGGCGCCGAAGCCCGAGAAAGGGAGGGGAGGCCGGGAGGAATGCAATGCCACACATACTTTCTCGCTCCCCGGAGCGGCGGCCGCCTTCGCGCCGTGCAGCGCCACCGCTGGTCTCCTCCGCGCCCTGCCACTCATCTCCGGCGCCGCGTGGATCTGTCACCAGGACACGCACGAACGCACTGGCGAGACGAGAGCCAACTGGCAGATGCAGAGGCAGGGGCCAGGGTCCAGGGGGGAGGGAAGGAGCCCTCCCTGAGTTGAATGCCACTAATCGGCTAATGGCTGCCTAACCCGGACCCGGAGCTCCGCCGTAGAAGCGTGGAAGCTTGCGCGCTGCGGGGTTCGCAGCGGGCGGCCGTCTCGCGAAGTCGAGTTGTCGACGGTGACGGGGGCGTCGCGATTCCTCTCGTGTTTCTCCGCGTGGTGGTGCGTGTCTGTCACTTCTCCGGCTCCGCTTTATGCGCGGCGTGATCACGCGACGAGGTGGGAGCGGCGGCGCATGTCCCTGGCTTTCTGCGAGGTGGGCTCGCGGTGGAGTGGAATGGCCGAGCCGAGCGATCCACCGGTCGGGCTCGGCGGTCTCGGCTCCTCTTCTTGTGGTGGGGAAGGGTCCGGACCACGCGGCGAATCATGAGGTGGGTGTGCGCTCGTGGCGGCCTCGCTTTCCAGCTTCCAGAGATCGCACACTTCGCGGTTCGCACTCGCGGACTCTGCAGCAGTATTTCTGTTTCTCTGCGCTTTTCACCTCGTCCGCTAGCTGTAGCTCGTTGATTCGACCGTGATCGCTGCTGTGTTTAGGAAAAGCGGTGCACTCTTATGAAGCAAAGCTACAAAACTGTCCCAAGATGACACGATTTTAATTAGCGCAAGGCTTCGTAGCAGAAACACCACACCAGTACTCATGTTGCCCCCTACAAATTCTGGTCGTTGCAGCTGTTAACCCTAGTAGATCAGAGCAAAAGCCGACCTTGCCAGACACAAAAAGATGCCGGAAATTTGGTTTACAAGTCTGATCCAACGGTTGGATTAGACGGCTGCTGCTTCCATGATGGATCGCAAAGGCCGATCTGCCATCGCATAACCGAGCCAGTCGGTGCCGATAGGGAGCTGGCCTGCGTCGCATGCATGCGAGATAAAAGACGCGTGTGTCGCCGGCGATCAGGACGGCCGGCCGGCCGGCAGAAGGCAGCAGCACACGCAGGAGCGGAGAGGATAGCATCTGCGCACGTGAGCAATTTTAGCTTTTGCACGCTGTACGGTGCTGTTCATGCAACGCACAGGCTGCACGGCACAGCTGCGTGCACAGAGCCTTTGCTGCATAAAGGATGGCGTCGTGGCGACTGGGCATCATGTCTCGCTGCAAAACTACATGCGAGCTGGAACACGGAGGTTGGTGGAAAGTGTGTAAAGGTTTCAATTTTTGCAGCAAACTAGATCCATATCGGTCGCCTCCTTGGTTGAGAAATGGCCGTAGTAGGTAAGGGCATCAGCTGTAGCTCTTGTCCACCTTCCAGAAAGCTTCTTCATTTGTGCTTACTACTACTTAATCACCATGCTGTATTGAAATAAATCCAGTTAAATACCTTGGTAAATTAGTGTCTAGACCAAGTTAGAAGGAAAGGAGCTGGGAGTAATGAGATGGTGATAATGGTGAACATTTGCAACGCTTTTTTCCCTTGTTTTTCATATCCGAATTGCACTAGTTTGTCTCGACAGAATTTCGTTACGGCCTGACACGGTCCATGTGACGTGGTCCACATCGACAGTGGCGCGTATTCTACGGTTCTACCTGCAGCCAGTATGGCAACCACTACGTTCTTGAAATCTTTATGATGGAAAATTCCTCTACACAAACCATTGACAGCAATATGTTTGCCTCTCGTAGCCGTTGGATCGAAATGTGCTATGAACATTCGCATTCAAATTCTCGTGCACTGAAACGACAGAGCTGCCCACTATCCTTTTATATCAGGACACACTGCCCATATCCTGCTGCAAAGTTTACCAGTCTTGCTCTAACTATGATTAAATACAAGGTCTCTGCTGGCCATTAGTTTAGGCAGATTCATTCAAACCTAGTGCAAGGCAGAGCAGCAATGCTGGTTTGTGAATGTGAACCAGAGAGTCAGAGGCCGGGAAGAATACAACAGTCCTTCTCCTAACCCCTGGAATCCAAAGCTCAAAAGGATCAGCCAGTTCAAATCACATTTCAGCTAACACTGACACTGGACCAACTGTTACCTGGTTAGAGCAAGACACTCACATGAATGTATTGATTAACTTAGTGACGTGCTTAAGACTGCTTCTGTCGTGTCTAATGGCATTTCTAAACTTGTGGTTCTCTACTGATTGGATACAGCGAGCGCAGCATATTTCAAACGGATTGGTTGTACTCATTTGACCTCACTTTTGCTTCTCTGCCCAATTGTTATAGTAGCATATAATACAAAATTATTATAATGAATTGTCAGTAAAATGGAAGCTAATTGTGTTAGTTTACTAGATATGATTGTCAGCATCACAAGTCCACAACACAGCTCCCCTGTTCAGGCATGTCAGCACAGTTTTCAGCAGGTAACTTTGATTGTCATTTGCTACGAAACATATCGCTTGGATATGTTCAGGTAAAATAAAAATATAATACCATTGTAGTTGTAAAATATCTACATTAGACGGATAAAATTGAAGTATTTTATGCTGAAGAGTATTTCATAGTGTCAAAATTTTATTGAGATTTTTTTTTAAAAAAAAATATTTTTGCGATAGAACTTATTAGTTAAAGTTGCCCGTTGAAGATGCTATCGGAGGAATTTATACAATTCAAACTCTGAAATCACACAAGTTACAGAGAACATAAATGGGTTCTCTGTTAGTTGAAACTATTTTCGCTGGAAGCATAGCAATAGGCTTCAGTGTTGTTTATCCAAGAACAACTATTAGCTAACTCTCATGATTATGACCTGGGCATCCCAAGATGGATTTTATCAGTAGAGAGTGGGCGAATAGGAGTTCATATCTAATAAGGAATCTTTATGCCATATCTCAAAGTGGAACCAAGATTTGATAATATATATATAGAGATATTCTTATAATAGAAAATATAACATAGTCCGATAAATAATTCGTGACACCTAGGAAACCGCCTCGTGTAAAATCCCTTGTTTTGTACAATTTATCTCTCGAATATATAAAGGGGTGAGGCACTGCCTAAAGGCATGCTTTTTATATGTTGTTCAAGCTCGCATAGTCTACACTGTTGTCTATCATATATCTAATCTATAATTCATAAGCACACAAAACATAATATCTAGGAGGTCTAAACTTATATAAATTTTTTGACTCTTATTTTTTTGAGTCGACCTTATAGTTAAGAATGCAATATTTTCGTACCATTTTAAATATCATCTTGGGTACTCTGTAGTTGAATAGATTGAAAATTATTGCATCTTGACACGGTAAAAGATGTGACTGGTTCAGAGTTTACCCTGAACTACACAAGTACGGTTATCTAACGAACAGTGATTGGTCTCTGTATGATAATAGAGCCTACAATAGCAGAAAACTGACCAAAACTTCAGTAACTCACGTCACAATTAACAATTTACAGAGCTTGCCAGCGGCTTGGCCCCCAATAATGAGCCGAACCATTTCCATGAACACGACATAGTGAAAGCTACAGGATGTGAATTGTGAAGGCAATGCAAGGCGCTCTGGAACAATAGCTTCAGTAGCTTGTCGAACAAATGCCAAGGTGTCAAACACATTGGTAGATTAGATCAGATTGTTCCTTGGCCATGGTCCACTAGATGCCTTTTTACCTTGTGCTTGCCTGCCGGTTTCCATGGCAGAAAGCCAGAAAAAGTTACTGCTTGTCACTGCAGGCGGCCCACCGCCCACGGAAGGTATGGCCAATGGCAAACGCCAAACAAATGGATGGAGTCAGACAGTCAGTCACGTGCCAAAAGGTCGCCGCTTGCTCCTTTGCTCTTTGCCTGCCTGACATCCTCAAGTGGGTGGTGAAAATTTGTACCGTAAAGCTTACACTGTCTCTCTTCCACTCTCATCTTTGTTGCTCGCCATTACTGTTCGCATGACGATATTATTGAGTCCAGTCCAGGATACCAGGACAATGGTGGTATCAGAATCCAAAGTTGCCTTGCTCTGGATTGATTCAGTCATCTGTATTGATTTAGTTTGAGGTTGACTTTAAGCCAATGAATAAGCCGGGACTATGGATTGCTAAATGGGTCGCCCGGCCCGAGCACGGGCCGATGAGATTCGTATCTAGGCTATCACAAGGCTAGACCGGTCCAAAAGCACGCTAACTCGAATTGATTATGGTGGCCTGTGCAAAAATGAGTAAATATTTACATCTCTTACGAGTTGAATTCAAGATCTGCATGTTGTGGTTAAGTGAGAATATTTTCTTTTGTTTGAAGTTGATGATATCCGAACAAGAAGGGTATGTGGATTGAATCACTACTATTGGGCCGTGTCGTGCTAGCCCACAGGTTTGCCTCTCGGCTCAGGCACGACCCAATGCTTCATGCCAGATTGGCCTGACCTAGTTAAAGATGAGTTGTGATAGACTTGAATCGGACTAAAATCTCCGTGCCTCGTACCGGCTCATAGGGCCATCTATAGCCGGGATAGTAGTGTCTAATTTTGGAGTTTTATCCTACGGTGTTAATTAGTATGAGTTCATATTTATGTTAGGTTGTTTCTCTGTATTTTTCTTGATTTCCACGTAAATTCTAATGACCGAACTAGGGTCCAGATGTCCTAATTTTTTTTAAAAAAAAATTGGTGTTCTAACGCTCCATGCAATGCAAGGCTCGTCTTAAGATGTTGAGGAGCCGACGCAAAATAAAATTTTGGGACAATGGATGAGCTGAAATGTAAGAACCCTTGTACTAATATAACAATAACAATTTTTTTGAAGAACACCACACAAGTTAGACTTTGTTTGAAGTACATGTGTGATGTGTGATGGGATATGATATGATAACTTTTAAGTAAATTACTTGTTTTAGTATTGTTCCTGTCCCAACACACTCAATTAAAGTTCTAATGGGATCCGATGTCAAGGTGCTTGCATCCCGTAGTATTTAAATTTATATATCTACGTGAAATCTTTAGTGATACATAGTTAAAATACATTGAAATTTTAAGAAATATATATTTTTATTTCTAACTAAGTTTTATAGAAACGGACGTGTATAAAATATTAAAACCAAAATTTAACAAATTAATTTGTTTTCAATTTCTAATACATAATCGAGCTAATTCATGTATATGTGGGCCCTAGGCACTTGGGGGCTAAAGGTGGTGGCACAGCTCGCTCTCCCCACGATCGGCACTAGCTCAATGAACAATGTTTTATTATCGATTAATAAAAAATATTTCGGTAAAAATAAATAAGTGCTTCACAATCAAATCTACGTTGAAACATTTCACTCTCTCGTATGAAATGTTAAGTTTTAATTAATAAATATAATAATAAGAGTATTGTTTCTAGTTATTTCTTAGTGTTACAAATAGTATTGTTATATCTATTTGAAATATTATTTTTACAGTGTGATGAAACATTATTTTTATAGTTTTAAAGCACTGTCTCAGTTTTAAATCTTAAGACATCTTAAATAAAGCATTGTTAAAATTTTAAGTTTGTAGGTGTATTTTAAAAAGATATGGCTCCATAGCTTGTGCATAAAACCAGTGGTGGAGATTTTGTGACCTTTGTCAGTTGAACGTTTGTTAGAGCAACTCCAACAGGGCTTCTATTTGAGCCCTCAAACTCATTTTTGAGAGTCCGCGAGAAAAATCGAGATCCAATAAGGCTCTTATTTGGCTCTCAAAAATATGAGGGCTCTCAAAATAGGCCATCAAACCCTCATCCCTAGATGCCCCCTATCCCAGCTCTCATCTTATGCCACGTGGGCGCACACGCTTACCACTTATTTAAATTTGAATAGTTGTATTTGCATTTAAATATTCTAATATTTAAATATGATAGATAATTATGTTCCTATTGTTTAGATTGTTATGTTTCTATATTTAAATTTGAATATTTGTATTTGTATTTAAAATTTTGAATATTTAAATATGATAGATGATTATGTTCCTGTTGTTTAATACGATAGATGATTTTGTTCATGTATTTAAATTTGAATATTTGTATTTATATTTAAAAATTTGAATATTCAAATATGATAGATGATTATGTTGCTATATTTAAATTTGAATATTTGTATTTGAATTTAAATTTTTGAATATTTAAATATGATAGATGATTATGTTCCTATTGTTTAATACGATAGATGATTATGTTCCTATATTTAAATTTGAATATTTATATTTACATTTACATTTGAATATTTATATTTACATTTAAATTTGAATATTTATATTTACATTTAAAATTTTGAATATTTAAATATGATAGATGATTATGTTCCTATATTTAAATTTTAATATTTGTATTTACATTTAAAAATTTTAATATTAAAATATCATAGATGATTATGCTCCTATATTTAAATTTGAATATTTATATTTGCATTTAAAAATTTGAATATTTAAATATAGTCATTCATTATTAAATAATAAATAATTTATTATGTACTATGATTTTATCAAATACATGTGTATAGTGTGTGAAGAAATGGTGGAAATTGAAAATAGGGGCTCTATTTTGAGAGCCACTACTGGAGTGGAATGTAAAAAACAGGCTTCTCAAAAATAGGAGGAGCCCTCAAATCAAAAGTAGGGGTCTTGATTTGAGGGTTAATGTTGGAGTTGCTCCTAAGAAGACGCTGTAGGATGTGTGTGCCCGGTCGGTCATCTATGGAATCATAAAAAGGAAGCAATTTGTTTCACTAGTGAACAACATCCAACTCCATCTCGCATGGACTACAGGCCCAATAACTCGTTGCAATTTTATCTTATCTTGCTCTGTTCCCCAAACCAAAGTGGTGCATCCACACAATTGTTCTAATTTCTCATGGAAATTGAAGAACACAACATGGGCTGAGACGTTCGGTCAGCCTGGCCTGTCTAAGACAAGGCCTAGGCCCAGGAAAGCAATGGCACCATACCATCTACTTTGCTGCAAGCCTGCAACGGCAAGAACGTAACAAATCAATCGTATTTCGAATTTGCTTCTGATCTGGCGTACAGTGAATCGGCGCAGTTTAAGTACTTAAGCCCAAATAAAATATTCTTAATTTTATAATTTAATTAACATAAAATTGATTAAATGATATGGAATATATTTTATTTGTTAAATATATAGTTTAAGAATGAGTTTTTTATCTGTTTTTTTATTTCGAATGTTTAAAGGTTGAAGATGATTTTTTTATGCTTATAGTAGTTAGATCTCAATGTAAAGTAAAATATTTCACTCTTCTTTTATTTCAAATGTTTTTATCTTTTTATGTCTAAATGTTTTATATGTTAAAAATAAATGTTTCACGTTGACGATAAATATTTCGGTGAAATATCAAATCGTCTAGACTAGAGTTTTATCAATCACATATTCTTATTTTCTAGTTGGCTCCTAATGTCTAGGAACTTTCTTCGCTTTGCTCTTCTCATTAAAACTCTTAAAGGCTGGTGGGCGAGCGACCCATCAGCCTGGCTTGAGATGGCAATCAGGTCTGAAGGGTACGGCTAGTGCATACCGATACCCGTTTACCCAACATGTAAATTTTTTTGCCCATACCTATTACCCATAGGCACTGTATACTCACGGGTATACCCGTTTATCCGTGAAGCACAACCAAAGATGAAGCACAACAGAGGAAGTAGGGGAGGGGCTAGAGCCAGCGCAACGACAACTAGCGTGAGGTAGTGTGCGCTGCCGTGACGAGGGCTAGCGTGCGACATTGCATGCTGGCACGATCGGGGCCAGCGCATGGTGGTGCTCGCCGTTGCTGCCCAGACTAGTGAGGGGCAGGGGTGTAGCAGCGTGCGTCGGCGCTGTGCGGGCCAATGCGCGGTAGGGCGTAGCAGCTCGCGTCGACGCGGGGTAGAGCAGGACGGCACGAGCCGATGCACCGATGTGGACTTGCGTTGCGCCTAGTGGAGGGCAAGGTTTGTGGCGGCTGTGTTGAGGCCTTGAGGGAGAAAAGAGAGAGATGGGAGGAGTGAAATAGATGGTGGCGACTAGTAGGGGTGGAGGGAGGAGAGAGAAGAGAGACGAGAGAGTATAGGGTTTGAGATTTTATATTTTATAGTGAGGATAATCGGGTAAATAGGTAAACGTGTATGGATAGTCAATACTCATGCCCGTTTACCCATCGTGTATAAAATTAGGAACAAACCTAACCCTAATAGAGTGTTTACTCGCGGGTAAACGAGTAATATGGTACGATTGCCATCTCTAGCCTGGCCATATGATCGGAATTATTCTCGCCATTTTATCTGCTCTGTGCGTCTTAGATTTCTCACAAACATCCACGTCGTAGCTCATTTCCTCTTCTCTCATCCCATCCGCCCCCACATCCTCCCATCATTTTGATCGGCCTATTCCCCTTTCCCCTCTAGATCACATGTGGCACCACCTCCTGCTCCTCCCGTGATCTTCGCGCCCTAACCCATCGACAACCATATCATCGGTGACCGTGTGACCCACTCTCCCACCCCTCCTCGGTTAAGTCTTCTCACCTTTGTGTGTATGTGTGTGTGCGCGCATCTAGGGGGATTTCTCATTCGATGCGCTGTTTGAGAGTTTGGTGGATGAACAATTGTCGGAGTTCCACGGGGATTATGCGCCGAGACATTGCCTCTGCCACCACCTGTGCTCAGGGCCACACTACTCGTCTTCCCCTCCGTCAATGAGCCACATGGCATTTCAATCACTCTTGCAAGGAGCTCGTCGAAGCGACAACAATGCATGCCTGAGAAACCAAATGGAGATGTGCCTTGTTTTTGTCTGTGATGAGTGATTGACAAGTATCTCTAGACGAAGGGATCTTCATTGAAAGGGTTTGGTGGTTGGTTGTGTTTATCGAAGGGGTCAGTATTTGTGTTGTGCACAAGTGTGTACATTAGAGGGTCTACCGAAGGGTTCGACAGTTGTGTGGGCATGAAGTGCACACCGAAGGGTTTTACCTCGTAGGGGTACACCGAAGGGTTTGGTGTGCTCCGAAGGGTTCTACTGATGATGTTTGTTTGCTTTGTGATGTGCAGGAAGGAGGATGCAACTTGGGTGTCAATAGCGAGGGATCAGGACCAGACGAGAGGTATGGTGCCGAAGGATCAAGGAAGCTAGGTGAAGTCAAGTGTGGTCTGAGGGGTGTTTAGAGGCTCTTTGGATAGAGGGTCTCGAACATAGCTATACGAAGCAGAGGCAAACAAGCATTCCGAAGATGCGCTCCGGAGGGAGGCACTTTGGTGGGACACTTCGAAGGGGTGGTCCTAAGGGAGACACTTCGAAGGGTGGCTGATGAAGACCTTCGAAAGGAGGCACTTTGAAGGTATGCTCTGGAGGGAGATACTTCGATGGCTGAAGGTCCAAGAACTCCAAGGGGAGGCACTCCGAAGATGTGCTCTAGACAGATACATTTCGGAGGCATGCTTCGAAGGACTTCAAACTATGGAAAGCTTGTCGTGGCTTTGGACATGCTGTCTTCGGTACATGGATGGGTGACGGTCGAGCTGGAGGAGCTTCGAAGTTGTGTTGATCCACTCTGAAGACGACAAGGGATTTGACGGCTTCGGCTCAAAATCATTACTAGCGAAGTCAAGACTTCGATGCAGCGAAGCCTCTACGCTTCGGAGTCTGCATTCGGAGTCAATCAGGAACTTCGTTAAGTGCCACGAGGCTCTGTCGAAAAGAAGCCAGAAAAGTTGATGCACTACAGAGCATCAAATAAAGTGTAAAGTAGGACTACTTGTAACATCCCCGTTATTGTGTGTGAGAGAAAAGTTGTAAACCCTAGGGGTATGGTAGTCCCTTCACATGTCAGAGTAGGCTATAAAAGGAAGGGTAGGCTGAGGTCTAGGGCTTTTGGCAACATTTGAGCACTAGCCAGAGCACTTTCTCTAGGCATAGAACCTTCGGTTCTTAGTCCAGCTACCACAGTATTTGTACTCTGACTTATGTGTTTTTGTGTTCCCTATTCTTGTAATGAAATCGCTTTTCAATCTCGGATCTTTGATTCATTTCTTGCAATAACTTGTATATACACTTATTATTTCATGCATGAGTTTTGTTGAGTTCTTTGTGTTTTTCTTACATGAGAATAAACTCTTTTCTGATGCATGACTAACTTTTTCTACATGGATTATTTTTGTCACTCTGTGTGAAATCCTCGAAAATCTTTGAACAAGTTTGCACACATTTATTTCGTATCTTCGCTCTATTTTGTATCAAAGGCCAAGCCTCAAGAATTCACTAGCGAAGTCTACTCTAAGTCTAGTGTGTGATCCTTACTTTTCAAAGTTTTTCTGCTAGTTGCGAAGCCTCCCCGAGTAGTCTAGAGCAAAGCCTTTTTGAGAAGTATTTTGTTGAGTACCGACTGAGTGTGAAGCCTAGTGCAAGTCACTAGTGTGAAGCCCTAATTCAAAGTATTCTATGGGGTGCCCTGTATAGCTAAGTGCGGGTGTACGAAGTCTGTCTCGAAGCACCTTTGTGTGCGAAGTCAACTTTTTCGAAGCCCAACTGCATGTAATTTGGGTGTTCGGAATGTGAGCTAAGTATTCTAGACTTTGATTTACTGTCCAATGCAAAGTTTGAGATCAAAGTGTTACAATACCTCCAAACCATACCTCTCGAAGGAAGTTTTTGAAGCCAGTTTTTTAGAAGAATTTTTTAAGCTCCCATTCGCCCCCTCCGGTTGCCTTTTTGGTCCAATAATACCAATGAGAGAGCTCTAGGCTGGTACCCATGACCGGCGGTGGGCATGCTATTGGGGAATAGGGGAGCTACGCTAGCCGGCAAATTAAAAAATTTACGCCCTAAGCCCAAGACTCATACGCGTGCGAAATCATGGATTGGTACCTTCTAGCACGAGACGCGCTAGTTGCAGCGGAAGAAGATGTCGGAGTAGCGCGTTGCTATTGGAGCAACGCCTCCACGGAGTCCACACGTACAGGGATGGAGTACCTCCCACAGCAGCATGCTAGCACCGCACGTGAGAGCCGGGGATCCTTGATCTCAATGATTGAGATCAAGAAAGGAAGGAGAGGACTCATTGGTGGCTAGGTCTAATCTAGGTTTATTGTTTGGTTCCAAGACGTCCCCCTCTCCTTTTATAGGGCTGATAACCCTCTCGTCATGTTTATCTCGAAGTCTTCAAAACTATAGCAGATCCAATCTGTTTTCCCACATTGGAACTTTTGATCCTGGATCAGAACTTCCGATAGGGTATTTTAGGTCTCCCGATATAGTACGACACGCAACAGATCCAATCTGTTAGTACAAAAATTCCCCGATTCCGAATCGGAACTTCTGACTCGTTGGAACTTCCGATACCATATCGAAACTTTCGAAGCAACATTTGCTCTCTGTATCGAGACCAAAAAATAACTGGAACTTCCAATACTTCCTATCAGAACTTCCGACCCATGGAACTTTCTTGGGCATAACCTTCAATCTCCCACTTGCACAGGAACCATTTCTTTGCATGTTTTTAATACATCACCTTAAGTGTGTGACTTGATAGGTTCATACATTAACGACTGTTAACCGGAAACCGTTTTTGACTCACTGATCAATAGCGGTACCAAGCAGCACATATTGACCCCCGAAAGCGTACAAATTCAAATTTTCATGAACCTTGATATACACAAGCACTAGTCTCTTTACCACACGTTGTTAGTCAAGCTCAAGGTGAGATATGTGCCACCCTTGCTGGTTAGCTCGATATTTCACTCGATCAAGTATCGGATTCAAATCACGACTAACTCCTTAGTCATAGTGGCATGACCATGCACCTTTCCAATCCAATACCTCGAGGGGCCCAGAGACGACTCTTCCGTTATTAGGAGGGGTAAATTCCATCTTGACCGCTCACATCCCAAGACATGCTTCACAACACATCTGAAAACAACCCTTATTACTACCCTGTTACGGAATATCGTTAGGAAGCATCTAAGTGTGTCACTACGCATTTTGGAATCAAATGACGATCTCAGGTCCAAGGACTCTGCAGGTACACCATTTGAGATAACAACTATTGGCACATTACAATAACAATCCCAGTAGTATCTCAAGTGGGTATGTCCAACACCATGTTCATCAACATGTGTCCACATCACTGATTTGACATCTCTATGTCTATGATTTGTGAAACACAATCATCAATCAGTCGAATGTGCTAATCCATGTTTCATCACTATCCCACATGATGACAAGATTAGGGACCCTTTTGAACAACATCGTAACAAAGTAAATAGTTTCACATAACAAGTCGGACTCATTAATTAAATGCAAACGATGTTTATTCAAGGAACAAGATAACAATTATCCTCATACATTATGTTGGACCGGAAACGGCGACCAGAGGGGGGGTGAATGGGAGCTTTTAAAATTTCGGGCTAAAAACTTAGCCTTCGGTTCTGTTCTGTCTTCTGCGGAACAGGCTTCGAACACTACCTTCGAAGGTCTGGTTCGGAGGTACTTCGACACCTTCGAACACAGGCTTCGGAGGAGCAAAAGTTTGAAGCCAAGAAGACTTCGCTCCACTTACAGCCCTCGAAAAACTACTCTGCTAAGTCAGTGCAGGCTGCGCACACGAGGTGCTTCGAGCAGGCTTCGCACTTCACCCTTCGCAAGAGTGGACAGCCCTCTGAGGACTTCGACCAAGTACTTGGCGACAGCAACGGGTGCTGGGCTTCGTACCCGAAGGTCTACACGCACACGCAAATGGACTATGCTAAGGGCTTCGACACAAGAAGCACTACGGGAACAGAACAGGGCTTCGCTAGTAAGCAGCGAGGTCTTGCCTCGTGTTACACAGAGCGACAGCACACTGTAAAACACACTTCGCGATATAAACACCCTTCGCCAAAACAAGCTTCGGTGCACAAGACTAGCGAGGTATGCAATACGAGCTCAAGCAAAAACACACAGAAGCAGGGCTTCGCCGCTTGAACAAGGAACACAAAATAAATTGAACTCTGGATGAAAACCAGCGAGGTATGTGTACAGGAGCTCAACAGTAAATGCTCAAAGTGTTAAATGTTACCTACCGAGCCCCCATATATATAGCCCACGGCTTCATCCTAAGGAAGTGACTACTTTACCCCTAGGGTTTACAACAGATTTGTCTCTACAGAACTAAGGGGTACAAAAGGTAGTCCACCTTTATTTTGGAGGCTTCTCTGTCAGCTGCAGAGGGGACAGTGTCATCCTTTTTCAGAACAGACAGTGTCAGCCTTTACAGAGTTGACTTCTGGAACCTCCCTTCGCACGCGAGGGGTGCGGAAGCTTCGGCGAGAAGCCTGCAGCCTGTTGGCCTTCGCTCCGCCGAAGAAGACCTTCGATACAGTGACGGTTTTGAGCCGAAGCCGTCAAAGCCCTTGGGCCTTCGCACCACCACCTCCGGAGTGGATCACCACGGCTTCGCAGCTACTCCGAGCTCGAACACCGTCCGTCCGTGTACCGAAGCCATGCATGGCCGAAGCACCTCAAGTCATCCTCACTCCGGAGCTAGCCCCGCTCCGAAGTCCTTCACACTCCGAAGCCCCATCTTCGGAGTACCACCCTTCGAAGTCCCTCCTTCGTCCAAGGCCTCCGCATGAAGCATTCCATGAGCACTTCGTCGCAGTGTCTCACTCCGAGCACACTCCTCGACGAGCCTCACCCGGACCATGCCTTCGATGCGCCTCGACTTCTGAGAACTTCGTCGGGCACCCTTCGAGTGTCTCCCTCCGGAGCACACATCGAACACCTTGCCTCCGCAGAGGACTTGTTCCACCAACTCCGAAGTTACTCCATTCGGAGTACCTTCGAAGTGCCTCACCTCCGAGGACTTTGTCTCGGAGTACCTTCAGCCGGAGCCACGCTCCGCACTCTCTGCCTTCACCTGGCACGCCTCGACCCGAGGACCGACCCGGACCACCTTCGCTGCCACCGTGACGGAGCTCCCCGCTCCCTTGGCATCAAACCACCTGCTTGACCCAAGTTCACCTGGCTCGAACCCTGTCCGTCGCCTCCGAAGACCCTGCGCACCACCGACAAACAGACAAGTGTATCCAGTACTCCGGAGACCTCTCCGGGTTAGCAACCTCCGGCACACACTCCGGTGTACCGCCCAAAGTACCGAAGCCATCGGTACGAACCCAGTCATCGCGTACTGTCGGACCCCTCCGACAGGTACACTCCGCTGCACAGCTGCAGCAAGCAAACACCGAACACACTCCGGTGACACACCTCCGAACACCCTTCGGAGGTACCACCTCCGAAGCCCCTCCGGAGGTACCCTTCGAACAGAGGGTAAATAATCCTGTCAATCACTCATCACATACACCGAAACCACCCTTGGTTTCTCAATCTCCCCCTTGATGAGTGCATTGACAACCAAATTGAAGTTCAAGAAAATGTAAAAATTTTCAGCACACAAGTGACCATAAAAACTCAAAAAGAGCCAAAGCATGTCACTTGATAAAAGAAATTTTCTCCCCCTTTGTAAAAGAGTAAAAGCCCCTTCGGCAAAACTCCCTTTGGATAAAAAAACTCCCCCTGAGTTGAGCAAATGTTTCTCCCCCTTTATGTCAAAAATCTCTCCCCCTTTAGAAATAATGCCTTCTTGCAGCAGAGAACATAGCAAAATCTCTCCCCCTTTGGCAATGCAAGCATCAAGGAGCATTCAAAAGATGCAAAGCTTCGAAATGAATAGAATTGCAAGGACATATAATGCAAAAATATGCCAACAGTAGCATCAATGATCATGTGCTCAGCTCAATTTAACAATCTGTGAAACAAGATGATGGCATGTGATTTCGTCATTTTGAAGGAAAAGCATCACCACTTAATCACAGTAGTTAGACATGAGAAGGCAAGGACTGCGCAAAGCTAACAAGTTCTACCCTAGACAGACAAGTCTTGTTCAAAAGGAGCTGTGAAAGCAAACTTGATGAGCAATTAATTTTGTTATTCTTTTTCTTAATGCCAGGGGTTATTTGTTTGTCCACCTTATACTTTCCAATCAGGCCAAGCCTAGGCATGAAAGCCATCTGAAGCTTAAGGCGGTGATTTTGGCATACACTACACTATTCCAGTTCAGACCAAAGTGCAATGGTAAGCAGTCTAGAATAGAGTAGTGCGACAAACAAACCCTCCTGGATCTTTTCATTTAAACCAGACAAATCATGGATTTTTGATTTTGATTCAGATAAATGAAATATTTTGGTGAATATCCATGAATAAAGAACACAAGTTTTCAAGTTGCAAATTTTAGCATCCAAGGAACAGTGTCTGGCTGTCAAGTAGATAAAAGATAGCTAAAAGCAGTCCACCCTAAACAAGCTAGATACAAGATTATGCGGTGAGCAAGTTTTGATTTTTAGAAAATAAAACATCATGCATAATCAATGTTCCAGACATATTTCATAGAGCTGAGCTGTCATGATTTCTTTGAATTAAAAGCAGGCATATAATAGCAAAAGATGTAAGTGCAATTCCATACATAATGAGCATATGCAAGACAATTAAAATCAGCTCCCCCTCACAAAATGCCGTAGGGATGACAAATACCAAGTTCCCCACGCAAGTAAGCAAACCGAGAAGCATCGAGGGGTTTTGTAAAAATATCGGCAAGCTGGTGTTGGGTATCAACATATTGAAGTTCAATATCACCCTTCTCATTGTGATCTCTGAGAAAATGATACCGTACATCAATGTGTTTGGTTCTGGAGTGCTGAACCGGGTTGTTTGCAATACAAATAGCACTAGTGTTATCACAGAAAAGTGGAACACTCTTATAATCTAACCCGAAATCCCGCAAAGTGGAAACCATCCACAAAATCTGAGAGCAACAGCTAGCTGCAGCAACATATTCGGCTTCCGCCGTCGATTGTGCAACACTAGACTGTTTGCGGGAAGACCAGCAAACCAGAGACGTACCCAGAAAATGACAAGTACCAGAGGTACTCTTCCTATCAATTCTACACCCAGCAAAATCCGCATCTAAATAACCTCTAAGACATAAAGATGAAGACGATGAATACCATATGCCAAATTCAAGGGTGTGCTTGAGATACCTTAGAATGCGCTTAACCGCTTGGCGGTGCGAAGCTCGTGGTGAAGCCTGAAAACGAGCGCACAGACATACTGCGAAGTGTATGTCCGGCCTCGTGGCAGTCAAGTAGAGGAGGGAGCCGATCATGCTCCGAAACTCCTTCTGATCTACGGCTTCTCCATCTTCGTCAGGGTCCAATGCTACAGATGTAGCCATTGGAGTGGCGAGGGGCTTCGCATCGGACATGTCAAACTTCTTGAGCAGGTCCTTGGTGTACTTTGTCTGGTGGACAAAAGTACCTTGTTTGCTTTGCTTGATTTGCAAACCAAGGAAAAAGGTGAGTTCACCCATCATCGACATTTCAAACTCCCTGCTCATGGTATCTGCAAACTCGGCAACCAAAGCATGAGAAGAGCCACCAAAGATGATATCATCCACATAAATCTGCACTAGGAGGAAATCTTTGCCATGCTTGAGAGTAAACAAAGTTTTATCAACAGAGCCCATCAAATACCCTCGCTCAAGCAGAAAAGACTTAAGTCTATCATACCAAGCCCGAGGGGCCTGCTTGAGTCCATAAAGAGCCTTATGAAGTTTAAGGACTTTATGTGGGTACTTGGGGTTTTCAAAACCAGGGGGTTGTTTTACATAAACATCTTCACCTATGAAGCCATTAAGAAAAGCACTTTTGACATCCATTTGATAGAGTTTGAATCCCCGGGATGTCGCAAAGGCAAGCAAAATCCTAATGGCCTCAAGGCGAGCAACAGGTGCAAAAGTTTCAGTAAAATCAATCCCTTCTAGTTGAGAAAAGCCCTGAGCTACAAGTCTAGCCTTATTTCTAACAATTGTTCCATCCTCCCCTTGTTTATTTTTGAAAATCCATTTTGTTCCAATGAAATGAACATTATGTGGAGGATCAACTAAAGTCCAGACTTGGTTTCTTTCAAAATTCTCAAGCTCTTCATGCATGGCATTGATCCAACTAGAATCAGAAAGTGCATGACTAACATCTAAGGGCTCGAAAGAAGCAACAAAAGCAGCATTAGTGAAATGAGCGTGAGAACGTGTTACCCTTTGATCAAGCTCACCAATGATCTGCTCGGGAGGGTGCATCCTTTGGACATGATGTGGAGCCTCGCGGCGGGATGCAGTCTCCCCCTCAACTTGTGCGTTGGTGTGGTCCAAGATGACCGATGTTGAGGTAGTCGCTTCGGGACCTCGTGCCGAAGTAGTTGAAGCGGGGTCAGCTTCGGGGGTTGATGTCGAGGGTAGTAGGGGATCATCCTCGAATTCTCCGGGATCTTCGTCTTCGAATAAGGTCTGTTCCATATCGTGTTCATTTGCCTGTTCAAAAGCTGAACTAACAGAGGGGGTTGATTCATCAAAAGTCACATCACATGACTCGATGACAGTGTTAGTTTCCAAGTTATAAACACGATAAGAATGACCATGAGTAGTATAACCCAAAAAGATCCCGTCGGAAGATCGCGACTCAAATTTATCCAAGTTACCACGTTTTAGGATAAAGCAGCGACAGCCAAAAACTCGAAGATGAGTAACCTTGGGCTGTCTCCCAAAACGCAGCTCGTAAGATGTCAAGTTTAAAATTGAGCGCAAGAAGATTCGGTTTGAGATGTAACAAGCAGTGTTCATGGCCTCAGCCCAGAATTTTCTAGGAGTTCTATGCTCATCAAGCATCGTCCTAGCCATCTCAACCAAAGTGCGGTTTTTCCTCTCAACAACACCATTCTGTTGAGGAACCCGCGGAGCAGAGAATTGATGTTCTATGCCATGCTCCATGCAAAAGTCAACAAAGAGACTATTTTTGAACTCGGTGCCATTATCGCTTCGAATGAATTTTAATGCACCAGGGAGTTCAGTAAAAAGTCTCAAAGCCAAGCTCCGAAAGTGTGAAAACACTTCATCCTTGCTGGCAAGAAAGAAGACCCAAGAGTAGCGAGAGAAATCGTCGACAATAACAAGTACATACCACTTCCCGCCTAAAGAACTAACCCGAGAAGGACCTACAGTGTCCATATGGAGAAGTTCTCCGGGCTGTTCAGTCATCACAGTGGTGACTGGCGAATGCGAAGCGGCAATCATTTTTCCATGTCGACATGGAGCGCAAACTAAATTCTTCTCAAACTTGAGCTTGGGCAATCCTCGGATCAAACCTAGGGCGCTCAGACGAGCGAGCAATTCAAAGCTCATATGCCCTAGTCTCCTATGCCACTTCCAAAGCTCAGAAGTCGAATGTGCAACAAGGCAATGAGAAGAACCAGACGACTCTGAAAAATCAGCTCCAAAAACTCTCCCAACTCTAAAGATCTTACACACCACAACGCCATCAGAATTGAGCACTTGCGAAGTATCGCGATGAAATCGCACTTCGAAGCCCTCATCAAGCAACTGAGATACAGACAACAAATTGTATCCCAGGTTCTCAACCAAAGCAACATCTTTGAGAGTGAAGTTCGAATTAATTCTTACCACACCTTTACCTTTCACTCTACTCCTTCGATTGTTTCCGAAGGTGATATGTTCCCTTTGCTTGGTTGTGGTGAGGCTGGAGAACCAAGCTGCATCTCCGGTCATGTGGCGCGAACAACCGGAGTCCATGATCCACGTGCCCTCCAAGCCTCGACCTGTTGCCTACACATGATAAGAACGCCTCGATCGCTCAGTGCTGGGGTGAGTGAAATAATGGCGAGGCATCCAGCACTGAGTGACACGAGTAGTAGGCACAGTAAAAGTAGATGGTCTACGCACATAATAATCAGAATGATGCAAGGTGCGAGGTCTACCAACATGCAGAGAACGCAAAGCATGTCGAGGTCTCCTACTCTGACGAGGTACAAAGCTACTCGCCCGAGGTCTACCACCATATGGAACATGGTGAACACCTCGAGGAGCAAAACCTCTCCGAGAAGCACGAGGAGCCTCAAAAACAGGACGAGAGTAGAACTCAGACTCATGCATACCTAAAGATGGGTACTGCATGTCCTGATAGCTCATCGCCTGTGCACGTCGCTCATCCTTGATGCGACGGAAACAGAAACCAACCAAATGACCCGCCCTCTGACAATAAGAACAGTGAAACACTCTCCTGGGGGCACTCTCATGGGTCATAGGAGCAACTCTCACAGGCTCCTTGGGTTTCTTCTGAGTGGCTTTCTTGGGAGGATTTTTCTTGGCAGGAGGAGTGGTTTTCTTTGGTGGATGGGTAGGCTTTTTGGCTGATGGGGTGTCCAACAGAGCTCTCTCTTTCTCTAGGGTGGTGGGAGAGGTAAAAACAGTTTTGGTCTTACTGTCTGAAGCTATCCTCTCAAAACCCAAACCTAGAGCTACCCCGGCTCTGTCAGCACACAACTTGGTCTTGGCCAAGAGCAAATCCATCCTACCCTTCCCCTCAGTGCATTTGTTCACCACAGAAAGAAGGTATTCATTTTCTGACATGAGGTTTTCAGCTCGCTCTCTAACAGTGCCTAGCTGGTCCTTAAGGATAATGCAAGTGTCACACATAGGTTGCACATCCTTAGAACTACCGGCCCTCTCCAATCTAGCCTCCAGATCATGAACATGCTTATCGCGTAAATTAATGCTATCGCGCAATAAAGAGCAGTTCATGCAATCAATAATATCATGAGGTCTAGAATCCACCTCCAAAAGCTGCTTCTGTGCAGTCTCAAGCTCAGAAAGAGTTTGAGCATGTACAGAACGCAACTGAGCAAGCTCACTCATGACAACAGAACAAGACTCACATTCAGCATCATCAAACTTAGACTTAAGCATGGCATATTCAGTAGAGACATTTTCTAGCCTAAGTCTAAGGTCTTTTCTTTCTCTAGCGGCTTGCACAAGTAATCTATCCTGACCTAGCACAACTTCATTCAGTTCATCCAATTTAATTAGAAGCTGGTCAGAAGATAGGTTTACCTCAGATGAGTCAAGCTCATCGCCGCTGTGATCGCTGTCGGCCATGAAGCAAAGGCCGGTGAAGTCACGTCCCTTCTTGTCCTTCTTGTCCTCCTTCCTTGGGGACTCCTCCTCCTCAGAGCTCGACTCCTCAGTTGAGGATGTGTCGATGTCGCTGAGAGCAGCAACAAAAGCTCTGGAAGCGGCCTTGGCTACTTTCTTAGCCATCTTGCCGCGCTTGCCCTTCACAAAGGGTTTCCTCTCCTTCTTGTGGTATTTAGGACGGTCACTCTCATCTCTCTTTTTGACCTTGGGGCAATTGGCCTTTATGTGAGAGGTGTCGCCACATTCATAGCAGCCACTAAAACCACTTCTCCTCTGATCCCGTCTCTCATGATGAAAGCGGGTGAACCTCCGGGCAATGAGAGCAAGCTCGTCATCAGCTAGAGTATCCACCTGCTCCTTTGTGACGGAGACCAGGGAGGACAAAGCAAAACCATCTGCAAGAACACAAGTGCCAGATGTGCTTGGTTCTGCAGTGGTGCCACGGCTAGTGCTAGAGACCAATGCCAATGGCTGTGGCAAAGAGCTTCTGTGCACAGCAAGAGATGCCTTGGCAATCTCTGTGGACTTCAGCTTGCTAAAGAGTTCATCACAGGTTAGAGAGTCATAGCCTGTGGACTCTTCAATGCTGGATATCTTCACCTCCCATATGCTACGGTCAAGAGCATAGAGAAGCTTGATAGCCCTATCGTGATCACTATAAGCAAGCGTCCCGTTGGATCGCAAGTTACTCACTATAGCATCAAAGCGCGAAAACATGGCATCTATAGATTCACCAGGTGCCTGCACAAACAGCTGATACTGTTGGTTGTAGGTGCTTTGGCGCCTGGCCTTAATCTGAGTAGAGCCCTCATGATAAATAGTGAGCGTTGTCCAAATTTCCCTAGCAGTCCTAAGGTGCTGCACCCTATCAAACTCACTCCGACTCAAACCAATGAACAGAATGTTCCTTGCCTTTGAGTTGGCAATATACTGATCTTTTTCGGTTTGAGTGGTGCGGGTATCAGGGATGGAGTATTGTGAGTCCACAATCTCCCAAATTGCATTTCCTTGGCTTAACAAGTAAGCCTCCATGCGCACCTTCCAGTATGCAAAATCTGTCCCATCGAACAGAGGAATTTTACTGCCTCTATCCATGTCGCCAACAGATCACAAAACCGGTTAAGGTCAACTGGTGATCTTAACCCGCTCTGATACCAATTGTTGGACCGGAAACGGCGACCAGAGGGGGGGTGAATGGGAGCTTTTAAAATTTCGGGCTAAAAACTTAGCCTTCGGTTCTGTTCTGTCTTCTGCGGAACAGGCTTCGAACACTACCTTCGAAGGTCTGGTTCGGAGGTACTTCGACACCTTCGAACACAGGCTTCGGAGGAGCAAAAGTTTGAAGCCAAGAAGACTTCGCTCCACTTACAGCCCTCGAAAAACTACTCTGCTAAGTCAGTGCAGGCTGCGCACACGAGGTGCTTCGAGCAGGCTTCGCACTTCACCCTTCGCAAGAGTGGACAGCCCTCTGAGGACTTCGACCAAGTACTTGGCGACAGCAACGGGTGCTGGGCTTCGTACCCGAAGGTCTACACGCACACGCAAATGGACTATGCTAAGGGCTTCGACACAAGAAGCACTACGGGAACAGAACAGGGCTTCGCTAGTAAGCAGCGAGGTCTTGCCTCGTGTTACACAGAGCGACAGCACACTGTAAAACACACTTCGCGATATAAACACCCTTCGCCAAAACAAGCTTCGGTGCACAAGACTAGCGAGGTATGCAATACGAGCTCAAGCAAAAACACACAGAAGCAGGGCTTCGTCGCTTGAACAAGGAACACAAAATAAATTGAACTCTGGATGAAAACCAGCGAGGTATGTGTACAGGAGCTCAACAGTAAATGCTCAAAGTGTTAAATGTTACCTACCGAGCCCCCATATATATAGCCCACGGCTTCATCCTAAGGAAGTGACTACTTTACCCCTAGGGTTTACAACAGATTTGTCTCTACAGAACTAAGGGGTACAAAAGGTAGTCCACCTTTATTTTGGAGGCTTCTCTGTCAGCTGCAGAGGGGACAGTGTCATCCTTTTTCAGAACAGACAGTGTCAGCCTTTACAGAGTTGACTTCTGGAACCTCCCTTCGCACGCGAGGGGTGCGGAAGCTTCGGCGAGAAGCCTGCAGCCTGTTGGCCTTCGCTCCGCCGAAGAAGACCTTCGATACAGTGACGGTTTTGAGCCGAAGCCGTCAAAGCCCTTGGGCCTTCGCACCACCACCTCCGGAGTGGATCACCACGGCTTCGCAGCTACTCCGAGCTCGAACACCGTCCGTCCGTGTACCGAAGCCATGCATGGCCGAAGCACCTCAAGTCATCCTCACTCCGGAGCTAGCCCCGCTCCGAAGTCCTTCACACTCCGAAGCCCCATCTTCGGAGTACCACCCTTCGAAGTCCCTCCTTCGTCCAAGGCCTCCGCATGAAGCATTCCATGAGCACTTCGTCGCAGTGTCTCACTCCGAGCACACTCCTCGACGAGCCTCACCCGGACCATGCCTTCGATGCGCCTCGACTTCTGAGAACTTCGTCGGGCACCCTTCGAGTGTCTCCCTCCGGAGCACACATCGAACACCTTGCCTCCGCAGAGGACTTGTTCCACCAACTCCGAAGTTACTCCATTCGGAGTACCTTCGAAGTGCCTCACCTCCGAGGACTTTGTCTCGGAGTACCTTCAGCCGGAGCCACGCTCCGCACTCTCTGCCTTCACCTGGCACGCCTCGACCCGAGGACCGACCCGGACCACCTTCGCTGCCACCGTGACGGAGCTCCCCGCTCCCTTGGCATCAAACCACCTGCTTGACCCAAGTTCACCTGGCTCGAACCCTGTCCGTCGCCTCCGAAGACCCTGCGCACCACCGACAAACAGACAAGTGTATCCAGTACTCCGGAGACCTCTCCGGGTTAGCAACCTCCGGCACACACTCCGGTGTACCGCCCAAAGTACCGAAGCCATCGGTACGAACCCAGTCATCGCGTACTGTCGGACCCCTCCGACAGGTACACTCCGATGCACAGCTGCAGCAAGCAAACACCGAACACACTCCGGTGACACACCTCCGAACACCCTTCGGAGGTACCACCTCCGAAGCCCCTCCGGAGGTACCCTTCGAACAGAGGGTAAATAATCCTGTCAATCACTCATCACATACACCGAAACCACCCTTGGTTTCTCACATTAGCATATACTCTACTATCATCTTCTACAAACACATGACTCACTCAAGCAAGTATCTAATACACATGGATCTCATATGTGCCTCATGCTTGGGCTATGGAAGAGACTTCATCAACGGATCCACCACGTTTAAATCCGTGTGCACCTTGCAAATATTCACATCACCTTGGGTTTCTGGTGCCCGGCTGAGGGCACTCTCAAAGTCAGCCTTGGTGTAGGTGTAACCTACTCCAAACCCATCCTTCCTCTTGAACTGCTGGATCATCATGCCAAGCTGTGGCTCTCTGGCACTGATCCAACTCAGGATAGACCGGAGGTAAAAGTTCTCATTCTGAGAATCAGCTAGCTCCTCTCTCAAAGAAGCTAGAACCTCCACCTGAGACAAGCATGTCTCACACTCACTCTCTACTTGGACAGACTTTCCGGCTTTTAGCTTAATCAACTCCATTCTAAGAGACAGGCAGTTCTCACAGACAGTGGGTGGAACTGACAATGTCTCAAGCTCTAGCCTAGTCTGGGCAAGCTCAGCTCTCAACCTCTCTAAATCACCCAAATGCTCATTGCCCTTGGATTTCAGCTCAGCTAAGGCAGCTAGATGAGATGGGCAATCAACACAGGGTGCGACGACAGTGGCTTGAGCATCTTTCAGCTCCAGCTGAGCGCTTTCAAGCTCAGTGGCCAAAGCGTCCCTCTCATCAACCCTTTCTGTGTACCTGGACTTCAGAGTCGACAGGTCACACAGAAGAACCTCACACTTCGGGCACTCACTGCTATCACCCAAGCAAGGGGAAGAAGATAGACTCTCAATTCTGCCGTTGGCCACGGCAAGCTCACTCTCTAGCTCATCTATCCTCTTCTTAGCCCCCCTAAGCAGTTTTTCCCGATACTTCAACTCCTGACGATTGCTCTCTAGTAAATCAACAATTTCACGCTCATAAGATGATACCTTGCTATCGTCGTCGTCGGAGTCGTCGGAGGAGCTCTTTTCTTCTCTATCCCCAAGAGCCATTGAGCAGAAGCTCTTGCGGGATCTTCGGCGCTGGTGTGAGCGGCTCTTCGGCTTGTCCCCGAAGGCCATGAAACAGAGGCCCGCCGGATCATCCTTGTCCTTCCCCTTCTTGATGGGGATCTCCTCATCGCTTGAGCTTGATGAAGAGGAAGAAGACGTGGATCTCTTGGAGTAGCTCTTCTCCATCTCGGCGAAGAAGGCCTTGTCGCGCTTCTTGTTCTCTCACCGGTAGTCCTTCAGGGCCTTCTTGAAGAACCGGGTCTTCGGCTTGCCCTTGTTGAAGGAGGGGCTCTCATGCTTGCCGGAGTCGTGGAAGCTGCTGCCGGTGCCCTTCTTGTATCCACAGCGCTTGGGGCAGTCGGCGATGAAGTGTCCTGGATCACCACATTCAAAGCATCCGGATTTTGTGCCGTGTCTTTTGAACATTCTCTTATCATAGACACGACGCACCCGGTTGTTAAAGAGACACAAATCATCATCTCCCAACAACTCAAGCTGGTCCTCAGTGATAGACATCAAAGAGAACCCAGCACAGCTCACAGCAGAGGAATCCACTGAAGGTGTAGCAAGGGCCAGGGATTTTGATCCAGAGCCAGTGAGATTTGATCTCAACTGGATATCTACTTCAGTGGCCTTCAGCTTGCTAAATAACTCATAAATGGTCAAGGTATCGTAAGAAGTACTCTCAACGATAGATGATACCTTGATCTCCCAGATCTTTGGGTCCAAGGTATGAAGAACCTTGAGCGCATGCTCATGATCTGAGACTAACTGAGCACCCTCAGCCTTGTTGTCCCGAAGCTTGTTAATGATCGACTGAAAGCGACCAAACAAAGCCTCAACAGATTCACTCGGCTTCTGTGTGAAGTTTTCGTACTCACGCCGGTAGGTCTGATAGAGCCGAGCCTTGACCTGAGCTGTCCCCTCATGGTGTGCCTGGATGGTAGCCCAGATCTCTCTCGCAGTGGAGAGATGGCTCACACGCTCAAACTCAGTGGGACCCAAACCAGAAAACAAGATGTTCACCGCTTTGCTATTGTTCACATGCTGGGCGATGATACCAGGAGAATCATGCTCAGCAACTGGCAATATGACAAACGTAGCGTGAACGCAAATGTCCCAGATGTCCGAGCTTTGGCTCATGAGATAGGCTCGCATGCGAGTCTTCCAATAATTATAGCCATAGGCTTCCAAGGACGGGACCTTGCCAGGAGACGTCATAGTCACTACTGGGGTTTAGAACTGGTTAAGGTATGGAAAAACCCTAACCTCGCTCTGATACCACTTGTAGGACCGAAAGTAGCGACCAGAGGGGGGGGGGTGAATGGGCGCCTTAAAAATTCTTTCGAATCAATGGCCTGTTCCCAATACCCAACGCACCTCAAAAATACTATGCAGCAGAAAATAAACAGGAGGCCTAAGTCTAAAGGTTTCTATCCTAGAAGCAACTGATGATAAACAGTGTAAAAACTAAAGTGGTGCAACTAGGCAGATAAACAAGTTGTGACAGGCCTATACTTCTCAATGAAATGATCTAAGTATGTATAAAGTGAAAAGAGAAGTTACTGTCCAAATTTGTCTCCTGTTCGGAACTTGGCGAAGCCCCCTTCGCACGCCGAGGTCTGCTTCGGAGGTTGGTGACGGAGTCTGTCCGAAATGCCGAAGGTGTCACTGTCTAGTCTAGTTCGAAGTGGTAAGAGGCGAAGTGTACTTCGAAGCGAAGTAAAATAGTGCCGGAGCCTGGCTCGAAGTGTGTACTTCGAAGACAGGACTTCGAACACAGCTTCGAACCAAGAGCTTCGGAGCAAAGTGACAAAGTCGGAGCCTGCTTCGAAGTGAGGACTTCGAAGATAAGACTTCGAACACCCTTAGAACCGAAAGCTTCGAAGCACAACCTTCGACACAGAAAAGCTTCGAACACACAAAGCAGACGGACAACCTTCGAACAGAGAAGCGAAGTCTGTCACGCGACAGAAAAGCAAGTCCGAAGCCAAAGCCCTACCTTCGAAAAGATCAAGCTTCGAAAAGAGAGGCGAAGGGTGACACGCTACACAGAAATCAGTGCGAAGCCTAGCGGAGCCACAAGCTTCGATCCCAACCTCGAAACGTGTCGAAGTATGGACTTTGAACAAATAGGACCAAAGCCCCTTCGCACTAAAGTTCGAAGTATGTAATGCTGTCAATCAGAAAACTGCTTCGAAACATAGCAACACAGAGCACAGAACAAAGTACGAAGACTGAGGCGAAGCCTTCAAGTAAGGTTAGGTCGAATCCTGCCTCACGGAGCTGAGGGACTTCGAGCAAAAGAAAATGACTTCGCAGAAACAGTCAGAAAAGCATTTACTCCATGCTGCTTCGATCAAAAAGGCAGTACAGTAGAAGGTAAAAAACTGGCAGCAAGTACTGTAGCTACAGAAAAGTAGTACTACTTGCAGCAGCAAGAACTAGTACTCAGTTTGTGAAGAACGGAAGCAACAGAAGAAGCTTCTCTTCAAGAACTAAATACAGCAGCCCGAATCCAGCTCAATAACTCCCCAAACCAACCAGATCCATCCAATAAATTCTCCAGGGACCAAGAGATAAAAGCATCCAAGAGATTAGAGCCAAAATGATGCAAGAACAGGGAGACACAAGCCCTGGCGGCGCACACAGGAGAGAGAAGAGAGACAAAAGTGACCCAATGGGTGGATTTGATTTCAGCACAAAAGGGTAGTCCAAACCCTAGGGATTGGGGTGCTATTTATAGGCAGCCCAACACTAGGAATATTCTACCAGCCCCTTAGGGTTTTACAGACTCAAAAATACAGAAAAAGACTCTACTGCCCTTAGGAATTTTTTACAGACACAACTGACTGACTGTGGGCCTAGAGTTACAGATGACATATCCGGAAGCTACTCTTCTGGACAGTCGGATATAGAATCAACGATTGTCAGTTTTACGCGGAAACTGACAAAGCCTCCACCAGCTTTGCACCAGGTACCCGGATTAGGCCGGCTCGACTCCGCAGCTCTCTCAGCCCGGCAATCGCTCACCGCCCGTGTACCTGAGTCAGTCCTGGTCAACAGCCCAGTGGGTCTTCTGCTGCTTCTGGCCCATGCACCCGGATTGGGCCAGCCCGACTTCGCAGCCTCCTCTGCCCGACAGTCGCTCGCTGCCCGTGTACCTGAGTCACACGCGGCCCATGGAACAGCAGATCTCTTCTTCTCTTCAGTCCTCGTTGACTATCGTTGACAATGACTCATCACTTCTGGAGCCATGAGGCCCACGCTATTCAGCATGGCTCCTCACTTGATGATGCCAAACCCTTTGATTACCTCATCAAAACGAAGATTCCAACTCCTGTTGACACCCAAATTTGGCATTAATGGTCAAAATTATCGAAATATCAACTTTTGGTAATTTGAGCCGAAAATATGCCTTCCTTGGCATAGGTCGGTCCAACCGGCCATGGTAGGCCGTTCCGACCAGCCAAGTAGGCCCGGTCAGACCGGCCCAAGTCTAGAGTTAGAGATAGAGTTTGATTCTGGGTTGTTTTTATCTATAAATAAATCCTAACCACTATTGGCTAAATCCTACTCAGGTTAGGAGTCGGGGAACTTGAGACCAACCCCTATAATATAGGGGTGAGGCCGATTCAAAGGGCATATACACAGATCAACTCAAAACCCTAGTTTTGAATTATAACTTTACTTTTCAATCTACTTTTTGCCCTAGCATTAATTTACTCCTAGAAGTAGATCTTTTCCAATTTGATCAGCAAATTGTCCGTACTTCTCCACGCTACAGCGATTTCTTTGTGGGTTTGATCTAAAAACCTTCCGTTTAACCCTTGTATGGATTTTTATCGTTTTTATCGATTTTTACCGGTGATTCGGTCCCCAGGCTGAATTGCCATTAGTTTCTTGTGTTTTGCAGGAGTCAAGGTGTTCATATATGTCACCAAGAACCCCCTACACTAAGCCCCTCCATTGGAGCACCCGCCAGCAAACCAAGGAATTCACTGCCTCATCGGCCGGTCCGACCGACCAACTCCAGTCAGTCCAACCGGGCCTTGCCGGCACAGGTCAGTCTGACAGGTGGCTCAAGGCCGGTCCGACCAACGACACCCAATCGACCTGTTTCCTCTCTTGGTCAGTCTGATTCAGAGGCTTCCTCGGCTTACTTTGCACTGCAAGTCTTCGTCATGCCGAAGTCCTACGCGCCGAAGCCTTTAACCTCGCATCGGAGCTCTTTGCGGAGTACTCAAGAACCCTTCGCACCGAACCCCGTAACACTAGAGCCCTCGGACTAACCAAATTCCACCGTCGGTCCGACTGGACATCCTCTGCCGATCTGACCCCCCGGAGCCAACTTCGTAGCAAAACGCCGAGGCCACCTTCGGCGACCACCTTCGCAAGCGTTGGTTTGACCGAGAGTCCTACTTCGGTCCGACCGGCCAACAGGCCGAAGCCCCCTTCGGGACGCTTAAGACCCCTTCGTTATTTGTCGGTAGAATTACTCATACGGCATGGTCCGACTGGCTTAACTTGGTCGGTCTGACTGCGCTTTTACTTTTCTACCCAATCGGCTTAAATTGGCCAATTAAATCTAACATTATTTATTTCGGTTAATTAGGTTATTTTTTCAGAGATATAATTGAATTGCCTGGCGACTCCACACATACCCCTTGTCATGATGAAGGGTCATCAAAACGCGACGTCGACGTTGTGTCACGCCTAGGGTCATTCCTAGGTATCCACACGCTTTTGGATCGTCGAACTGACCCAAGTGCGGGGGCATGTTTTCCTGTCAACACACTTTTTGGCAACTCCGCTGGGGACATACACGCCAAGTGCGACTCCATCGGCAGCAAATACAACTACTACGACTACATCGACGGTACCTTCTATGATAACAAGCATGGCGGGGAACACAGAGGACAAAGACAACTCCGGTACCGTTTCCCTAGAGGATCTCTCGAGGAGGACCGTGCAGAACTTGAAGCCAAGGTGAAGGAACTTCACGATCACATGCTTAGAAGATACATAAAGATAGGCGACATGTTCGTCAAGAGCGACGTGAGATCCATCACGACCACCACGTCGACTAAGGTAAACTCCCATCCTCCCCACTTTCCCTCGGACCTCGAACAAGAGATAGTTTCTAAGGTAAACCGAGCGGTTAATGCCGCATTGGACAAACACATGGAACATGCTGCTCCCAAAGTAGACTCTAAGATAGATGCGATGGCCATGTTAGTGACCTCAGCTTTCATGGCCGAAGCCCCTCTGACCCTGGCCGGTCAAACTGGACCTAGTTGGCCGGTCCGACCGATTGAACATGGTAGGTCTGACCGACTGTACCAGGCCGGTCTGACTGGTGCATTCCAGTCTACAACATTTAACCATAGTGCCACTGTGCCATCAACAGTGCTCGGTCCGACCGACTTTTGGGCCAGTCCAACCGACTCACCCCCGTCGGCGACAGTCGGTCTGATCGGCCATCAGGACGGTCCGACCAGTCATTATACCAATGGCCAGACCGACTTTATGGCCGGTCAGACCCCCATACCACCTACTACGCGTCGCCTCCACCTGCGCCTACACCACCCTTTACCACATGCCTACATTGGCCCAAGCAAGTCCTGCACCACGAGCCAACACGAGAGGGAGAACACCAAGGAGGACCATATGGCCGACACGTCAGGGTTCCACTGCGTGTCGCGCCTCCGCATGAAAGGTGCGTGCAGGAGATGAGTGTGGATGAAATAGAGGAACATATCCGTGCGCTCTTTAGGGAGTGCACGGGCTTCACCACCCGGGATCGGCCTATGGTTCACCATAAGCCGTACCCAGATCATTTTGATAGCATCCCATACCCTTGCGGTTTCATGGCTCCCGAGTTCACCAAATTTGACGGGGAGAGTATTAAGACCACTATAGAGAATATAGGCCAATTTCTAGCACAATGTGGTGAGGCTAGTAGGTCGGACAGACTTAGGCTGAGGTAATTCCCTTTGTCACTTTCTGGCACAGCTGCCACATGGTTTTCGGGGATGCCGCCGAACTCCATGCATACTTGGGCCCAATTAGAACAGGGGTTTCATACGCGTTTCCCTCCTTAAAATGTAGAGTGTCATCTATCTATCTTGAGGTCGGTTAAACAACAAACTAGTGAGACCACTAATTCTTACATTCAAAGGTTTATATATACCAAAAGTTGATACTGTGACTTGACTATTAGTGATAAAGACTTGGATGATCTTTCACTTGACGGTTTGCTTTACCACATTAGAGAAGCCATGTAGGGTCAGACTTTCATGGATATTGATCAGGTATTACAAAGCGCTCTAGCTATTGAAAGTCGAGTCATGGACAGGGGAAAATCTAAGGATGACTTAGAAAAGAATGCCGATGAGCGATCATCTGGTAAGAGTAAGAAATTTGATGTCTATACAGCCGAATGGACTTGAACTGATGAAGGAGATCCGTTCCTATGCGATAGTTTGAAGCCAACACCTCGAAAGAGTCCAGGAGGTAAGTATACCTTTGATCTAACCAAGTGCGATAAAATATTCGACTATTTTTTTTGAGAAGGGACAGATCAAGGTGTGTGAAGGCCAAGTCATCCCATCGGCAGAAGAACTAGGAGGTCGTACGTACTGTAAGTGGCATGACTCTTATACTCATAATATCGATAAGTGTTATGTTTTCCGCCAACAAATTCAATCGACCATCAACGAAGGACGATTGAAGTTTGAGAATGATCCTTCTCTACTTAGTATTGATTGCAATGATAAAGTGTTGATTCGACCCGATCAAGCTGAATCAAATAAAGGAAAGAATATTGCAGTTGAAGAGCCTCGGTCTGATACACATAATTCTGTGGACAAAGAAAGGCCGCTTGGTGACAAGACGGTTAGGCGACCGAGAGTTACTTTTGATGCACTATTAAAGAAGTATAAGCATGTGGCCGAACAAAGAGCAAATAATCGGCCTAATAACGTAGAAAGACCAAATCCGGCTCCTAAGAATGGATTTGGTAATAGTCATCAGTTGTTGGAAGCTTTCATGCCATTCTATTCCTACGGTTTTCCGATGATGTCATGGGGGCATGCCCAATGCCCCAATACGGTGGTCCTCCTCAGTACTTTGCCCCATGGATGCCGTTCTCACCACCGCAAGTGTCGTTCCACCAAGAACTAGCAAGGCCAAAGTGGTCGACAAAGAGGAAAAGGCGTAATCATAGTGATGGACGTATTCACACAAGGAATCGACCTAAGTCTTCAAGGGTGAAGGAAAGGAACAACGACAATAAACGCAATGAGGCATCCATCGTTATTAAAACAGATTTCCGCAACATCCCAATCCCTGAAGAAGTCCTTTCAGAGCGAGATGGAGGCAACTTGGTGGAGACCACAAAAGGTACCACTGTCGGTCCGATCGCCGCCCTAGAGATGGTCCGACCAGCCATGGCGCACCGGTCCGACCGCACTTTGTCAGATTCCCAACACCAACCGGTCTGATCGGCCTCGTGAGGCCAGTCTGACCAACAACGTATAGGGAGACAGTCACGATAAATGCAAAATTGTCGAGGCCGATTCAAGTACTTCTCATTCGGCCAAAAATTCTAGGAGTAAGTTTGTGGCCCCGGGATTGAAGATTCTACCTTCGTGGGCACCTCTAGGAATGACCAAGTCTCAAAAGAGACGCCTACAACGTCTTCGGGCCGAACATCTTAAAGAGAAGAAGGCCGAAGAGTTCAAGGGTAATTTTCTTAACGAATCCAAAGCTTTAGCAGGACCACGACAGGTGTGGAGATCGAAATTGGTTGAAGATCTAGCTTCTAGCCTTGTTGAGTAAAGAATAGATCTCACAAGGACTAGGGGCAAAACTAATAAGAATTCTGAAGGCTGAGTTGATAGAGAAATTCGACACTTAGTCCCCTAGTTCGTGAATTTATATTAAGTTATACAAATCATCCTCAGGAGTTCACAAATTCCAAGTCGAGATATGGATGGTTTAAGGTAAGTGAACAAATAAAGAGTATGGGAAATACCGCCCGTGGCTCGCTGTGTTTTTAGCTCTCTAAGTTTGCTAAAAGGCAGGGGGCATGTGTTGACACCCAAATTTGGCATTAATGGTCAAAATTGTTGAAATACCAAGTTTTGGTAATTTGGGTCAAAAATAAGCCTTCCCTGGCATAGGCCGGTCCGACCAACCATGTAGGCCTAGTCAGACCGACCCAATGGGTTCGATCAGACCGGCCCAAGTCTAGAGTTAGAGATAGAGTTTGATTTCGGGATATTTTTATCTATAAATAAGTCCTAACCACTTTAGGCCGAATCCAACTCACTTTAGGAGTCGGGGACTTGAGACCACCCCTATAAATATAGGGGTGAGGCCGATTCAAAGGGCATCTACACAGATCAACTCAAAACCCTAGTTTTGAATCGTACATTTACTTTTTAATCTACTTTGTGCCCTAGCATTACTTTACTCCTAGTAGTAGATCTTTGTCAATTTGATCAGCAAATTGTCCGTACTTCGCCACGCTACAACGAGTTCTTTGTGGGTTTCATCCGAAAACCTTCCGTTTCACCCTCGTACGAGTTTTTATCGTTTTTATTGGTTTTTGCCGGTGATTCGGTCCCCAGGCCGAATTGCCATTAGTTTCTTGTGTTTTGTAGGAGTCAAGGTGTTCATCTACGCCACCAAGAACCCCTTGCACCAAGCCCCTCCATCGGAGCACCCACCAAAAAACCGAGGTGTTCACTGCATCGCCGGCCAGTCCAACTGGCCAACTCTAGTTGGTCCGACCGGGCCTTGCTGGCACAGGCCGGTCTGACCGGTGGCTCAATGCTGATCCGACCGACGACACCCGATCGGCCTGTTTCCCCTCTTGGCCGGTATGATTCAGAGGCTTCCTCGGCTTACTTTGCACCGTAGATCTTCATCGTGCCAAAGTCCTATGCGCTGAAGCCTCAGACCTCGCACCGAAGCTCTTCGTGGAGTACTCTAGAACCCTTCGCACCAAACCCCGCAACACTGGAGACCTTGGTCTGACCGAGGTCCACCGTCGGTCCGACCGGACATCCTCCGCTGGTCTGACCACCAGGAGCCAACTTCACAGCAAAACACCGAGGCCACCTTTAGCGACCACCTTCGTAGGCGTCGGTCTGACCGAGAGTCCTACTCCGGTCCGACCAGCCAACAGGCCGAAGCCCCCCTTTGGGACGCTTCGGACCCCTTCGTTATTTGTTAGTAGAATTACTTATACGACATGGTCCGACCGACATGACTTGGCCGGTCTGACCGCCCTTTTTACTTTTCTACCCAATCGGCTTAAATTGGCCGATTAAATCTAACATTATTTATTTCGGTTAATTAGGTTATATTTTCTGAGATATAATTGAATTACCTGGCGACTCCACCCATACCCCCTTGTCATGATCAAGGGTCGTCGGAACATGACGTCGACATCGTGTCACGCCTAGGGTCATTCCTAGGTATCCACACGCTTTTGGATCGTAGAACCGGCCCAAGTGCGGTGGCACATTTTCGTGTCAACAACTCAGAGAAGCTTACTTCAATCCATAAATGGACTTTAGCAACTTGCAAACTTTCCCAGCATTTCCTTGACCATCAAGACCTTCAGGCTTTGTCATGTACACATCCTCACTTAGGTTTCCATTTAGGAAAACTGTCTTGACATCCATTTGCCATATCTCATAATCATACAATGCGGCAATAGCTAGGATGATCCGAATATACTTAAGCATAGCAACAGGTGAAAATGTTTCATCATAATCAACACCTTGAATCTGTCTAAAACCTTCTGCCACCAATCGTGCCTTATAGATGTGAACATTTTTATCAACGTCTATCTTTTTCTTGAATATCCATTTACACTCAATAATTTTTACACCATCGGGTGGATCAACCAAGTTCCAAACTTGGTTAACTCACATGGACTCCAACTCGGATCCAATGGCTCTAAGCCATTTCTCAGAGTCTGGTCCCATCACTGCTTCCGCATAGGTCTTGGGCTCATTGTTGTCCAACAACAACATGTCGCGATGCCTAGTGGTCAAGAACATGTACCTCTATAGCGCATGACTAACCCTCTTAGACCTCCGTGGGGCTGTCGCATGTACAACAGGCTCCAGAACACTTTGCTCATCATGTTTTTGTTCAGTGGGATCTGGAACACTTTCCAGTGGCTCTTGAACCTCTTCGAGATGCACCGTCCTCCCACTAACTCCTTTTGAGAGAAACTCTTTCTCAATGAATACACCATTTCGAGCGACAAACACTTTGTCCTCTTCTCTCTTATATAAATATTATCCTTTGGTTTCCCTAGGATACCCCACAAAGAAGCACTTGTCAGACTTAGGACTGACCTTGTCAGACGTCATACGTTTGACATATGCCTCACATCCCCAAATCTTTAGAAAAGACAAACTGGGATGCCTCCCAAACCACATTTCACATGGTGTCTTCTCTACAGACTTAGATGGAACTCTATTAATCGTGAAAGCTGTTGTTTCTAGAGTGAGACCTCAAAAGGATAATGGAAGATCAGTGTGACTCATCATGGACCGCACCATGTCCAACAAAGTGTGGTTTCTCTTCTCGGATACCCCATTCCATTGATGCGTGCCGGGTGGACTCAGCTGTGGAACAATTCCACACTGCTTCAAATGATCACTGAACTCATGGCTCAAATATTCACCCCCACGATCCGATCGTAGAAATTTAATTGTCTTGCCCGTATGATTTTGTACTTCATTCTAGAAGTCATTGAACTTTTCGAAGGATTCCCACTTATGGCTCATCAAGTAGGCATAGCCACATCTACTAAAGTCGTTGATAAAAGTAATGAAGTACTAAAATCCTCTCCTAGCCGTGTGACCCATTGGTCCACACACATCAATATGTATTATGGCCAATAGCTCACTCGCCCTCTCACTCTGTTTAGTGAAAGATGTCTTTGTCATTTTGCCAAGTAAGAAAGACTCACATGTGTCATATGATTCAAAATCAAATGACTCCAAAAGTCCATCACTATGGAGCTTCTGCACACGCTTCTCATTTATATGACCCAAACGACAATGCCAGACGTAGGTAGGATTCAAATCATTGAGTCGTTGTTTCTTATTACTAATGTTATAAACGCGTGCATCGTCAAGACTCAGAATATACAATCCATTCACTAATGGACAACACCATAGAGCATGCCATTCGAAAATATTGAACAACTTTGGTTCTTTATTATGAATTCAAAACCATCTTCCTCTAAAAAGGAGAAGAGATAATGTTTCTGCCTAAGGCGGGAGTGAAATAATAATTATTTAACTCCAAAACTAATCCTGACGGTAGCGACAATGAATAAACGCCGACGGCAAACGCTGCAACCCTTGCACCATTCCCAACACGGATATCTAGCTCACCACTTGCACACTTACTCTACTCAGCCCCTGCAAGAATTTGCAAGTATGAATCATCAATCCGGTATCAAATACCCATGAATCATTTGGACGAGTAGCAAGATTAATTTCAACAACATTAATACCTGAAGCGGAAGTCCCACTTCCCTTCTTATTCTTATGCTCTTCCAGGTACACCTTGCAATTGTGCTTCCAATGCCCAGGCTTGTGGTAATGGTGGCACACATCAGATTTGGCAGGACCAGACCTAGACTTTCCAGTCGGTTTATACTTCACACTAGAGATCAAATTTGTAGTCTTAACCTTTTTCCTCCTCCTCTTTTTGCCCTCCTTCTGAACCATCATCACTTGATTAGGAGACTTCCTAATACTCTCCTCAGTAGTTTTAAGCATCCCATGCAACTCATCTAGTGTCTTCTTTAGTCCAACCATGTTATAATTCATGATGAACGGCTCAAAGCTTAGTGGGAGCAACTGGAGAATGACATCAATAGTTAAGTACGGATCTAGTGGAGTGCATAGTCTCTCTAGAGTCTCTACGCAACCAATCATCTTGATCACATGAGGGCTCACTAGGATCCCTTCAGCCAACCTTCTACCAAACAAGCATTTAGACACATTGTATCATTCCGCCCTTGTCTGGTTCTGAAACATGTCCTTAATACCTACGATCATGCCATAAGCATCACATTCCTCATATTGTTTTTGAAACTTAGATGACATGCAGGAAATCATCAGATAAATGACATCCACGGAATCACTAGCTTGCTTCTCATAAGAACACTTGTCTACTACAGAAACATCTTCTCCTGGTTCATCAAGGTGAGGTTCCTCCAGAACATAATCCTTTTTCTCTTGTTTGAGAACAATTCTTAATTTTCGATACCAATCCATAAAGTTTGTTCCAGACAATTTATCTCATTCAAGAATAGATCGCAAATTAAAAATTGGAGTGCTGTTAATAGTAGACGTAGTAGGTGTCATGATCTACAAAAGATTAAAGGCAAGGTTTAGCACTATGCAATGTTTATCTTCTATCCAATAAAAGATGTTCCACTATCTAAACTAGTCACTTTCCCTATCATGACTAATAGTGGCGCAAGATCCATTGTCACGCTATCTCCTAGTGAGCTTTGGCATCACTACTAGAAGCTAGTTGACATAGGTAAGCAACTCCTTTCTAATCACATCGTATGTGACTCTTGTCGTTGGAGAAACATCCAATGATCGACCCCAACTCCTATGCTCCAAGGCCCAAAACCGTTTTGATATCCTTGTCAAGTGAACCAATACTATACGTGCAGAAGTACAACTTCCGCCCCAACTAGTCGATATAAAAGATAGCACCCTGCTTTGGCAGACCCACTATCGATAAGCACAAATCTTGGTGGGTGCAGCTATTGGGAAGAGCATCAACACTTAATTTTCTGAGGGAAAACTATTCTAGCATCGTAACGTCCCTAGCGAACATGAAATATGCAAGAATAGAATAACAGGAACATAAGAAAACATCACGGGCAATCATATTAACTGTGACATTGCATGACCTTCTTCACACGGTGATCTCCATCTCCATGGCTCCCATCATTGAGTTCATACTCCCGGCCTCCATGAAGAGTACTAGTCCATCTCACATAGTATATACTAATTACATGGGCCAAAGCACCGCGGAAACAACATGCAAGCCGTAATAAATTTTACATCAACCTTGGGCTATAAATAACCATGACACGCATGCCATATTTAATTTACATTCGTTGCATGCATCTCATACATCACATTATCCAAGGCCATTCCAGACACATCATTCTCTGCAAAACAAAGTTAGACGAGCAATCTACAAGTGAATGGATTCTAGATCTGAAAAACCCGGGTCAATAGGCTAGGATTTTCAAATTCACGCGGATCAAAACTTCCGAGCTGGCATTGGAACTTCCGATCCCAGGAAACTTCTGATCAATATCGGAATCCCGAACCACAACAATTGCTTTCTGTATCGAATCATTATTTGGTATCGGAACATCCGATCAATATCGGAACTTCCGATCATTATCGGAACTTTTGTGGAAAAAACAGATCTAATCCGTTTTCCCACCATGTATCTCCATACATGAGGGATCCAGATCGAACACTATGCACGTAGGCTCTGATACCATTGTTGGGGAATAGGGGAGCTACGCTAGCAGGTAAATTCAAAAATTTACGCCCTAAGCCCAAGACTCATGAGCGTGCGAGATCATGGATTGGTACCTCCTAGCACGAGACGCGCTAGGTGCAATGGAAGAAGATGTCGGAGTAGCGCGTCAAGCCTATCCTCACTTCGTCCTTGCCGTCCTTCGCCGATCTGATCGATGAAGACGATGTAGTCATTCGCTTGTAGATGTCCACGAGCGTCACTATTGGAGCAACACCTCCATGGAGTCCACACGTATAGGGATGAGGTACCTACCACGGCAGCGTGCTAGCACCGCACGTGAGATACGAGGATCCTTGATCTTAACTATTGAGATCAAGAAAGGATGGAGAGGACTCTTTTGTGGCTAGGTCTAATCTAGACTTATTGTTTGGTTCCAAGATGGGTCAACAAGCTCGGTTTTTCAAATTCACGTGGATCGGAACTTCCATTCTGGTATCGAAATTTCCAATCCATAGAACTTTCGATCGATATCGTAATCCCAGACCACAACAATTGCTTTCTCTATCGAATCATTATTCGATATCAGAACTTCCGATCATTATCGGAACTTCTGAACTTTCGCAGATAGAAACATATCTAATCTATTTTCCACCTTGTATCTCTATACATGAGGGATCCAGATCGAACACTACGCATGTAGGTTCTGATACCACTGTTGGGGAATAAGGGATCTATGCTAGCCAGTAAATTCAAAAATTTACACCCTAAGCCCAAGACTCATGCGCGTGCGAGATCATGGATTGGTACCTTCTAGCACGAGACGCGCTAGGTGCGACAGAAGAAGATGTTGGAGTAGCGCATCAAGCCTATCCTCGCTTCGTCCTTGCCATCCTTCACTGATCCAATTGATGAAGACGACATAGTTGTTCGCTTGTAAATGTCCACGAGCGTCGCTATTGGAGCAACGCCTCCATGGAGTCCACACGTATAGGGATGGAGTACCTCCCACGACAGCGTGCTAGCACCGCACGTGAGAGACGAGGATCCTTGATCTTAACGATTGAGATCAAGAAAGGAAAGAGAGGACTCTTTGGTGGCTAGGTTTAATTTAGGCTTATTGCTTGGTTCCAAGACGTCCTCCTCCTCTTCTTTTATAGGGCTGATAGCCCCTAGTCGTGTCTATCTCAAAGTCCTCAAAACTATAACAGATCCAATCTGTTTGCTCACGTCAGAACTTACGATCCTAGATTGGAACTTCCGACAGGGTATTTTAGGTCTCCCGATATAGTACGACACGCAACAGATCTAATATGTTATTGCCCACCTCGGAACTTCCGATACTATATCGGAACTTCCGATCAGTACAAAAATTCCCCGATTCTGAATCGGAACTTCTGGCTCGTCAGAACTTCCGATACCATATCGAAACTTCTGAAGCAACATTTGCTCTCTGTATCGAGACCAAAAAATAACCGGAACTTCTGATACTTTCTATCGGAACTTCTAATACATGGAATTTTCTTGGGCATAACCTTCACATGCGTCGTTGGACTCGATCGCTAGGATGTAACTGTCCGCTTCCATTGTTTTCCATTTTTTCCTTTTTGACTGATATACCCATGCCAACTTCTAGAAACATATCTTCTTATGTTTGAGTCAACACGACGAGCATAATCTTTCGATGACAGTTATTTGTGCATCTGCTAGAGCAATTGTTGCTAGGATTCTGGTGATGAATACAAACTTTATAGAAAAACTATTATTAGAACCTGCTCTTCTGGTAAGCATACAACAAACAAGGATTTCTATAAACAATAATATGCTGATTACTTTAGTTGATATGTGGATTGAGCTCCACAACATTTAGTGGAAAGGATCTTGTCATGAGCATTCTTAATATCTTCATGAGAAGTGGTTAGCTTCTCATGAGAAATCTTTAGCTCAAATTTCTCAACTAAAGAAGCATGTTCCTTTTTTAGTGTTTTGAATTTTCTAATTTCCTTTTCACTATATTCATGGAGCTCCCTAAACATGTTTTCTAGTTCATCATATGAAAATTTATTTTCTTCTTCACTATCACTATTATGATCTAGCTTGGTGGACCCTTTTGCCATAAGACAAAAATGTGGATGTGGTGGAGAATCCTTTGTGATAGTGATTCCATCATAGCCTTCTTCTTTGGAGTCTCCACATCACTTTCATTGGTGTCGGAGTAGAAGCTTGAGTTTGAGCTTTCTTCATTTGAGTCCCATACCCCAATGAAAGCTTCAAATTTCCTTGTGCCTTTCTTGAGCTTGTTCAAAAGATTCTTCTTTCCACTTTTTTCTCTTTTGGGGTCTCTTTTCTTCATTTTCTTTTGTGGGAAAATTTGATGCAAAGTGTCCCTTCTTATCACATTCAAAACATCTCAAATCTCTAATGTTCTTCTTATGTGATGACCTTCTTTCCATTCTTCTATAGGAGTTTGAACTTGATATCATGCCCTTTCCTCTTTTTCTTGCCATAATTGAACCTCTTTGTGATAAGGTAAGCTCTTCTTTGGTGTTATTTCATTCGTCACTACCGGTTTTGTGTGGCTTGGTCTTCTCCTCAATCTCAGCCTTAAGATCTATGTTCTTCCTTTTAGAGCATCTGATGCCTATTGAGTCACGTGGTGTTTGAGGGAAAGGGAAATCAAGAGCTTGATTCTGGTGGTAGTCGTGATGATGTTTTTTGTGGTTGACAATATTTTGGTGGCTTCTTGAATGTTTTGTTGATAGTTTGATTTTTCTATGCTGGATCGTTAATTATTTAGATTGTGCAAAAAGCATGAACTGTGTTGGGCATGATGTATGGAAGCTTGCTCCACTGCATCAAACCAGTGGCTTTCTTTTCAGGACACTTTTGAGGTGTTTGGCTTTTGTTGAACAATGTAAATTCAGTGTCCACGACAAAACCCTATGTGTTCTGTTATTTGCTTTTAAGTAAAGCAAGGTTTTCCACGAGGTGAGAGCCTTTTCTCTAAAACAGGGCTACAACTTGCAAGTAGGCGTGGTAATTCTGGTCGAGTTATAGTTGCTGATGGGCTGGTAGCATGTCACTAGTAATCCATGAAGAATCTGAACAAGGGAGTTTCACTCCTCCGTTTGCAAAAGAAAATGGTAACCATAATTTCACAATGTCACAACCTGTATGTCATCCTGGTCTATCTCATTTCTTTATTTTTTATTGTTTTGCAATTTACTTGTAAGGATTTATTTTTTTGTTTAATTATTTTTATTGAATGTGCAATATTTAGGTTTCTAAATCATTCGCCGAACCAAAAAAAGAGAAGTCTTTAGAGGCCACTTTTTATCTTACTTTTGTAATTAAATATTTATTTAATTGACGGATTACTGAGCGTAATAGAAAAATCTAGAACTTGCTAGACAAATTAGTGAATTTAATAGTAGATAATAATGTCAGAATTATGTGAAGAGTTCATGTTTTTTACCACTTTACTCATTATGCTCTTGCATATGTTATGATAGCCATGGTAAGCAGAATTGGAGATAAAATAATAGAGTGTACATGTTCATAGTTCAAACATCCTGAATAATTTGAGTCCGTGTAGAAATTAAAACTTGTATATTGCAAATGATTGTGAATCCTAACTACTGTGTAGCATGACATTGTGATGCCTTAGTGGTAATATCCTTTCATGATACCAAAATTATATTTTTGTTCACTTTTGCAGTATGTTACCGGTTCGGTCAAGCCAGTTAAGAGAAGTTGGCATGTTTTTGTCGTTGTCGGTGAACTATCCTGATTTGTTTAATGAACAGTTTTCTGTGATTAATTATTAGTCTCATATAATTGGTTGTTTCTTCAATCAAAATTTAGGGATTTATTCCTCTTATTCCACAAGGACAGCAAGCGATAAACTCTCTGTTATGCCATATTCATTTTTCCCAGTCAAACTAGTTAGAATGAAGCATTGCAGTGTAAAGATCGCACTAATTATTAGTACTGCTTAGGATTTACTAATGATATATCCTTAGTACTAAACAGAATCATTACATCTTAAATGTTAAAATTATATATATGTTCTACAGTTAAGTATTTTATTTAGTCTTATATATTTATTTTTTAGACACTAAATATACATTATTTTAAGCGCGACAGATATTACATGTAACGCGTCATGGTGCCCCGGCATCTAGTTTCAATATTTCTTGGCCTATGTTTGCCTTCTGCCCTTCACCCAGTGGCGGATCCAACAGGTAGGCTTCAATAGGCTCTAGCCTACCCTCCAATCTGTGAAAAAAAATCAAGTATGTATAGTCTCTCATGGCAAATCTAGCAGCTGTTAAAAAAAAGAGGGAAAAAGTACTAGTAGCTGAAGCTGGAGGAAGAAGAACATGAACGCATAGAAAGAGTGAGTGGAGTACAGGTTGTGGTAGCCCATTGGACCATTCTATTACTTGTATGAAATGGAAGACTAAGTTCTGCTCTTAAGTTTTTTTCTTAATATGATTTCTTTGAATTCAACAGCAATCCCTATGTGCTAATAACGTCGATATATATGTATGCAAAATGTAAAATTTTAGATTTATTGATTAATCTTCAGGATGCAGGAGTTAGAGATGTAGTTGTATGGGATGCTATGTAGGGGCTGTGGAGAATTCAGCTAGTTGAAAAGGTAGTTGGATTTATATAGAGAAAGATGGCTGCTCACTACATTATTTTCTAACTACCAAAACTTAAGAAAATTCACAAAATTCACACGTTACAAATCAAGGTAGTTATTTTTTATATTTTTCTATTTGATTATGTATGTGCTATATGTAATTAGTGTATGTGTATTATATATTATTATCAATTTATAATTTAGTCTAGCCTATCCTTAATTATTTTTCTGGATTCGCCACTGCCTTCACCCAATTGAGCACAACTTGTGTTTCCTTTTGGTACAAAGACATGCTGATTCCTGAAAAAGACGATGTCAATGACTTATGCGTAAATATTATATGCTGTTCTAGCATACCGGAGGGACTATAGATTGGAAAAGAAAGAAATCTTTAGAATTTCATGCTATTTTTTGTCAGACTCTTTGCACGGCACCTATGCATGCCTACGCTACCTCTGTTTATAAGGAATGTATATTGTATTTGTGGTTCTTTGTCGTGGCCCGTAAGTCTAAGGCTATGTTTGAGAACAAAGTTTTTTGTAGTTTTAGAAGCAATACTATAGTATTGAGCAATACTACAGTATTATATATAAAAGGTGTTTAGCAACTCTATCTGAAATCTATATAAAGTAAACTGTAGTATTATAAATATTGTACTCCATCTACACTATTGAAAACTTTGGTATGAAGCACTTTTTCTAAAACTGTAGTATTATAAACTATGGTATTGTCATGAACATAATATAATGTAGTTTTTGAAATAAAACTGTGTTCCCAAACAGTGCCTAAGTGTGTTTTGCAATGCTCTATTTTTGTATTATGAATTTTTTATTTTTAAAATTATTTTTTAGCTTTAAATAAGTTTAAAAATATATTAGCATTTATGATATGAAATAAATATACTATTAAAATATATTTTATGGTGAATTTATATATTTTTAATTAGTTAAAATTAGGAAATGTTCAACTTATAAAAATTCAAACGACTTAATAGTATAAAACAAAGCGAACAAAATGATATGATAGAATCTAACTAGTCAAGTGAATGATAAGAAAAAATATATAAATTTTCATCTTAAGATTAATATTAATGTATTGTGAATTACACAAATTATTACATATATCTACTAATATAAAGCGTGGACTTCGTGCGCGAATTCTGTCCAAACCCTCCCCACGCTTGCTCGCCCCACATGCATGCACGGTGCTCAGCCTCCCCGCGTGCTCGCCCCGGCATGCAGGAAACGGGAAGAAAAAGATAAAAGGGAAAGAAAAAAGAAAAAAAGAAAAATATAATTTTGCATTTTGATCTTTTAATTTCTGTATCTTACGCAAAAATACGAATTTTGCGTAAAAACCTTTAGATTTTTCTGAAAAAAACACGCAGAAACTAAGAATTTTGCGCAAAAACCATTGGATTTCTTAAAAATCACGTAAAATTATGAATTTTGCGTATAGCCAGTTAGATTCGCTGAATTTTTTTATCATCGTAACAATAAAATAAATCTTATAGCAAAACACGGTTACTAGTCCCCCGAATCAGTTGACTTTGTTCAGTAAAGACAGGAGGACGGAGGAGGTAGATTTGGCATTCCATATGGAGCCACTAACATTGGGCACAACAGAAGCGCACACCTCCCCAGTGGCTATGAAAATGGTTCTAGACTTTGAAGCAGATTTCCGTCCATCATTTCCAGGAAGAAGCCGTTAGTTCTCTGCCACCTAACAACTACATAGTTTCAGGTCGATTATTCCTATGCTTGTAAAGTCATGAATTATTGGTTCAATTGAAAGTTGAATAGGACGGGACAACCTATATTAACTGTTTGATTCCGATCCTTGTAAAGGATATTTCAGTTTTTTATTTTATCGGATGTATTTTCGTTTTTTATTTGATTGGATGTACGAGATTAGTAAGAAGGGAACATTAAATTATTAATTAGTAATAAAATATGCTAATTAATTTGAGTGTAATCAACTCTACTAAACAATAAAATAGACTAATTATTCTTAATCAATGCTAATTTTTATATGGTAATTACTAATTAATAATAAAGATTCTAGTTATCACTAATGATCAAGGTTAGCAAAGGTGGATATTCCCATTGGATAACATTTTTATAGAATACTATCTTTTAGGGATGACACTACTTTACTCATGGGTGCGGGTACCCGACACGATGGGCACGAGTTTGAGTTCAATTTTGTGACCGTGGATTCAAAGGTTCGGATACCCATTTATTTTTGGGTCGGGCACGAGGTTAGATTTAAACCTGTGAGTTTACCCGATTACTTCAAATTAAATAGAGTCTAACACATTTTCTATTCCTTTCTCATAATAATGTTACGTTGAGTTATGTTGAGTGATTTCATCATTTCAAATTATATATTGGTAAGGTGATAATGTCATATTTGTTGTGGATTTTTAATTATATTTATATTATAATGTAATTTATGTAGAGTATAAACTGAACATGTATGTTATCCATCGGGTTTCAGGTACCCGATGGGTTCGGGTTTAGGTTTAATTTTGAACCCGTGGATTTCATGGGTTTCGCGGGTTTAGGTTTGCACAGGTTTCGCGGATTTACTTCACATGCGAGTTTTCATCAAACCTGCGGTTTCTCACCCATTGCCATTCCTACTATCTGTCTACCAAACATGTTAAAAAAAATTGGATGATCATCCACTATCCAGATATGCATCCAAGAAATAAAGCAAACCTAAGTTGCATATGAATTCTGACCCCCTGAACATCAACCTTAACCTGGCACCAGCACCTTGTGCTATCAAACCGATACACATCACTGCTACACGGCACAAATCATGGATAAAATCATATGCTACAGCATTGCACTTTAAAATTGTGTCGAAATCGATCTTTTTTTTTTTTTGCATTGTCTAGTGCAGCACGTTTCTAGCAATCCCGTGGAATAAAAGTCTAAGCAACAGCAACCCAACCCGACACACAGTTTCAGGTCAGATAAGGCGCAGTACTGCATCATATCATCAACATCATCATCATCTATCCACGGTTGCAAGTGATGATCGTCAGTCCGCACCATCTATCTCACCTGCCTCGTATAATACCACCACTAGCTGCAGCTAGCACGCCCTGCAGCTGCTGCGTGCGTTCTATCATGGAGGGGCGCTGGCCCCTTCGCTTGTGCGCCCAATTATGCCGCACCCGCCCGGCCCGCTCAGCTCGCCCGGCCCCCGGCACGGACGCACGCACACCAACTCAGCAACGGCCGCGCGCGCGCAGAGATATTGCAAGCAATCCAGTGGGCACGAATGCGGCGGCGCCGCCCACGCACGCATGCAGGCGCGGCCGAGGATATCCTGATTCCTGAGTAATACAGCGAAGTTGCCAGGAATATTTGGAAAAGGGACTGCAGTGGAGTAGATGGATCTATCTAGCAGTGGCGGTGCGTGCATGGCGCCGCTCGCAGTTTAATTAGGAGGATCTTGTGTCTGAATCGAACGATCGTTTTCGCTGCACAACCGCACGTACCGGCCGGATCTTATCGAGAATCAGGATCTTGGTGTATGTAGATCGGTTGATCCCTATCGATCGCCATTTCCATGCATATATGTCAGAGGTACGTACACCAATGCATTATTTGTACATGCGCGTGCTTGCCAGCTGCCTGCAGAGGTGTAAGATCCGCCATGTGCTTCTTCGGTCGGCACGTACGCGAGCCTCCCTCTTCTTTCGCGGGGCTCTGAGTGCGTGCGTCATGTTTCTATATATTATCTTCATCTTGATCTAGTTTATATACATTATTTTATTTTAAATTCTATAATTACTAAGTTTTATAATCTTAAGGAAAAATTTAGACAATTTAAAAGACATGAAAATTTTAAATGGTTATAGTTTTATAGCTGCTACATGCTCTACCAAATAGATTAAGGGTGCGTTTGGTTCTGCTTTTCAAATCTGCTTCTGCTGTGAAAAAGCAGAAGCTGAACCAAACGGGTTTACCAAAACTGCTTCTGCTGTGAAAAAGCAGCTTTTTTCTAGTACAAATTTGGAAGCAGCCTGGACCCTGCTTTTCTGCTTTTGCTTTTCTGCTTTTCTAATTTTTAGTTCAGATTAAAAAGTATGAATTCAAGGTGTCTTAATTGATTTAACATTATTATGGTTTGTATTGCTTTGCACAATTTCATGAGATAATATGTGGTTTTCGGTTACTTTATAAAATAAACTATGCACTTTTTTATTTATCTAATATATTTTTTAGTTATTCAGTTGCATCAATGTTGAGTATTTCCTATTTATATATATGTATAGAATATTATAATGATGAAAATTACGTAAGTTATAAAAAACAGTCAGCTCACAGCAGTTTTTTCACAGCAGCTTCAACCAAACGACTTTTAGCTTTTTCACAGCAGGCATCTCACAGCAGCTTTTTCACAGCAGGCAACTAACAGCAGCTTTTTCACAGCTCACAGCAGAACCAAACGCACCCTAAGGCACCACCATTACTCTCACTTTGGCATAGAACACTTATTTATTTTTCCAGCGGTATGTATATTGTCTTTCTGTTTAGGGTCACTACTCGAAATCTCTCGACAGAGTAATTTTTCTGTCGATTTTTTAATCACCGACAGAAATAAGAATGTTTTTTGGTTTGTTGCTTACCGACAAGGAAAATCATTTGGTCTAATGGGTTTTCAACTGACGATTGGGAAATTGGTTACAGAGTGAAAATAACCGGCAGGAAAAATTCAAACCGACAGAAAATGATTGCTCCATGAAAGGATTGCTCATCCAGAACACTACAGGTCTGTTTTACATAGAAGGATTGCTCCATATGCATCTGTCGTTGGTATGATCTACAACTGATTGCTTTTATTTTATAACATTTTCTTGTGTTTTATCTATATTTAGTCTGTGAGGCCAAACTGAAACGGATATGGTTTTTTATAATCTCTTAGACAATTCTCAAACATACCTGTCTTTGCCTTCGTCTAGACATTTTTACATTTGGAAGTAACAATTACAGTGTTGTCTAGACAGTTTATAATAACCCTTGTTTTATGTCTAGCATAAAACAGTTCTGGACTAAAACTAAAACTGATGTTGGCCTTGTTAAAATTGCTAATCTAATGAGGTTGTGTTTGCAGTGTGTTATGTGTATAGTCTGGACCTCACAATGAATTATGGCAGGGATTGATACAAAACTGATACTTTTTGCAAGAATTTGCAAGGTTTAGATCATATATGGCCACAGATTCATATTTTGTTGTAGCTGATGTATATGTTTACTTGTGCTATTTAATTTGTACAGATGTGTCAACAACGATGATAGTGAAACCTGGCCCCGTAATTGATTTTTACTTGGCAATTATAACTCTTTCGCACACAATATCTTCTGTTCACAAGAAACACTACACATCAGCTGAATTTTCTCTACAGTAATCTGTTACTGTTTTAAATTTGTCACTTAGAGTAACTAAATTGTTTGTAATTGTTTTGATGGTACTCTTTTTACAAAATATAATTGCTATATGGAAGTTTCAAGAGCATGTAATAATGCTTTACTACCATTCAGTGCTTGCAATAATTTGTTCGTCTGCTTTGCTGTGAATCCTAGTACATGTAGGAAGAGCAAGCTCAATTGTTTCTAATTGGGAAAGCATAGATCAGTCACCTAGCAATGAAGAACCAACAACAAGCAATTCTGCTTTGATGGCTCCTACAGGCTGATTGTATTTATCTATCTGTGTGATACAACCCATAAGCTTTTCCGACGTTTTAAATTCTTGGTTCATTTTAGTCAGTTTATCAACTGCACTATTCCTGTTTTTTATGCAATTGAAATGTGGTATAAATGAATGAAGCAAAATAATGTTGTAAGTTTGTAATATGTACTATCTCTGTTCCAAAAAGTCTTCATTTCTAATTCTTCAACTGTCTCAAAAAGACTTCATTTCAACCTTCTTAACTACGTTCTCAATTCAAGAAATTTTATTCCTTCGATAACCCTTACCTATCATTTCACAACACTACTTATTAATAAGGGACATTTTTTTTCTTTTAATCTCACTTCTAATTTATCAACTTTATCTCAAAAGTAAAGTCTTTGTGGTACGGATGGAATACTTTTTATTTAAGAGATGCACTATTGCTTAATTGTTATGTGTTTATCGCATGGATGGATATAACCGTTTTTGTATTCATTCCAAGTAATTGAATTAGCGCATACCAATGACTTATGTTATTCAATTTATGTGTGTGGACATCATGTACCAAAGATAGGGCTTGACTTTACTGAACCCACTACCTTCAAAATTCAACTGCATCATCAATCTTATTGTAATAGCTTGGAATCTTAGTTTTGGCAGCTCTTGCTTATACCTGGAAATTTCAGCAGAATCCAGTCACTTGCATGTTTGATCTTCTCTTCTTGTACGTGGAGAATCACTTTCTACATATTTCTTCCTTTTGTAGAGAGGAAGCAGTCAAGCTGCTGAAATTCCAACCATAGCAAGCAACAAGGATGTTTTATCTATATGGAACCACATGAGCTATTTGCAAGCTCAACACGATCTCTGGTGATTACCCCTACATAAATGTGGGGAAACCTAAGTGACCGACTTATTTTTCAATTGAGGTCATTGCTTTCACTTATTCCTATCGAATATTTTTGCTTGTGCACATTCTTTTCGTGTCAATTTTTCTACGTTTTCATCTCTGCTCTCTACCGCCCTTGCAATTGTATACTAAGGCTTTGAATACACTTCAATGGTCTTCGCTTGTTGAGAAGTCCAATCAGCCCCCAAGGTCTATTGTAGGGTGGTGAAGATGGTCGTTTGTATTTTTATGGCAACATTTTCTTAAATGAATGTGAGCACTATGATTGGATTCATGATTGAATTTTGTGATAAATGTGAGCATATGATATGATTGGAATCATGTTGAATTTTTGTTTTAATTTTTATGATAAATATTGTGATTATGTTTTGAGCCCTATATAACATTAATGGTGTGACAGGGGCTCAAATAGAAAATTTCCGACAAGAAACTACTTTAAAACATGACGGAAAATTTCCGACAGTAAAATACTTTAAAACATGACAGAAAATTTCTGGCAGGAAATTACTTTCAAACATGATGAAAAACAGTCAACAAGGAAAACGTCCACAACCCGATAGGAAAAAACAACCATTCAACCTGATAGAAAAAATATTTTTAGACCCGACGATGTCGAATTTTCCCGTCGGTCACAAACCGTCATAAAATCATCACCCCGACAGGGAAATAGATTAGCCATTAGGCAATTTAAATTTCCTTGTCGTGCTATCCCTAGTGGGTATTTTCTGTCGGCACACCATCAAGGAAATTGTTTTACTTAAATTTCTGACATTTTTCTATATTTTTTGACCGTTTCTGTCGACATGGAAAATATGGTTCGTAGTAGTGGGTGAAACTAAGTTATTTCAAGTCTAGGGATACCCTAGTGTAACTTATTATATTTTATTGTTATCTTATAGTTCTTTTAAAAATAATATAACTTAAAATTCAGAGTAGAGTTTTAGCTCAAGCTGTGTTGCTCTTGTCTTCGCCGTTGTCTACCAAGGTTATAAGAAGTCTTTTATGTAATTGCTTGCTTCCAATGAAATCAGGTTACCGGCTGGTTACAAATTTTGTAATGCCAAATTTATATCCAAAAGTTTAGAATTTTAATAGGTCACAACCGGTTTTCATAACTATATCCTCTTTTCCATGGTATCAAACATCCTCCAAATTATTATATATATATATATATATATATATATATGAAATGACTGAATCTGCAGCCTCTGCCATCCCATTGAACAACTTAATTCTAGGAGTAGTAGTTGTACACTGGTTGTATACATCCTTGCTGTACGTATGTGTCAACCATACCATTATCAAAAAATCACACGTTGAAGCTCCAATGAACACAAATCCTAATCAAGTGACCAGCCAAGCGTAATTCCATTGAGCTTAACTTGGGTGTTTATTTGGAAGCTCAAGTAATGTACAAGGACACCATTCAATATTTGGGATCAATGCTTCCAATAGATGAGGATATTAATAAAATGTTAGCCATAGAATAAAAGCCGGTGGATAAAGTGGCGGCAAACATCTAGTATTCTCTATGACGAGAGAATACTATATAAGCTAAAAGACAAGTTCTATATAACGGTAATCACGACGGGAGAACTGCACTTCACCGAGTGTCAAGAACACTCGGCAAAGGCATAAACACACTCGACGAAATGTTCGCCGAGTGTAACACTCGGCGAATAGCACACGGTAAATATTACATCGGCAAATACTTGTTTGCCGAGTGTTTTTTATCGGGCACTCAGCAAACTTTTTTTGCCGAGTGCCAAATGTCACACTCGGTGAAAAAAAGGAAAACAACGCTAACGGAAGTGTTTGCCGAGTGTAAGTGTAAACACTCGGCAAAGAATGAAACTAAAAAAATAAAAAAAATGGGTGGCACAGGACGTTCTGTGCCAACTGCACATTACGTCGAGCACCTAGTGGGCACGGATAGTGGCAAGACGCAGCGTGCGCGCTAGGCCGTGGCGCGACGAGGCCCAACGCACGGGGCGGAGCGCACCACGCAGGGGGCTGCCGCGCACGGGGCGGGGTAGGGCGCGCCGAGGGCGGGGCGGGGCGTGGAGGGCGCGCCAGGGGCGGGGCGGGGTGCCACGCTGGGGGTGGAGGTGGGGCGGCGGCTAGAGGGGACGGGGGCGAGGCGGGGCGCCGCGCTGGGGGTGGAGGCGGGGCGACGACCAGACGGGGCGGGGGCGGGGCGGCGCGTTGGGGCGGGGCGCGGCGACGGCGGCGTGGCGACGACGGCGGCGCGGGGACGACGGCGGCGGCGTGGTGTCCGGCCAGTGGTGGAAGAGGAGGGAGGAGGGAAGAGGGAGAAGGGAGGAAGGAGAAGGGAGTGTGGAGGGAGTGTTTAAAATAATGTATGTGAAAATTTTAAAATTATTAGCGCCAATTTTGAAATTTTGTGGGAAGAGGAGTGCGGGAAATGGAAATTTTGTTTGCCGAGTGTTACACTCGGCAAAGCCAAGATCTTTGCCGAGTGCCCCAAATTTGGCACTCGGCAAACATTTTTTTTATTTTTTTTAATTTTGTTTAATTTGTTTTACAATCTTTTTCTTTGACAAAAAAATATGAAACTATAGTGGATAACGGCTAAAAATAAACTCAACAACATAAATATAATTTTTTTAGATAATTTAGTTTATTATTTTATGCATTTTTAGTTCAACCTTGACACGTTTTAATTTAAATTCTAGAAATATAATTAGAGAATTAAAAATAGCAAACTGAACTAAACAAATATGAAATTTTTACATGGGATAATATACGCAGTATTTTGAATTTTAAAAAAATCAAGATCAAACAAAAATTTAATCATTAATTTGTTTTCAAATTTATCTCATTTCTTCTCTAAACTCCAATTACTTCTCTCAAAATATCCAATTTGTAAACACTATACGTGATAACTTTATCGAAACATTTTTAAAATTTTATCATAGCATCTTCATATCATGTCATAACACCATCTCAAGTATAATATTTTTCAGAATTATTTTGAATTTTTTAGAATTAAAAAACTATTAAAGTCTACGTTGTATATACAGTGTCGCAACCTACCATTTTCATAATTTATTTAAATTTAGTGTATAAGAACTCAAAATATACTAAAAAATTAATATGATTTTTATATTTTTTTGGTTCATTATTTTAGGCACATGTAGTTCAAATTTCATCTATTTCAATTTAAATCCTAGAAACATACTTAATGAATGAAAAATAGCTAACTGATCTAGAAAAATATGAAATTTTTACAATGGACAAGATACATCATATTTTGAATTCAAAAAAAATAAAGTTAAAACAAAGATTCAATCATTAATTTTCTTTCAAACCTATCTCATTAATTCTCTAAACTCTAATTCATCCTCTTTAAATCTCCAATTTCTAAACACTATATGTGACAACTTTATCAAAACATTTTAAATTTTTTATCATAGTATCTATGTATCATATCATAACACCATGATAAATCTCATATTTTTCGGACTTCATTTGATTTGTTTAGAATTAAAAAACTATCAAGTTCTACGTTGCCGATAGAGTGTCACAACCTATTTTTTTAAAACTTTATTTCAATTTAGTGTATAAGAAATCAAAATATACTAACAATAATTAATATGATTTTTATATATTTTTTGTTCATTATTTTAGGCACTTGTAGTTCAAATTTCACCCGTTTCAATTTAAATCGTAGAAACATACTTAATGAATAAAAAACAACTAACTGACCTAAAAAATTATGAAATTTTTACAAGATATAATATATGTTGTGTGGTGAGTGTAGAAAAATTTTTAAGTTAAAATGAAATTGCAAATAACTTATAGACTTGAAACATTGTTTCACACAAAATTTTAAAAAAACTGTTTGCCGAGTGTTTTTTGAAAAACACTCGGCAAAACAAGTGTCTTTGCCGAGTGTTTTAACCCAAAATTTGTTTTTGGCCGCACGGGCACGACGCCGTGATGTCCGTTAGTACCAAAGCTTTGCCGAGTGTATTTTTAAAAAACACTCGGCAAATAATTTATTTGCCGAGTGTTTTTATTTTGCCGAGTATTTTTTAAAAAACAATCGGAAAATTCATCTTTGCCGAGTGCCTGAAATATTACACTCGACAAAGATTTTGGCAATCGGTGAATAATCGTTTTCCGGTAGTGAATTAGACCGACAATATTCTATAATGCAGAATATTAGCATACAAAAAGATGACATGTTTAACAGTTGAGTATTACAAAATACATATATTGTATTGGATTTGTGGGCACACAATAATGCATTGAGCCTGATACAACAATACATGTCATAGGCTAATGGCAGCACCAATTAAAGAAAAGCTTACCCAACATCGGTTGAGATGATTGAGACGTGTCCAACAAAGATTGAGACGTGCCAGCCCCGCAGCAGCGCGGTGTCCCATCTCGGAGACTCCAACGACGAAGGTTTGCTCCAGTCTCCATGCTAAAGTTCTAATCTAGTTTGCTAATTGCTAAAGTACTAATCTGTAATCTTATAATCTGGTTTGCTCCGTGTGACCGTAAGGTCATGGTCGATGTTTATTCAATTATTCTTCTTAAAATTTTAGGTTAACAACATGGCATATGTTGGTACCTAAATCAAATTTAACGGTATGCTCATTGTATTTTATTGATCACAAATCACAGTTTTGAAGTTGTTATTGTACTGATATTTTGTTATTTTGTGTATTATTGTGCAGATTATTCCACAATCCTCATGAGTTATGAAGTGTAATTGGACATCGTTTAAATATTATATCGGTTTATTTGGTACCAAATTTTTTCTTGATTCTTGTGTGTTTTATTTTGTCTATGAAGTGAACTAAATCCTTTAAATTCAAAGCCCCCTATATTTTTGGTCTAGATCCACCACTAGGCAAGACATTGGTGGTTGGGTAATCCGACAAATGACGATTAAGATCCAGCGAGCGAGGCTAGAGTGTAGTGGCAATGGTCTGATGATACCGGGCGAGGCAGGAGGGCAACAGTGGTTGTTCGGTGGCATAAAGCAATGCAGGAGGGTGGCGGCGGTGGCGGTCAAGGCATGAGGGTGGTGGTAGTGGTCTGGTGGCGGTGGGAGGGCTGCGGGGACGGTTCAATTGCAGTGGTCGGACTGTTGATTCTAGTAGTGGCCTTTGTTCTTCATTCTTGCCATTCCATTCCATCTCCAAATCAAACAAAAAGTTATGTCCATCCCATCCCATCCCATCTACCAATGATCACATCCTAAAAAACTAGGAAATTCTATCCCCATCCTACGTTTTCTCCAAACCAAACGGAACTCAAAAATAAGTATAGATGTAGTTCTACTCTTTAACTCTTTGTTGGTCCCCATGCCGTTTCTTTCCTGCCTCTAGCAACATTCAATTCTCCTCACAATGTAGCAAAAATGAGTCCACCTCCTCACCACAGAGCTCAACCATGCCACGACACACTTCTCCTCAATGTTGTTGCTACCCACCATAACAAAACAGCCAACTTCCGTCAGCTAAAACCGACGAAAGTTAGGCCAATCCCAATGGAAGAAGCCAACTCACCCAAGAGTGACCGATAGAGCATGGTATTTATGATGAGCCATGAGTCCGGATGAAATTTTAGCAGCATAACACCGTTATTCTCCAATTGCACGCCTAATAATAGTGCAATGGAGAACAATAAGGTTATGACACTGAAATCTCATTCGTACTAATGACTCATCATAAATACCATATTTTGTCGCCCACTTCGAGGCTGTCCAAAAAGGGACAATTCCAAACCTACACATCTCACACACATGATACATGCGAGATATTTTGGTCTGAAATGGGTAACACATAGGTTTGGTTACACTACTTACGTTTTTCTCACATACAAAATTTCTTACGAAAAGAATATATATAAGAAAGTATATGTAGTACTAATAATCTTAATGAAATCATCAACAAACTACAAATAAATACAAGAATAAATGTAATAGCATAATAGCACAACATTGCATATGAAGAAAGAACATCACACATGAAAGTATAATAATAGTCACCCTAATGAAATCATCAACAAACTAAAATTTATTACAAGAAGAAATGTAATAGCATAATAACACATTAATTAGCAAGTATAAACATTGCTAATAACACAAAAACAACATTAATAAATTTAACATACTATGAATAAAGTGAATACCTCGTAGGTGGCGACACGCAAGCGAGGAAGCGACGTCCAGACGGAGACGATGGCCGAATAAAAACGACAACACCGGTGGGCGGGTGGGCTTCGCTGTGGTGGCGGTGTCGAAGACGTGGTAGCCAGCTGGACAGTCAAGCAAAACAAATTCTAGAATGGTTAGAATTAATTCCTAATGTGAAGTAACTCTAAATTCTCAAAACACCTAATACTAAATCAATCAAGCAAATACATAATGGAAACTTCAGTGTGAAAGTGTATCATACAATTGGTTACATACGATTAACATCATTGTGAGTAAAATGAATCCATTATCCATTGTATCACATACTACGATAAAAATCAAGTGCATCATACAAATAATTTCCACCTGGCATTAGCAAATGAATCCATTATCCATTGTATCACATACTACGACAAAATTTAAGTGTATCATACAATCAATCTCCACTACGACAAAATTCAAGTGCATCACATACTATGACAAAATTGTTGCTAGCCTAGACCGATCATTGCATATGAAAATTCAAGTATATAGATACAATTCATTCTGCAAGTGAAATTAACTCACCGGTGGCGAGATCCGGACTGCGGCGGTCAGCGGGAGGTGACCGGCGAGCGGCGGTGGATGGTGGGAGGTGGCGGTGGCGGCCGGCGGTGGTAGGCGGGTGATGGATGGTGGCAGTGAGCTGGTGCGCAGGAGGCGGCGACCGGCAGCGTACGGGAAGGAGATGGTACAGGAAAACTAGGTTTCCCTATCCGCGCACAGGAAAAAGAAGGGGCGCTTAACTTCCATCGGCTAGAGGTAAAGCCGACGGAAGTAATTTCCGTCGGCTTTATCTCTAGCCGACGGAAGTTAAACCTGTATCCGCGTGAGGGAAATTTCCCCTTTAAATTCCGTCGATCATAGTAAAAGCTGACGAATGTTAAGTTAACTTTCATCGGCTCCTGAAGGTTGATGGAAGTTAATTAACTTTCGTCGGTTTTCGGAAATACCGACCGAATTTTTTTTAGTGACGGGGACCTTCCGCATTCACTCATCTCCAGCGGACGTCTCGGCCATATAGCCGTGTCGGCATCGTGCAACGAGGGGATTCACAAGGAAGATGAGAGCGGACAGAGGACAACAAGCTGTTGTATCGTGTACCTACATGTGTTCACCGCAACTATGTGCTCTGCTACGGTTTGAATAGATTAATATTGTAATCAGGTAACGGATGCAAGTCTTGGTCCGATAATAACCAACTTAGACAATCTTTAGCCTCTTTTACACCTCTACACAGTAATAATTATAAGAAATTTTGGCGGTAATAGTTATCCCATTACTATCACTGTCTAGTGCTGCAAAAGAGGAAGGATGATGCTATCAACCAGAGCACAAACTGACATCATATCCAACGGTTAACAAATTCACTTGATGGCATCTTTCGAATAGGCATGCATGTAACCAACCATAATATTCCCTCATTTTTAAAACAAAATGTATTCCCTCCTTATTTTTTTTGTTTTTTTACCAAGAACCCGCAGGAAACGTTATTTTATTTGCTGTGTACATATTCCTGAACTTATTTCTCCAACTGAAAATGGAGCGATATATACAAATAAGTTATATAAAGGGATCAGTGATGTCTTGTTATATTCAGTAATGTTTGTTCTTTAAAACAAAATATTCAGTTATGTTTGCACTTTCCTGCATGCAAGACGATAAAGGGAACGGGAAAGCAGAGTGAACGGTCTTCCCAGTTTCCTTCTCCAAAGCCTACTTTGCCAGAAACTCCACATATATGGGAGTTCTATGAAAACATTACATATACATTTCCAAAATTAAGAATGACCACCGATAATTTTGAATTTTGATCTTCTGTTTGAATGTTAAGCACATGCATGTCATCTACGAAATATATACAAGCAGCAGTGGCTCACAAGTTACAGCTTTATTTAACAGTATTACAAACAGCTAGTCAACAGTACAAACAGCACAATGTACTGACAGATGTGCATACACACAACTTCAAACTTAGTCCGATTCTTCGACCAAATCAAAACGATGAGAAAAAACTAGAACCAAATTCAGTAAAACTGAACAGCGTGCATACGTACCAGCTGATCGACAATACCAGCTAGCTTAAATTCAGAATGTAATGAGCTAGCCAGCTAGCTTAATTAGATGAACCTTGATTAAATTAACATAATTAACACGTACGTGCTGCTAGTTGTTGATCTTCCCTTTGTTGCCTATGCCGGGGCTGTTGCCAGGAGCAGTAGGCCGAGAGTCCGTCGTCGTCAATGGCATGGCGCCTTTAGTCTCAGAGTATACGATTTCTTGCACTGCTCTGAAACTTCTGTCACCTTTCATGGCGACGGCGGCCTCATTTCCCTTGCTCGTCGCCGTCACCATCGCCATCTCCACCCACCGCCGGGCATCCGTGTGGCCTGAGACGACGACGAAGATCAGAATGCAAGTGATCAACACCTTGGAGCCAGCCATGTGAGAATGTTAGCTTACAAGCAAGACTGTTAGAGGCTAGTGAGTAAGAGGCTGAAGTGACCTAGTGATGCTGCTCTTCTGAAGCTTGTCTGGGGTTGATGTGAGGTGCAGCCTGCAGTGCTCACCGCTATATATATATATATATATATATATATATATATATATATATATATAGGGGCAGAGGTGCTATGGTTCATTTGCGGCAGTGTACGTTAAGGTTCAAAGGTTCAACAAAGTGCCAAACAGAACCCCATCTCTTCACGTAGTACTATGATAGTGGCACGGTCAGAAGCTACCTCTGTTCATGTCAAGTAATTCAATCCACTAACTGGTATCAATAGTTGATGCTGGGACCAAACGTTTCTTCCATTATAAAAACCAAAAGTGATATCAGTTGTATTTGAGTGTTTTTCTTATTTATCAATATCATCAGAAACCAAACAAAAAATTTTCTTTGCAATCTTTCAGAAGGTATTATTACAGGGTACAGGTAGCGAAGTAGCACTGTAGCTCCGAGTATTATTTGTGGTGCCTTTTGTTATTTCGGTAAGGAGAAGTGCGTACATGGAGCAATAGAAATGTAATACGTCGTATTATCTCTCCAATAATATCTAGGGGCTAGAGATTTGCTATTTTAACACTCCAAAGAAATGGCTTCGTATTTTTAACATCTGAACTCACTTTCATTGATGGTCCTACATGTCAGCCTCAGAAGTGTTATTATAAACAAAGTGCACATCTTTAGAGTGTAAAAATAACAATTTTTTCTATCTAGGGGGCTAAATAGGAGGATTATTACAGTGCATTCTAATTATGAGAGAAAATAATCTTGTCATGCTTACAATTAGATATTGTATTCCAGAGCGTACTTCGACAATAGTGATATAATATTTAGACTATCGAAAGTTCGGAGTGGTCCACAAAGTGCTACGAAGTCATCGTGGCAGTGGCAGCTGAAGGATCCTAAAGAATTGCCTCCCCTTCGAACACGTCTCACTTTGAAGGACCGTACCAATACAAGACAAGACATTTGCTTTTCAAGTACATCATACTAGGGTTTACTATTTTACCCCTATGAAGTCATGTGTACGAAGTTAACAATGAAGGTCGTTGCTAGATGATAAAATAGTAATTTCCTATTATAATTTTACCTATAAATATCTGCCTTTTCCACTGTTATAAGGACTCAGATTTCAGTCATTGAAAACATTTTGAACTGGACATAAGATTATTATCCCTTTTAGCGGGCCTGAACCAGTACAAACTTTACTTTGCCTCTAAGCTAGCTCTTCGAGACTAATCAAACTTGTTAACGTAAACTCTTATGCTAGCAGTTGACATCGTCCGTGGGGATCCTAGTACTAAACTATCCTCTCTACCACCAATCTTTCTAACCATGCCTTCGAAGAAGAGAAAGGACGCAACCCTCCTTCAAAGATCCTCTAGGACCTCTAGAGCTCATTAATGGCCTTCATTGGGAAACTACCTTGATATTCTTTGTAGAACCAGAAGTTAATGCTTCCATTGGCCAATAGCCTAGTCACTTCGTCCTCCCCTTGCCATCTCTTTGGATGACAGTTGGCCTCATGAAGGACAACAAAGACTTTGGTGCAACCCTCGCAACCCTCGGCTCGTATGGCCCACTCGAAGATTGCTAGTGAGGCTATTGCGTTGAGGCAGAGCTATGGCAGCTCCAAGTGGAATAGCCGGAGCACTTCAGGTAGGAGAGTTGATGAAGGAAGTCTAAGGCGTACTGAGAAACCAAGGGTTGGTTTCGGTGTTTTGTGATGAGTGATTGACTGGATTTTACCCTCTGTTCGAAGGGTACCTCCGAAGGGTGTTCGGAGGTGGTTCACCGGAGTGTGTTCGGTGTTTGCTTGCTGCAGCTGCGCAGCGGAGTGTGCCTGTCGGAGGGGTCCGGCAGTACACGATGACTGGGTTTGTACCGATGGCTTCGGTACTTTGGGCGGTACACCGGAGTGTGTACCGAAGGTTGTTAACCCGGAGAGATCTCCGGAGTACTGGATACACTTGTCTGTTTGTCTGTGGTGCGCAGGGACTTCGGAGGTGACGGACAGGGTTCGAGCCGGGTGAACCTGGGTCAAGCGGGAGGCTTGATGCCAGGGGAGCGGGGAGCTCCGTCACGGTGGCTGCGAAGGTGGTCCGGGTCGGTCCTCGGGTCGAGACGTGCCAGGTGAAGGCAGAGAGTGCGGAGCGTGGCTCCGGCTGAAGGTACTCCGAGACAAGTCCTCGGAGGTGAGGCACTTCGAAGGTACTCCGGATGGAGTGACTTCGGAGTTGGTGGACCAAGTCCTCTGCGGAGGCAAGGGTTCGAAGTGTGCTCCGGAGGGAGACACTCGAAGGTGGCCCGACGAAGGTCTCAGAAGTCGAGGCGCATCGAAGGCATGGTCCGAGTGAGGCTCGTCGTGGAGTGTGCTCGGGAAGAGGCACTGCGACGGAGTGCTCATGGAATGCTTCATGCGGAGGCCTTGGACGAAGGAGGGACTTCGAAGGGTGGTACTCCGAAGGTGGGCTTCGGAGTGAGGTTGACTTGAGGTGCTTCGGCCATGCATGGCTTCGGTACACGGACGGATGGTGTTCGAGCCGGGAGTAGCTGCGAAGCCGTGGTGATCCACTCCGGAGGTGGTGGTGCGAAGGCCCAAGAGGCTTTGACGGCTTCGGCTTAAAACCGTCACTGTATCGAAGGACTTCTTCGGCGGAGCGAAGGCCAACAGGCTGCAGGCTTCTCGCCGAAGCTACCGCACCCTCGGTGCGAAGGGAGGTTCCAGAAGTCAACACTGTAAAGGCTGACACTGTCTGTTCTGAAAAAGGCTGACACTGTCCCCTCTACAGCTGACAGAGAAGCCTCCAAAATAAAGGTAGACTACCTTTTGTACCCCTTAGTACTGTAGAGACAAATCAGTTGTAAACCCTAGGGGTAAAGTAGTCACTTCCTTAGGATGAAGCCGTGGGCTATAAATATGGGGGCTCGGTAGGTAACATTTAACACTTTTGAGCATTTACTGTTGAGCTCCTGTACACAGACCTCGCTGTATTCATCCAGAGTTCATTTATTTTGTGTTCCTTGTTCAAGCGGCGAAGCCCTGCTTCTTTGTGCTTTTGCTTGAGCTCGCGTTGCTTACCTCGCTAGTTATTAGTTCACCGGAGCCTGTCTTGGCGAAGGGTGTTTTATCGCGAAGTGTGCTTTACAGTGTGCTGTCGCTCTGTGTAACTCGAGGCAAGACCTCGCTGCTTACTAGCGAAGCCCTGGTTGTATCCCGTTTGCTTCCTGTGTCGAAGCCCTTAGCGTAGTCCGTTTTGTGTGCGTGTAGACCTTCGCGTACGAAGCCCAGCACCAGTTGCTGTCGCTAAGTACTTGGTCGAAGTCCTCAGAGGGCTGTCCACTCTTGCGAAGGGTGAAGTGCGAAGCCTGCTCAAAGCACCCAGTGTGCGGAGCCTGCACTGACTTAGCAGAGTAGATTTCGAGGGTTGTAAGTGGAGCGAAGTCTTCTTGACTTCGAACTTTTGCCACTCCGAAGCCTGTGTTCGAAGGTGTCGAAGTACCTCCGAACCAGATCTTCGAAGGGAGTGTTCGAAGCCTGTTCCGCAGAAGACAGAACAGAACCGAAGGCTAAGTTTTTAGCCAGAATTCTTAAAAGCTCCCATTCACCCCCCCCTCTGGTCGCCGTTTCCGGTCCAACAATTGGTATCAGAGCTTGGTTAAGATCACCAGTTGACCTTAACCGGTTTTGTGATCTGTTGGCGACATGGATAGAGGCAGTAAAATTCCTCTGTTCGATGGGACAGATTTTGCATACTGGAAGGTGCGCATGGAGGCTTACTTGTTAAGCCAAGGAAATGCAATTTGGGAGATTGTGGACTCACAATACTCCATCCCTGATACCCGCACCACTCAAACTGAAAAAGATCAGTATATTGCCAACTCGAAGGCAAGGAACATACTGTTCATTGGTTTGAGTCGGAGTGAGTTTGATAGGGTGCAGCACCTTAGGACTGCTAGGGAAATTTGGACAACACTCACTGTCTTTCATGAGGGCTCTGCTCAGATTAAGGCTAGGCGCCAAAGCACCTACAATCAACAGTATCAGCTGTTTGTGCAGGCACCTGGCGAATCTATAGATGCCATGTTTTCTCGCTTTGACGCGATAGTGAGTAACTTGCGATCCAACGGGACGCTTGCTTACAGTGATCATGATAGGGCTATCAAGCTTCTCTATGCTCTTGACCGTAGCATATGGGAGGTGAAGATATCCAGCATTGAGGAGTCCACAGGCTATGACACTCTAACCTGTGACGAACTCTTTAGCAAGCTGAAGTCCACAGAGATTGCCAAGGCATCTCTTGCTGTGCACAGAAGCTCTTTGCCACAGCCATTGGCATTGGTTTCTAGCACTAGCCGTGGCACCACTGCAGAACCAAGCACATCAGGCACTTGTGTTCTAGCAGATGGTTTTGCTTTGTCCTCCCTGGTCTCCGTCACAAAGGAGCAGGTGGATACTCTAGCAGATGATGAGCTTGCTCTCATTGCCCGGAGGTTCACCCGCTTTCATCATGAGAGACGGGATCAGAGGAGAAGTGGTTTTAGTGGCTGCTATGAATGTGGCGACACCTCTCACATTAAGGCCAATTGCCCCAAGATCAAGAAGAGAGATGAGAGTGACCGCCCCAAATTCCACAAAAAGGAGAGGAAGCCCTTTGTGAAGGGCAAGCGCGGCAAGATGGCTAAGAAAGTAGCCAAGGCCGCTTCCAGAGCTTTTGTTGCTGCTCTCAGCGACATCGACACATCCTCAACTGAGGAGTCGAGCTCTGAGGAGGAGGAGTCCCCAAGGAAGGAGGACAAGAAGGACAAGAAGGGACGTGACTTCACCGGCCTTTGTTTCATGGCCGACAGCGATCACAGCGGCGATGAGCTTGACTCATCTGAGGTAAACCTATCATCTGACCAGCTTCTAATTAAATTAGATGAGCTGAATGAAGTTGTGCTAGGTCAGGATAGATTACTTGTGCAAGCCGCTAGAGAAAGAAAAGACCTTAGACTTAGGCTAGAAAATGTTTCTACTGAATATGCCATGCTTAAGTCTAAATATGATGATGCTGAATGTGAGTCCTGTTCTGTTGTCATGGGTGAGCTTGCTCAGTTGCGTTCTATACATGCTCAAACTCTTTCTGAGCTTGAGACTGCACAGAAGCAGCTTTTGGAGGTGGATTCTAGACCTCAGGATATTACTGATTGCATGAACTGTTCTTTATTGCGCGATAGCATTAATTTACACGATAAGCACGTTCATGAATTGGAGGCTAGATTGGAGAGGGCCGGTAGTTCTAAGGATGTGCAACCTGTTTGTGACACCTGCATTACCCTTAAGGACCAGCTAGGCACTGTTAGAGAGCGAGCTGAGAACCTCATGTCTGAAAATGAATACCTTCTTTCCGTGGTTAATAAATGCACTGAGGGAAAGGGTAGGATGGATTTGCTCTTGGCCAAGACCAAGTTGTGTGCTGACAGAGCCGGGGTAGCTCTAGGTTTAGGGTTTGAGAGGATAGCTTCAGACAGTAAGACCAAAACTGTTTTTACCTCTCCCACCACCCTAGAGAAAGAGAGAGCTCTGTTGGACACCCCATCAGCCAAAAAGCCTACCCATCCACCAAAGAAAACCACACCTCCTATCAAGAAAAATCCTCCCAAGAAAACCACTCAGAAGAAACCCAAGGAGCCTGTGAGAGTTGCTCCTGTAACCCATGAGAGTGCCCCCAGGAGAGTGTTTCATTGTTCTTATTGTCAGCGGGCGGGTCATTTGATTGGTTTCTGTTTCCGTCGCATCAAGGATGAGCGACGTGCACAGGCGTTGAGCTATCAGGACATGCATTACCCATCTTTAGGTATGCATGAGTCTGAGTATTACTCTCGTCCTGTTTTTGAGGCTCCTCGTGCTTCTCGGAGAGGTTTTGCTCCTCGAGGTGTTCACCATGTTCCATATGGTGGTAGACCTCGGGCGAGTAGATTTGTACCTCGTCAGAGTAGGAGACCTCTACATGCTTTGCGTTCTTTGCATGTAGGTAGACCTCGCACTTTGCATCATTCTGATTTTTATGTGCGTAGACCGTCTGCTTTTACTTTGCCTACTACTCGTGTCACTCAGTGCTGGATGCCTCGTCATTATTTTACTCACCCCAGCACTGAGCGATCGAGGCGTTCTTATCATGTGTAGGCGACAGGTCGAGGCTTGGAGGGCACGTGGATCATGGACTCCGGTTGTTCGCGCCACATGACCGGAGATGCAAATTGGTTCTCCAGCCTCACCACAACCAAGCAAAGGGAACATATCACCTTCGGAAACAACCGAAGGAGTAGAGTGAAAGGTAAAGGTGTGGTAAGAATAAATGCGAACTTCACTCTCAAATATGTTGCTTTGGTTGAGAACCTGGGATACAATTTGCTGTCTGTATCTCAGTTGCTTGATGAGGGCTTCGAAGTGCGATTTCATCGCGATACTTCGCAAGTACTCAATTCTGATGGCGTTGTGGTGTGTAAGATCTTTAGGGTTGGGAGAGTTTTTGGAGCTGATTTTTCAGAGTCGTCTGGTTCTTCTCATTGTCTTGTTGCACATTCGACTTCTGAGCTTTGGAAGTGGCATAGGAGACTAGGGCATATGAGCTTTGAGTTGCTCGCTCGTCTGAGCGCCCTAGGTTTGATCCGAGGATTGCCCAAGCTCAAGTTTGAGAAGAATTTAGTTTGCGCTCCATGTCGACATGGAAAAATGATTGCCGCTTCGCATTCGCCAGTCACCACAGTGATGACTGAACAGCCCGGAGAACTTCTCCATATGGACACTGTAGGTCCTTCTCGGGTTAGTTCTTTAGGCGGCAAGTGGTATGTACTTGTTATTGTCGACGATTTCTCTCGCTACTCTTGGGTCTTCTTTCTTGCCAGCAAGGATGAAGTGTTTTCACACTTTCGGAGCTTGGCTTTGAGACTTTTTACTGAACTCCCGGGTGCATTAAAATTCATTCGTAGCGATAATGGCACCGAGTTTAAAAATAGTCTCTTTGTTGATTTTTGCATGGAGCATGGCATAGAACATCAATTCTCTGCTCCGCGGGTTCCTCAACAGAACGGTGTTGTTGAGAGGAAAAACCGCACTTTGGTTGAGATGGCTAGGACGATGCTTGATGAGCATAGGACTCCTAGAAAATTCTGGGCTGAGGCCATGAATACTGCTTGCTACATCTCAAACCGAATTTTCTTGCGCTCAATTTTAAACTTGACATCTTATGAGCTGCGTTTTGGGAGACAGCCCAAGGTTACTCATCTTCGAGTTTTTGGCTGTCGCTGCTTTATCCTAAAACGTGGTAACTTGGATAAATTTGAGTCGCGATCTTCTGACGGGATCTTTTTGGGTTATACTACTCATGGTCATTCTTATCGTGTTTATAACTTGGAAACTAACACTGTCATCGAGTCATGTGATGTGACTTTTGATGAATCAACCCCCTCTGTTAGTACTGCTTTTGAACAGGCAAATGAACACGACATGGAACAGACCTTATTCGAAGACGAAGATCCCGGAGAATTCGAGGATGATCCCCTACTACCCTCGACATCGACCCCCGAAGCTGACCCCGCTTCAACTACTTCGGCACGAGGTCCCGAAGCGACTACCTCAACATCGGTCATCTTGGACCACTCCAACGCACAAGTTGAGGGGGAGACTGCATCCCGCCGCGAGGCTCCACATCATGTCCAAAGGATGCACCCTCCCGAGCAGATCATTGGTGAGCTTGATCAAAGGGTAACACGTTCTCACGCTCATTTCACTAATGCTGCTTTTGTTGCTTCTTTCGAGCCTTTAGATGTTAGTCATGCACTTTCTGATTCTAGTTGGATCAATGCCATGCATGAAGAGCTTGAGAATTTTGAAAGAAACCAAGTCTGGACTTTAGTTGATCCTCCACCAAATGTTCATTTCATTGGAACAAAATGGATTTTCAAAAATAAACAAGGGGAGGATGGAACAATTGTTCGAAATAAGGCTAGACTAGTAGCTCAGGGCTTTTCTCAACTAGAAGGGATTGATTTTACTGAAACTTTTGCACCTGTTGCTCGCCTTGAGGCCATTAGGATTTTGCTTGCCTTTGCGACATCCCGGGGATTCAAACTCTATCAAATGGATGTCAAAAGTGCTTTTCTTAATGGCTTCATAGGTGAAGATGTTTATGTAAAACAACCCCCTGGTTTTGAAAACCCCAAGTACCCACATAAAGTCCTTAAACTTCATAAGGCTCTTTATGGACTCAAGCAGGCCCCTCGGGCTTGGTATGATAGACTTAAGTCTTTTCTTCTTGAGCGAGGGTATTTGATGGGCTCTGTTGATAAAACACTGTTTACTCTCAAGCATGGCAAAGATTTCCTCCTAGTTCAGATTTATGTGGATGATATCATCTTTGGTGGCTCTTCTCATGCTTTGGTTGCCGAGTTTGCAGATACCATGAGCAGGGAGTTTGAAATGTCGATGATGGGTGAACTCACCTTTTTCCTTGGTTTGCAAATCAAACAAAGCAAACAAGGTACTTTTGTCCACCAGACAAAGTACACCAAGGACCTGCTCAAGAAGTTCGACATGTCCGATGCGAAGCCCCTCGCCACTCCAATGGCTACATCTGTAGCATTGGACCCTGACGAAGATGGAGAAGCCGTAGATCAGAAGGAGTTCCGGAGCATGATCGGCTCCCTCCTCTACTTGACTGCCACGAGGCCTGACATACACTTCGCAGTATGTCTGTGCGCTCGTTTTCAGGCTTCACCACGAGCTTCGCACCGCCAAGCGGTTAAGCGCATTCTAAGGTATCTCAAACACACCCTTGAATTTGGCATATGGTATTCATCGTCTTCATCTTTATGTCTTAGAGGTTATTCAGATGCGGATTTTGCTGGGTGTAGAATTGATAGGAAAAGTACCTCTGGTACTTGTCATTTTCTGGGTACTTCTCTGGTTTGCTGGTCCTCCCGCAAACAGTCTAGTGTTGCACAATCAACGGCTGAGGCCGAATATGTTGCTGCAGCTAGCTGTTGCTCTCAGATTTTGTGGATGGTTTCCACTTTGCGGGATTTCGGGTTAGATTATAAAAGTGTTCCACTTTTCTGTGATAACACTAGTGCTATCTGTATTGCAAACAACCCGGTTCAGCATTCCAGAACCAAACACATTGATGTACGGTATCATTTTCTCAGAGATCACAATGAGAAGGGTGATATTGAACTTCAATATGTTGATACCCAACACCAGCTTGCCGATATTTTTACAAAACCCCTCGATGCTTCTCGATTTGCTTACTTGCGTGGGGAACTTGGCATTTGTCACCCTTACGGCATTTTGTGAGGGGGAGCTGCTTTTAATTGTCTTGCATATGCTCATTATGTGTGGAATTGCACTTACATCTTTTGCTATTATATGCCTGCTTTTAATTCAAAGAAATCATGACAGCTCAGCTCTATAAAATGTGTCTGGAACATTGATTGTGCATGATGTTTTATTTTCTAAAATCAAAACTTGCTCACCGCACAATCTTGTATCTAGCTTGTTTAGGCTGGACTGCTTTTAGCTATCTTTTATCTACTTGACAGCAAGACACTGTTCCTAGGATGCTAAAATTTGCAACTTGAAAAATTGTGTTCACTATTCATGGATATTCATCAAAATATTTCATTCATCAGAATCAAAAATCAAAAATCCATGATTTGTCTGGTTTAAATGAAAAGATCCAGGAGGGTTTGTTTGTCGCACTACTCTATTCTAGACTGCTTACCATTGCACTCTGGTCTGAACTGGGATAGTGTAGTGTATGCCAAAATCACCGCCTTAAGCTTCAGATGGCTTTCTTGCCTAGGCTTGGCTTGATTGGAAAGTATAAGGTGGACAAACAAATAACCCCTGGCATTAAGAAAAAGAACAACAAAATTAATTAATCATCAAGGTTGCTTTCACAGCTCCTTTTGAACAAGACTTGTCTGTCTAGGGTAGAATTTGTTAGCTTTGCGCAGTCCTTGCCTTTCATGTCTAGCTACTGTGATTAAGTGGTGATGCTTTTACTTCAAAATGACAAAATCACATGCCATCATCTTGTTTCACAGATTGTTAAATTGAGCTGAGCCCATGATCATTTGTGTTAATTTTGGCATATTTTTGCATTATATGTCTTTGCAATTCTATTCATTTCAAAGCTTTGCATCTTTTGATTGCTCCTTGATGCTTGCATTGCCAAAGGGGGAGAGGTTTGCTATGTTCTCTGCCACAAGAAGGCATAATTTTGAAGGGGGGAGAGATTTTGACATAAAGGGGGAGAAAAATTTGCTTAACTCAGGGGGAGTTTTTATCAAAGGGGAGATTTGCCAAAAGGGCTTTTACTCTTTTTTTTACAAAGGGGGATAAAATTTCTTTTATCAAGTGACATGCTTTGGCTCTTTTCTGAGTTTTTATGGTCACTTGTGTGCTGAAACTTTTAAATTTTCTTGAACTTGGATTTGGTTGTCAATGCACTCATCAAGGGGGAGATTGAGAAACCAAGGGTTGGTTTCGGTGTTTTGTGATGAGTGATTGACTGGATTTTACCCTCTGTTCGAAGGGTACCTCCGAAGGGTGTTCGGAGGTGGTTCACCGGAGTGTGTTCGGTGTTTGCTTGCTGCAGCTGCGCAGCGGAGTGTGCCTGTCGGAGGGGTCCGGCAGTACACGATGACTGGGTTTGTACCGATGGCTTCGGTACTTTGGGCGGTACACCGGAGTGTGTACCGAAGGTTGTTAACCCGGAGAGATCTCCGGAGTACTGGATACACTTGTCTGTTTGTCTGTGGTGCGCAGGGACTTCGGAGGTGACGGACAGGGTTCGAGCCGGGTGAACCTGGGTCAAGCGGGAGGCTTGATGCCAGGGGAGCGGGGAGCTCCGTCACGGTGGCTGCGAAGGTGGTCCGGGTCGGTCCTTGGGTCGAGACGTGCCAGGTGAAGGCAGAGAGTGCGGAGCGTGGCTCCGGCTGAAGGTACTCCGAGACAAGTCCTCGGAGGTGAGGCACTTCGAAGGTACTCCGGATGGAGTGACTTCGGAGTTGGTGGACCAAGTCCTCTGCGGAGGCAAGGGTTCGAAGTGTGCTCCGGAGGGAGACACTCGAAGGTGGCCCGACGAAGGTCTCAGAAGTCGAGGCGCATCGAAGGCATGGTCCGAGTGAGGCTCGTCGTGGAGTGTGCTCGGGAAGAGGCACTGCGACGGAGTGCTCATGGAATGCTTCATGCGGAGGCCTTGGACGAAGGAGGGACTTCGAAGGGTGGTACTCCGAAGGTGGGCTTCGGAGTGAGGTTGACTTGAGGTGCTTCGGCCATGCATGGCTTCGGTACACGGACGGACGGTGTTCGAGCCGGGAGTAGCTGCGAAGCCGTGGTGATCCACTCCGGAGGTGGTGGTGCGAAGGCCCAAGAGGCTTTGACGGCTTCGGCTTAAAACCGTCACTGTATCGAAGGACTTCTTCGGCGGAGCGAAGGCCAACAGGCTGCAGGCTTCTCGCCGAAGCTACCGCACCCTCGGTGCGAAGGGAGGTTCCAGAAGTCAACACTGTAAAGGCTGACACTGTCTGTTCTGAAAAAGGCTGACACTGTCCCCTCTGCAGCTGACAGAGAAGCCTCCAAAATAAAGGTAGACTACCTTTTGTACCCCTTAGTACTGTAGAGACAAATCAGTTGTAAACCCTAGGGGTAAAGTAGTCACTTCCTTAGGATGAAGCCGTGGGCTATAAATATGGGGGCTCAGTAGGTAACATTTAACACTTTTGAGCATTTACTGTTGAGCTCCTGTACACAGACCTCGCTGTATTCATCCAGAGTTCATTTATTTTGTGTTCCTTGTTCAAGCGGCGAAGCCCTGCTTCTTTGTGCTTTTGCTTGAGCTCGCGTTGCTTACCTCGCTAGTTATTAGTTCACCGGAGCCTGTCTTGGCGAAGGGTGTTTTATCGCGAGGTGTGCTTTACAGTGTGCTGTCGCTCTGTGTAACTCGAGGCAAGACCTCGCTGCTTACTAGCGAAGCCCTGGTTGTATCCCGTTTGCTTCCTGTGTCGAAGCCCTTAGCGTAGTCCGTTTTGTGTGCGTGTAGACCTTCGCGTACGAAGCCCAGCACCAGTTGCTGTCGCTAAGTACTTGGTCGAAGTCCTCAGAGGGCTGTCCACTCTTGCAAAGGGTGAAGTGCGAAGCCTGCTCAAAGCACCCAGTGTGCGGAGCCTGCACTGACTTAGCAGAGTAGATTTCGAGGGTTGTAAGTGGAGCGAAGTCTTCTTGACTTCGAACTTTTGCCACTCCGAAGCCTGTGTTCGAAGGTGTCGAAGTACCTCCGAACCAGATCTTCGAAGGGAGTGTTCGAAGCCTGTTCCGCAGAAGACAGAACAGAACCGAAGGCTAAGTTTTTAGCCAGAATTCTTAAAAGCTCCCATTCACCCCCCCTCTGGTCGCCGTTTCCGGTCCAACACGTACTTTGAAGAAGGCCTCGAAGATGACCATTTCGTCCACTCTTAACTCTGGAATCACCTCTTCTTCCGAGATCTGCATGGCCAAGCCTATTTCCACCTTTCCTTGACTTACTTCTTCCACCGACTTCTCCATGCTTATAGACCTCTCTAGAATGAAAGTATGCTCGGTGTACTTCTCTAATAGAGGCTTGAGGTCATGGGGCCCATAATACTTTGGGGCGCTAGGACCACCCACTACCACAGAAACATATATTAGTGACAGGTCATAACGTACAGTAGTGATGGGCATGTCCCCCATCACCCTTATCGCGTTAGTAAAGCCCTATCATTAATGATGGGTAAATACCCGTCACTAAAGGGTCTCTCCAGTTCCCCTCCGTGGCTGGCATGCCCCCTTTTAGTGACGGGTAACCAATGTTACCCGTCACTAAAGGTCATCTTTAATGACGGGGAGGACTTCACACCCGTCACTAATGTTATGGTCATATTTTTTAAAAATAATTATTTTAGGTTGTATCCTGAATAGGTCATATTAAATGACGGGGAGTACTTTACACCCATCACTAATGTGCTCGTTACTGACGGGTGATTATTATCACATGTCACTAATAATATGGTCATTTTCAAAAAATATATATAATATAGTCATTTTTAAAAGAAATAGGCTGTGTCCTGAATCACAACAAGGATTTGGAAGCCAACATATGCAACATCCAAAGCACATAAAAGACAATTCATCACAGAGGATTCATTACCAAATAAATATCACATACATTAACTACATACTCGTTATCTCGAAGAAAATGGCTACAACAAATTAAAGAGCGACGTAAGATTGTTTCATGGCTTATGAATAGCTAATAGCTAACCTATAGCGATATAAAGAGCTTGGATAGTATCCTATCACTATCCAAGCTTCCACCACCACCATGGAAAGCTTGAATAGAAGCCCAGTGGGTAGTAGCAGGAGCACCATGGTAGCGTCCGGGCAGGAGCACCACCGTGAATAGACATGGCAACTTCGAGTGCGTTATCTCGAAGAAATTGGCTAAGACCATCAATTATCTCAGAAAAATTGGCTAAAAGCAGTAGGTCAGTTTACCCTGTAACAATAAAATGAAAAGAAAGTTAGCAACGACGGATGATACATTCAGACGGGGAAGAGGAGGAAGATGACGACATTAGGAGGAGGACGAGGAGGATGCAAACAAGGTGGCGGCGAGTAGGGCGGCCACGCGCGCCGACGGTACATGTGGCCAAGAGCGGCGAAGAGCACAACAAAGGTGACAGTGACGACGATGGGAGTTAGGGTTAGGGTTGTGCGAAATGAAAGACTGACGATTCCCTTCGGTTACCCACCTATTTATAAGCGGGAGAAGTCATCAGTGATGGGTGGTAGTTACCATCCATCACTCATGATGTAGGGGATTCTCATAGGTATAGATCAACCTTTAGTGATGGGTAACATTGTTACCCGTCACTAAATGATCCTTTAGTGACGATTTATTATTATTACCCTTCACTAATTCTATGGTCATTTTGAAAAAAATAATAGTTTTTGGGCTGCAACCTGAATCAAAGCTAGGATTTGGCAACCATCATATCCAAAACACATCACAAATAATTTTTAGGCTACAGCCTGAATTAAACCTAATATTTTTTAGGTTGTAGCCGATAATTTGGTAGCCAATTCATATCACAAACAATTTATCACGGAATATAGATAATTCATCACAAAATATTTATAACCTAATATTTGCATCATACCCGAGGTTTATAGTACTTAAATCACAACCTCAATGCCATTAGTAACAATGTTTAAATGGAAGGCGAACATAGTGCCAACTTCTAAAGAGTTGTCGCTAAGAAATTACCAAAAACCTTTAGTTAGATAGCATCGTCCATCCGTCGCTTTGTGCACCGAAATTGGGACTGCTTTAGAACCTACTGCTGCCACCTGAATCTCGATGGTCTAGTGGTGCAGGTGAGCAGGTGTGATATACTTTTCACAGTACTGCCTTGAATGTACTATAAAAAATTTAACAAATCTATTAGAGAAGGCTATTTGTATAGACCAATTACATGTGCAAATAACTTATTAGCGACTTCTTGTTGATGATCGTGTTATTTATTGTGCAGACATATAACCGACTCTTGGAGGATAAACTTGTAGAGATTTCTTGTAGGAGAGTCTTCCTTGCTAGAGTTACATCTGTTGGATTGCCAAAATAACATATGTGCTTCAATTGGTCTATTTGGTCCGTGTCGACCACCCTGGCTATCCCCTTTCCCATTCCTATCTGCAACATTGCTTAGACCCTCCCCTGACATTATAAAAACCATGATAAGAATATAAACAAAATATGTGGAAGTGTAGTAATGTCGCTTCTCTATATATACCACTATCGTCGTTGTCCTGCACTTTGATGGTTGTTGAGGTCTTCTCATTACCAAAGTTAGTGTAAAATTTTGCCATAACAGTCAATGGGGCATATCTCATTGTTATTACCAAATAGTCCCTTTGTGTTAGGCCAACTCTTCGGCTAAATTCAGCCCACCCTTTGTGGAGGCATATCGTACCGCCACCCCACAACTCTTCGGCTAAATTCAGCCCACCCTCAGTGGTGCACCCATCTCTTGTCATTATTTTGAGGGTGTCACCAGTACAAATGTTATTGATCTCACAAAATCTTTTTGATAAATACTACAGCAGTAACAGATGTGCTTTAGTTTATTAACACAATAACAGGACATGCAATGTACAAAAAACTATAACTAAACCTAGTGACGCCCGCCATGAACTAGATGATTGATCTTTATTAAGAAACTATCAGGAACATAGGTTGATACTTATAGATCGTTTGTAATCCTTGTCATACCCTAATTCGCAAATTTTGGATAAATGATTTTATAAACTGAAATTTAATAGTAAGAATGAACAAGCTTACGAGAATGAGAATGCAACTGAGGTGCGGAGGGCATGGCTGGTGATGGAGCGGTGAGAAGAACAACTAAGGTGACAGAGCGGCGAGGAGCACGACGAAGTAGATGGTGGCGGCGCCGAGAGTATAGGGTTAGGGTTTGCGTGAAATGAAAGCATGACGATTCACTTCGGTTCTCTGCCTATTTATTAGTGGGAGTTATCAGTGACGAGTGATAAACTTCTTTAGTAACGGGTGGAAATATAACCCGTCACTATAAGGGATATCTTTAGCGACAGGTCATACCACGACCCGTCACTAATGGGGACTCCCTTCTTTAGTGATGGGTCATACCATGACCCATCACTAATAAGGAAGAGTTACTGACGCGTGTGAAAGAACCCATCACTAAAAGTGTATTACTGACGCACGTCTTTTGCCCGTCACTAAAACTGCATCACTAAAGACCATTTTTGTGGTAGTGACCCTGAGTTGAAGCTATCACCATCACAACTATCGGTTGTTGAAGATGTTGAGAGCTGAACGGGGCCTAAAGGCCTAAACTCTTAGATGCTTTCTTCATCATGGTTTAGATCTCTGAGATCACAGGGGCTGAGAGGCGCTAGGCGTTCTAGATGATGGAAACAAAGCATATATTTTGGAAAGCTTGGATTCGGGGAAAGCGTAAAAACTCATAGTACTGGTAATGGCTTGTTATAGCTTGTGAGGCTTGCATCGCAAGCCCCATCACGTAGGCATTTGTTACTGAGCCTTTTTCACCTTTCGTCACTAACATGCAGGCCCAAGGTGAAGACTACCTGGAAAATATAATCTCGAAGATCATGGAAAACCATTGGTTTCCCGATTCATCAACCCATCAAGGCGGCGTTTAGTTCTTGAGGCAGTATTTGGTTGCTCGAGGGAATCCCTTTGCATCTATCATACAACTACTCTTCTCAGTCGTGTATCCATTGGCGACATCCAAAATTCTAAATATCCAACTTTCTAAATAACAACTCATGCTTAGAAATTTGGGGGCATATGTTAACACTAGAATTTGGATCAATGCACCATCGGCCTAGCGAAACAAGCAACAAAGCTGATGGGCCAATGATAGAGGCTTAAAAGGCAAGGATGGTTGTGCACGATATGCTGATGCTTCATGTTAGTTATTATTTAGTTAGCAAATAAATAAGTCAGTTAGGATTTTGTGTTATTGAAAGTGCGTCTCGATGTATCTAGGACCATAATTAATTTTGGCATATTAATGACAATGATGATCAAAATCTACTAATTGCATTGATTAGATGTGCGTAAAGAATTCATGAAAAATAGTGTTATAATTAAAACAAAACTTGGTTGCTTTATTCACTGCTGAAGCTGAATATGTAGTATTTGTTGTGCTCAACTCCTTTGAATGAAAATAACCTTGTAAGACTTTGGGCACAATGTAACCAAAATCTCATTATTGTGTGACAATGAGAGCGCCATAAAAATATCCAATAACTCGATCCAACACTCAAGAACCAAATATATTGACATTCACCACCATTTCTTGAGAGATCATAATACCAAGGGAGATATTAGTGTAAGCCATGTGAGAACCGAAAAAACAACTCACTGATATATTTACCAAGCCTCTACTTGAGCAATGGTTTTGTGAGTTAAAAAATGATCTAAATATCCTTGATTCTTGAAACATAGTTTCTTAAACTTGCATAGTAAAGCACCCATGTTGAAAATGGGAAGGAAAGTCAATTGCCTTCCTTCTTATGCATTGTGCTACATTTTAAGAAACATACAAAAACTTCACTCTCATGTTGTATTTTTCTGAGCTATGCCATGATGAATTTATGATCATACATGTCTTGTCATGTTGTATTATATTCACACATGTATTAACATGCTTGTGGTGAAATATTATTACTAAGTCAAAAATTTCATGGCATATGTCAACCTTAAAATTCCAAGTCAGTTTTGAGTTCTGAAGGGACTAGAAGTTCTAGCTAAACTTGGAAGTTCTAGACCTAGGATCTATTTTGAAGTTTTTGATGCACTCAGAAGTTTCGGTTCGCCTAGAATTTTCAAAAGTTCTGGTTCAACCGAAAGTGCTGGGCTGGACTAATATAAATAGCCTAGGTCAAACCCTTCCCTCTCTCCCTTCGCTCTTTCTCCACTTGGTTCCCCCACTCTCCAACTTGAGTTTTCTCCGGTCAATCTCCATTTCTAACCATGGGAATCACGTTTGCCCTCGAGGGGGATTCAAGGACCCTTCCAAGATAGCTGATCCATCATCTATTTTGCTGATTTCATCCATCTCTTAAGGTATATAGTTGAACCCCTAGATTAGCTTTTCCTCTCTAGTTAGCAGTTGGTATTATATTTTAACTAGCAAGAGATGCACCCGGTGACCTATTTTAGATGTGCCCTAGCTACATTTTTGAGATCACATGATTTTGATTTTCTGGAGCCTAGAAGTTTTGAATCTATTCAGAAGTTGTGGGTCCCAAAAGTTATAGCTCTAACAGGAAGTTCTAGGTTAGGCTGCATTATAAATTTAGTTTCTAAATCAATCCTTTTCTCATTGCAACTTCCATTATGACTGACGGTAAGCATAAGAAGGCAAGTCATGATCCCAAAGAGTAGGCGAATGACTCTAATGATGGGAGTGACTCCCCTCCACCTCCACAAGAGGCAAGTGGGTTGCCTCCCTCTAGGAGGCATGTCAAAAGAACTGCAATAAGAGGCCCTCACCCTAGGATCCATCTTCCTCCAAGTGGGATCTAGTCCACACCTTATCAAAGTGTAGGCACAAGCAGCCAAGGGATCTAGTGATGAGGTTCTGATGGGAGGAAGAAAGTGGCACCAGCTCGAAGAGTACATGTGACCAATTTAAGGACCCAAGTGGACTATCTCCACCACACCTCTCAAATAGGAAAGGAAAGGATCCAATATCAAGGATGTATGAGAGGGACGCATCTGACTATCTCGCTTTCATAATGGTTTTCAACAAGACTACTACCAAAGCGTGATGCTCCCAAAGAGGTCACCGGTGGGTGAGATGAAATGAATCAACTGGGAAAATATGAAGAAGAAGAATTCTCCAGTATTCAATTAAGCCATATGTGCCTACCGAGAGAAGAACCTCTATGCTCTCTTGGAGTTGCAGCGTAACTGGTTTGAGGAGGCAATATGCCAATTCTACTCTACCCTCTTTTCGATAGTTTAGGATAAAGTCAACTTTTCACTGGATTATAGAGGGCAATGAGTATAAGGTGTCTGTTTCAAACTTCACCTCTATTTTTGGTCTTGGTAATTATGATATCAACCATCATCGCCTAGATCAATAATTGACTTTAAGAGTAGACCACACTCCATACCTATATCAGGCGGGCAACCATCACGCGGGTTTGACCAAGGGTCTCCTGCCTTTCTTTGAGGTACCCTTTTGCCCATGGTTGAGATGCCACCTTGCTACTATCCAATGCGACGAATCTGCTTAGTGCTATGAGGGAGGACTGGCCACCCTTTAACATGGCACACTTCCTTTGGAATGAGATCTATATCTGTTTGGTATCGCTAGGGAGGAGCTATGTGTAAACCCCATACATACAACTTGTGATCGACCAAGTCACCCGACTCTAGATGATCCATGAAGTGGAGCATAGAGACTTCACTCTGTGGGTGTCCAAGATGCTAGTGCCTAGTTAGCTAGTAGCAACAACTTCTCCTCTAGCAGCTTCAAGCCCTAGCAGCTCTAGGCGTGCTGCTCCTACATGCAGGGCGACCACCAGTCTATCTCTTCTTCACCGATGAACAAGTTGATGTCATTGATATTCAAGATATGTGTTGGACCGGAAACGGCGACCAGAGGGGGGATGAATGGGAGCTTTTAAAATTTCGGGCTAAAAACTAGCCTTCGGTTTCAGTTCTGTCTTCTGCGGAACAGGCTTCGAACACTACCTTCGAAGGTCTGGTTCGGAGGTACTTCGACAGCCTTCGAACACAGGCTTCGGAGGAGCAACAGTTCGAAGCCAAGAAGACTTCGCTCCACGTACAACCCTCGAAAATCTACTCTGCTAAGTCAGTGCAGGCTCCGCACACAGGGTGCTTCGAGCAGGCTTCGCACTTCACCCTTCGCAAGAGTGGACAGCCCTCTGAGGACTTCGACCAAGTACTTGGCGACAGCAACTGGTGCTGGGCTTCGTACGCGAAGGTCTACACGCACACAAAAGGACCACGCTAAGGGCTTCGACACAAGAAGCACTACGGGAAAAGATCAGGGCTTCGCTAGTAAGCAGCGAGGTCTTGCCTCGTGTTACACAGAGCGACAGCACACATGAAAAGCACACTTCGCGAGAAAAACACCCTTCGCCAAGACAGGCTTCGGTGAACTAAAAACTCGCGAGGTATGCAATGCGAGCCCAAGCAAAAGCACAAGAAAAACAGGGCTTCGCCGCTTGAACAAGGAACACTGAAATAATTGAACTCAGAATGAATACAGCGAGGTCTGTCTACAGGAGCTCAACAGTAAATGCTCAAAGTGTTAAATGTTACCTACCGAGCCCCCAATTTATAGCCCACGGCTTCATCCTAAGGAAGTGACTACATTACCCCTAGGGTTTACATCCATTTTGTCTCTACAGAACTAAGGGGTACAAAAGGTAGTCCACCTTATTCTGGAGGCTTCTCTGTCAGCTTTGCAGAGGGGACAGTGTCAGCCTTTTACAGAACAGACAGTGTCAGCCTTTGCAGTCTTTGACCTTCTGGAATCCTCCCTTCGCACGCGAGGGTGCGGTAGCTTCGGTGAGAAGCCTGAAGCCAGATGGCCTTCGCTCCACCGAAGTCAGTCTCCGATACAGTGACGGTTTTTGAGCCGAAGCCGTCAAAGCTCTTGAGCCTTCGCACCAACACCTCCGGAGTGGACCACCACGGCTTCGCAGTTTCACCCAGCTCGAACTCCGTCAGTCCATGTACCGAAGCCATGCAGGCCGAAGTACCTCAAGTCAACCTTGCTCCGGAGCAAGCCTCGCTCCGAAGCCTTCCTCCCCTCCGAAGCCCCACCTTCGGAGTACCACCCTTCGAAGTCCCTTCCTCGTCCAAGGCCTCCGCATGAGGCATTCCATGAGCACTTCATCGCAGTGTCTCTCCCCGAGCACACTCCTCGACGAGCCTCACCCGGACCATGCCTTCGATGCGCCTCGACTTCTGAGATCTTCGTTGGGCACCTTCGAGTGTCTCCCTCCGGAGCACACTTCGAATTCCATTGCCTCCGCAGAGGACTTGTTCCACCAACTCCGAAGTCACTCCATTCGGAGTACCTTCGAAGTGCCTCACCTCCGAGGACTTTGTCTCGGAGTACCTTCAGCCGGAGCCACACTCCGCACTCTCTGCCTTCACCTGGCATGCCTCGACCCGAGGACCGACCAGGACCACCTTCGCAGCCACCGTGACGGAGCTCCCCGCTCCCCTGGCATCAAGCCTCCCGCTTGACCCAGGTTCACCCGGCTCGAACCTTGTCCGTCGCCTCCGAAGTCCCTGCGCACCACCGACAAGCAAACAAGTGTATCCAGTACTCCGGAGACCTCTCGGGTTAGCAACCTTCGGTACACACTTCGGTGTACCGCCCAAAATACCGAAGCCTACGGTACAAACCCAGTCATCGTGTACTGTCGGACCCCTCCGACAGGCACACTCCGCTGCACAGCTGCAGCAAGCAAACACCGAACATACTTCGGTGAAACACCTCCGAACACCCTTCGGAGGTACCACCTCCGAAGCCCTTCCGGAGGTCCCACCTCCGAAGCCCCTTCGGAGGTACCCTTCGAACAGAGGGTAAAATCCAGTCAATCACTCATCACAAAACACCGAAACCAACCCTTGGTTTCTCACCTTCGAATAGAGGGTAACAAGCCTGTCAATCACTCATCACAAAACACCAAAACAACCCTTGGTTTCTCAATCTCCCCCTTGATGAGTGCATTGACAACCAAATCGAAGTTCAAGAAAATGTAAAAATTTTCAGCACACAAGTGACCATAAAACTCAGAAAGAGCCAAATCATGTCACTTGATAAAGAATTTTCTCCCCCTTTCTCACACGATTGAAAAGCCCTCTTCGGCAAAAAAACTCCCCCTGAGTTAAATTTTCCTTTTGGCAATAAAGAACATTTCTCCCCCTTTATGTCAAATGTTCTCCCCCTTTGAAAATTATACCCCTTGCGACGGAGAACAAAGCAAGTAAATTTCTCC